>JAVGVS010000001.1:8487788-8692788 GCA_032718565.1 Distichodus sexfasciatus
AGTTTTTCAGCCATTATTTGGTTCAAACCTAATTTTTAAAAAATGATATACAGTCATTATATATATAATATATATATATATACAGTAATACACCCCACTAAATATTTCATTTTTTATAAAGAAATAGCAACATATCAATATTGAATCTTCTTTCAGATTATATCTATAGATATAGGTGATATAACAGCATCTTCTGTTGCAAACACAAACAAATTCATTTGTTTAACAAAAGAAATTAACTAAGATACCAATTCCTACTTTCGGTATCTTGCAGTCGTCTTTTGGGCTGAACTTGCTGAGATGACCTGACCTTGCCATGTTGGTTGTTATTTTAAAAGTTCTCCACTTGAAAATTATTTTCCAGACAGTAAAATGGCTGATTTAGAAGTCTCTTGAGATCTTTTTATATCCCCTTTCAGACTCATGACATCAACAGTTGTCATTCTGAAGGCTTCATAGAGCTCTTTGGGTCTCACCATGGTAAAGACACTCATTTCAACAAGCAAGAGCAAACCAAATTAATTGTATGAGTTTTAAATAAGACACGTTCCACCAAAATGCTCTGTAGGAATGTTCTAATTATTTTAACCTTATGTGGTGCATCTGAGTGTAATTCTAGACATGTTAAATATACATGAATGTGAGGGTGTCCTAACTTCTCCTCAGAATGAATTGGCATTTTAATTAATTTAATTTCTTATATGAGTTAAGTTGTAGATGCAGTTATATTACCTTGTCTATAGATATCTGAAAGATTATTTAATATTGATGTGCTGATATTTCTTAATAAAGAATGAAATATTTAGTGGGGTGTCCTAACTTTTTCACATGACTATATATGGATTGGACCAGTACATAAAATAGCTCATGTTTAGAAATATTTGTGTAATGCTCATCTCTCCATGGCTCTTTTTATCTACTTCTGACCCCTAGTAAAATTGCTCAGACACTGCTGCTGTAAACAAAACCCCACGCAGATGATGTGAGGCAAACAGGTGTATCAGAGTTTCACCAACACTCGCGGCCACCCCTACAGAGCCGTTACGCAGGGCGTATTTTGGACTTTAGTCAGAGACTCTAATGTTCATACCACAGTTTTTTGGATCAGTTTCACAATCAATACAAAGCACACTTTTACTTCTGATTTGAGGCCAGTCTTGTGTGTTAGATGGTGTCGGTATATACTGCTAAATTATGAAGTGTAAACTTAACTGCACCTCAGTAATTTGTATTATATTCATTGAATTAATAATTGTTCATCAGATTACAATGTACAATAAAGTTACTTTGTTTATGCCTCTGCGGTTTGCCTCAGTATTACATTTAAACTGTTTTCAGATGAAACCCAGAAGCTGTTGAAAGAGCTGGCACACAGGAAGCCTCTGCAAGTGCCAAATATCTACCATCACTTGCCACACCTGCTGAACAATGAGGGCAGTTTACACCCTGCAGTCCAGATAGGACAGGGACGCACTGGAGGTGAGTTAACTTCTCCACCCCAACCCCACGTCTAAAGGTTCTATTTGTTTTTTAAATATATCTACAGGGTGAAATACTTGAGGCATCGATGCACATGTAAAGCCCATTATTATTGCTGCTGTCATACTTCTGCTTTGCTGGTAAAGGCAAAAATGTACAGACATATTAATGAATATGTGAAGGTATTTACTTCAACATATATGAACATTGTTTTATGGCAGAAATGGCATACCTGTATACAGTGTTGAGGAAGCTACTTTTAAAAAGTTTAAAGTAGCTAAACTACGCCAAGATACTGTTGTAATATAGTAAAACAGATTAAACACTAATTAGAAACATCTGCTGGTTGAAAACACCATATCTTCTTGTAAAGAGAGAATAATTATATTTTTTGCAACAATGTGGTGTTTTGCCATCCTACATCTCTATTTAAAAAACAATACTGGAGCAGCTATAGCAAGTCAAAATGCGCTTGGCTACTGAAAATGTAGTGAAGTTAGGAGCTAATTTTAACTCCTTCTCCTCATACTGCCAGTATACACAAATATGAACAAAATCTGACGCAAGTCATTGAGCGTTCTTGCACATTTGCACTCTTCCTCATTCCACAATACTAATAAATAATTTATTTACCAATTAAATAAACCAAGGACTATTTCAAGAAACCGGTTATTTTATGGTTTGTCATCCAGTCTACACCCACAACAAATATATATTTTTACGTTTGCTGGCTACCTAACAAGTTTACCACCAATTACAGCCAGATCTCACCTCGCTCATCCTCATCTCTCCTTAGTGCATTCCTGTCTCTGCTGTGTTAAAAGAATTTCCTTATGTCCAGTTACAAGTATAATGTTTTAGTTAGTATGGGACTATCTGTTTTATTAAAATGTACTCTTGTCACATCATGTTATCATACCTTAATTGTAAATCTACGTTGACACGTGAATATCTAGTTTAGTTTACCTGCTGTACATGCACACTGACGTGCTGAGGTACGCTTTGCTTCTATTTGTGGTTAAAACTATGTTGCTACAGCTTTGGAGGAGTAAACCGTCCGCTTCTGTTTCTTTCCGAGCCATATTATGAGTCTAATTAAATTCATTCATTCATTCATTATCCAACCCGCTTAATCCCTATCAGGGTTGCGGGAACCAGAGCCTATCCCGGGAACTACAGGCGCAAAGCGGGGACCAACCTTGGGCAGGCGCCAGCATACTGCAGGGCACTCACTCACACAATCACACTCATATCCACACCGTACGGTGCCAATTTAGTCGCCAAGTAACCTATAGTGCATGCCTTTGGACCGTGGGAGGAAACCGGAACAGCCGCAGAAAACCCACGCAAACACGGGGAGAGCACGCAAACTCCACACAGAAAGGCCCTACGGCTAACCACTGCGCCACCGTGCCGCCCCTAATTAAATTTATTCCCTGCCAAATAATTGCAGTCTCTTCCTGTTCATGTTTTTGGAAGAGAGAGCACCAACAGAAAACTAATGAATTGTGTGCAAACAGATTGGCTACTTTGCCCCTAATTTGTCGTCATATCTCAGCATTTGGCAATAGTGTTTGTTAAGCTTTTCAGTTTAGTGGATTTTTATCCAGCACCAGCCAAATCTTTTGAACTAATGATGGCAGATATGATGACTTTTGAGCACATTCGCCCTCCCACTTGTGCGGCTTTCTGTAAGGGGATTTTTGTCTTATTAGCAAAACTGCCTTGTCAGATTAGTTTAATAATTCCTCTTTTAATAACCGTTATCCCAAAATGCCTTCTATGAGATTCAGCAAGCAATGCTTATTTTATTCTAGTGAGCAGTGAGAAAAAGATTGCACCAGTTGCAGTCTGATATGGAATATTAAAATAGTACATACTGTTATTTAAACATTTTAATTCAAATCTTTCTATTTTTTGCTGGAAAAATTGCACTGGGTAAAGATCATAATGTGTTTTTAATGCTGCTGTGAATATGCAGTGTTGTGTTGGGATCTGTAACCGCTCTATGGCTGTCTATGTTTAATAAAAGGTAGTGAGGGTGGAGCTTTACTGTAATGTTCTTGGAATCTTTCCCATTCCGAAATAGACATAACCAACAAATCTATACAAGATGCCGGACTGGAAATTCCAGGATCACACACGGCTTCCTGCTACAAGGGGACGTTCCTCCGTCCTGTCAGTTCTGCTCCGTGGCCCCATTAATAAAGCATATTCTGATTGAGTGCCTCACCCTAAACAGCACCAGGCATCACTTCTATTCCCTCAGTACCTTAGAGGACCTCTTAAACAAAGAACCCCCATCAAGAATACTGGAATTTCTTACAAGCATAGGCCTTAGGAACCTTATCTAAATCATTTGACTACTTGTTCACCCAACTATATAACTAACAACTCACCTTGTCTCTAATTGCCATGACATTGCTGCTGATATGGCAATAAGCTCAAACAAAACAAATAAAAGTAATGTGGTGTGGGTTTAATGACCCTTTAATACCTGTTACAGCCTTGAAACCTCAGAGTTCTTCTAGCTTTTCTCCCCAGTGGCTTCTAGTAGCGCAATGCAGACTGTAGCTGGATTTTTTTGCACACACTCAGCAGCCACGTCTGAATTGTGACTTGCAGAGTGGGTTCACTGAGGGGATCTAGCATGTCAAGTGAGCCCCAGGAAGCTTCTTTTCTTCGTGTCTGTGTGTCTGCGTGAATAACGTATTCGTCTTGCAGTCTTCCTTTGTGCCTGCAACACCCTTCCTATTTTTGAATGTTGGAAGTGTCTCCGGGGACTGGGCTGAGGAGAACAAAAGCTGTGACGCCTCCCCTCAGTGTTCCTGCATAAGGACAGTGTGTATCAATTACCTGGCTTTACAGACTCTCCTTGTCTAGGCTGCCTTTATGCAAACATCAGGGATTCGCTAATAAGTCTTGCTGACATCCTAAGCCTGGATCTGCACTGGTCTTTTGTCTTGAGGTTTATTTAGAAGCTTCCATCTCATTCAGTAAAATAGAGTTCTGTGTGAGTTTTAAACAAAGTAGTGGACTTATTACATACCTTGACGTTAAGGCTGAATAACGCCATATTTCCATTGGAAAACCATTTTCTTAGCCCTTTTGCTATGTAAGAAAAGCTGAGGGAATTGTTTTGCGGAAAACTGAAGCTGATCATGTCCTCTGCTCGGTTTCTCACCACATGTGAACTTCCCCCTCTGGCTAAGTAAACATGTTTGCCCCTTTACTCCCATTCTCTATGCTTTTCTTTCTCCTTACGGGCCATTCTGCACTCTCTTCAATCTCACCCGCAGTGTGAACGTGTCTCCCGTTCTGCTCTGCATCTGTATTAGATGGTGGCTGTGGAGGTGCTATTTTTAGCTCTGCAAATTGGGACATCTACACATGTCCAGGCCATGGAGAGCCCATCTCCCACACTCACGCCATTCCTTCAGACAAAGGGAGATGGAATGACAGAGACTCAGGGGAGACAGAGGCTGACTTGAAGAAAAGCTCAGTGACACGCATGACTAGAACTATGAAACAGGAGTATATTTATGGCTGTAACAGAGCAGCAGACAGACGCTTGTACACTGTGAATTAGAAATGGTTATTTTCAGAAAGCCAAACACTGGTGTCTCCAGAGCCTGTGTATTGCAGTTTAAGCTCAAAGCGACCTTGAGTCTTGCTGTCACTCTGCCTGACATTTGGCTCCATCTCAGCTCTTGGGAAGGAAAAATACGATTGTGAAGGAACCACAGAGCATTTTGCTTCTGAATGCCTGAAGGCCAGATATGACTTTTTTTTTTTTAATAGAAGAAGAGCAGGAGGAGACGGAGTGGTGTTTATGTCAGTACACTTTAACTTCTCTCTCTCTCTCTCTCTCTCTCTCTCGTTCTCTCACACCCTGATCCTTTCATCCCCGACCTACTTTATGTTCTTGCTGCCTGATGCTCCTCTGCAGTGGGAGCTGATTCGAAATGAGGACATATTTGATTTTCTTCTGTTTAGCATGGTAGTATTGCTGTCAGACTGTCAGTCCTTAGGTTGTTTTTGCCATCACACACACACATACACACACACACACATACACACACAAGGTCAACTCCAACAGTCTCATGAAAATAATAGCTCCCACCCACTGCAGCGCAATCAGTGCCTCCTCACTCAACACAAGTTCAAAAGTCATTTTATGTGGGCTTGCAAATTTATGTGAGTGGGTGCATTTTATGTCTCTTTCTATAACCCTTGTTCTTTTAACGCCTTTTGAAAGGATCTTAAAGACTGTGCTTTGAGAACACAAGCATGCATATCTGAATTGAAGGAGGGAAGAAGCCAGATGGTTAAAACCAGTGAGACTAAACGGAGTTGCCTGGAGACTTTACGCATCCATTTGTGCATGTGTTATTTAATAACTCTGTTTTTCCCACATGGATACATTAAATAGCACCTCAAGTCTCACTCTTCCTCTTTGCATTTGAGATGTTTGACCTCAAATAAAGGTCAGTCATTGCCAGTCTGGAAGAAAAGTCTAGAATTGTATGTGAACACAATTGTCTCAGGCTGGCCAATTAATTGAAATTGAATGAAACCAACATTCAGAACCTCTGCAATCTGTGACTACATCAGTATGTGTTTCCTTTACTTATTTTAAAATCCCAAAGATGCATTCTTTCATTAGAAAAAAAATCTCTGCTTTACTATGTACAGGACAAACCTTGCAAGTGAACTATGAGGGTTTAGGACAGAAGTAAAGACTTCTTTAATCATAATCAATGTAAAATGCTCTATTAATCGTGATATTGATGTCTTATTGCCCAGAACACTGTTCCATGTTGCATAATATGAGCCTTCCTCAGCTCTCGCACATCAGTATGCTTCAAGGTTTTTGTCCAGTTCGCCTCTCTTTTTGCCCTACAACATGTGTAATAAGCTGGAGTAATGCATTAGCCTTAGGGGCTTATCTTATTGCTCCCTAAAGGCCTGACTGGTATTTTGTGCTTTTATTAATCTGGGCAGGAAAGAAACAGTATAGAGCGTTATAGAGCTGCCAGAGGTTGGGGAACAGCACAGTGCCTGATGCAGGACTTGCTTCCATATGGCACACTAGTCTGTCTGATTTCTCTTAATGTTCAGAATTTTTATGAATAGTGTCATGACTTGATGCTTTGAATATGAATTTGTTTCATGTCCTGTCCTGCACAGTTTCCATGGTAATGGGGATCCCCACAGTGAAGCGGAAAGTGAAGTCGTACCTGTCGGAGACTCTGCATTCGCTCATCGATAAACTCTCGCCAGAAGAGAAGCTTGACTGCCTTATCATTGTCTTCGTAGGGGAGGTCAGTGTCTGTTTTTATCTTCTAGCTTTTATGCGCTTCATAAAAATGTAAGACTTGCTTAAGCCCAAATAACCTGTCTGACCAGAGTTCCCGGTTGGTTAAACTGGGTCAAAGGGCTACCGTTTTCCTGCTCATTGCTCAGAGGGGGGTCTTTTCAGCCCTGTCCTAAAAGTTTCTGGGTCTTTGCTCTATTATGCAGCTGTCAAATCTGAAAGAAAAAACAATGTATGAAGACAGGGTTCTTCTCATTCACTAAGAATTTGCTATTCTCCATTAATTGAAACAAGTGCGTGGTATGTGGTTCCTGTGAGTTTATAGTACAGTAATTACAGTGCAGCTGCAGGAATATTGTAAAAGTGTTAAAATAGGTAGTAGTTTTTTAGATAGTGTTTGGGTTGCTTAATATCATTTAGTCTGATGGCTATATATGCAGTTGTAGCTGCCTAAAGTGTGCGTGCGCATTGCAAAACATTATCTGCATACAGAAGTGTATCGATTTCTAAGTGTTTTAACCTAAATGACTGTTGACTTTTCCACAGACGGACGTAGAATATGTACATAGTGTGGTTTCGGGTCTTGAGAAAGAGTGAGTAAAGCCAATTATTTTTATTAGTCATGTTTCCTGTTTTTACATAGTTTTTGCTTGTTTGATACAGCAATTTATGCATATCTAAACATTACCCTCCGGTGCGCCAGTGCGCTTTTGTTCAGTTTTATTAAAAAATACAAAAAAATAAATACTGCAGTTAAAAAATGTCCAACCATTTTATTTGGCATGTTTCTTTTGATTTACACAATGAATTTGGAAGAGATATAATTGCAGAACGCCAGGGGCACTTTCCAACTGTGCTGAAACTTTCACCTAAATAATCTGCAGAATAGGCTAATCTTCTATTAGTCCTGCATCTGAAATATTATTCACTTACACTCCTGAAATGCAATTGTTCATTTCAGCCTTAGGTTCACTAAAGGAGAAAAAATGTAGCACCATTGAAGTTACCTGTGCAACTTCAGTGTTTCACTTGGTCAGTCAGTCAAACACATATTAGGGGCATTGTTTGCTGTTCTTAAATACATTGAATTTAACCAGTTTTTATATACGCATGGCAATGGAGGCAGGACTCTATCTTGTATACTCCTGTCTTGCGTTGTGTGTTTCTTAGCAAGTCGGGATTACATCTGGGTGACGCACAGAGTGTCTTTCTGGATAATATACAAATGATAAAAGATAATAGTTTTAATTCTAAATTAATTACAAGCCAACATGCAACTGTACAATTTAAGATTCATGAAAAAGTCTTCCAGTCTAAAATTACTATAACACAGCATTGGTTTAAGCGTGTTTGTCCCCTTTTCTCCATCAGATTTTCAACAGAGTTGAATGCTGGGCTGTTGGAGGTAATCTCACCCCCCGCCAGTTACTATCCAGACCTCGCCAACCTAAAAGAAACGTTTGGAGACTCTAAAGAGAGAGTAAAGTGAGTGCAGTATACTCGTCTGTTTCCTTCAAGACACACTGTTTATCAAATCCTTGGTTCTGCTGGTCATATACTCTGACTGCTTACATATTTTTTTAGAGAGATACATTCAGAAGATTCCCAATAACGAGAAACCAGAGCACCCGGAGAAAACCCACGCAAACAGGGGGAGAGCATGCAAACTCCACACAGAAAGGCCCTATGGCTAACCACTGCGCCACCGTGCCGTCCCTAATTAAATTAATTCCCTGCCAAATAATTGCAATTGCGTCCCCGGGGTTCGAACCCAGAACCTTCTCACTGTGAGGCGGCAGCACTAACCATTGCGCCACCGTGCCACCCCGAATAGTATTTTATTAGGTGATATTATCAGCAGCATATTTTGCATACAGTTTGTATTATATGCATTTCATAGCCAGACTTCTTTTTAACCTCTCTGCCCTGTTTTGATGTTATCTCAGGGTGTCCGCGGGGTTTTAAAAAGTATTAAAAGGTGATAAATCAAAATTGCCAAATTTAAGGCCATTAAAAGTGTTAAATTTGGTTTTAGAGGTATTATTTTTTTTTAAAATAGGTATTTTTTCAGACTATGAGGTTTCCTATTTTGAGTGAAATTCTATCTGCTAAAGGTGCGAGGACATGTAACACATCTAGAGGAAAAAAGACATTTGCGAGAGGAAAAATACAGTTCACGCGCAATATGATCACAACCGCGCACTCGATTCTTAATTTTATGCTCTCGAGTTTCACATTTGCGTGCGCGACTTTGAAATTTACGCCCACAAATTTTTTGCGGCAAGCCATTTTGTGCGCGGCAAACATTCTAATATTAGCTAGTAGCCACTTGCCGCTTCTAGTTTTTGACAAACGGGAAATGGGGAAATGTAAGTTTAATAAAACTTGGCTTGATGACCCGTCATTTAAAGACTGGCTTAAGACGGTCATGGGGAATGACCGGGAGGCATTCTGCAGTGTATGCAAGAAGACAATAAATTCAACCTGGAATGGCGTTACCGCGATCAAATCGCACAGAGAATCCACCAGTCACCAGCAGCGTATTCACGTGCGGGGGGAGCAGTTCCCTATTTCGTTGTTCTGTAATGCTACACGGACCAGGGGAAATGTAAACCTAAGGTCAGCTACGAGCACAAACACTGCCATCACAGCACCTCAGCAGCAAACTAGTGCCACTAGCACCACGACGGCTGCAGCAGACAGACAGCAGAGCTTACTGTTACCAACGTCAGCTCTCAGAGCTGAAGTTCTCTGGTGCCTGAACACCGCAGCCAAATATCACTCATACAATTCGAATGAGGGTATTGGGGAACTATTCGAAAATATGTTCACTGACTCTGAGATTGCTAAAAGTTTTGCATGTGGCAAGGATAAGACTGCTTACATCATTCGATTCGGCATTGCGCCACATTTTAAGAAATTACTTATAAATAGTGTCAGTGATGCGGGTCAATATGTACTGTGCTGTGTCTTCTCATTTATGTATATTGGGCCCTGAGGCTCTAATCTTAGATAGTGTTAAAGGAGGCCCGCAGCTGGTCTCAGATCAGAGTGAAAGGCCTCAGCATGTAGCCTCTGCTGCCTGTGTGTAGGAGGGGTTTGAGCAGAATTCTGATTGTGCAGTGGTGCTGGCCTGTAAGGCATTTGTTTTAAGAAGTGTCAAGTTGACCTTATTAGGGTGGGACTAAGGGTTATGGTTAGGATAACCCAAGGGCTAGGGTTAAGGGAAGGACACAAAAAAAAGGCCGCTGCTCGATGTCGTGTTGGTAGTAAAAATATTGTGGAGGTAGTAAAAAAGGTAGTAAAAGGTAGTAAATTCGACTCTAGGATTCCTGCATAAACCCTGTATCTCAAAGCCAGTGATTAATACTTCAACCTCAAGCTTCACACGTGCGATGCAAAGTTAGTGGCTTTTCTAAAAGATTTGTGCGACTTTACCACCACTGCTGACTAATGGTTGTACCTAAGTTCGAGTATACTAGCCAAAAGTCAAAGTCAACTTTGTCATCTCTGCTATATACTGTACAGATGCATAGAGAGACGAGACGACGTGGCTCCAGGTTATTTCCAGTGCAAACAAACAGAGAACAGTAGAACAGAGAATAAATAGGCAGTGGCACAACTAGGCACATGGGATAGACAATAAATAAGTAAAAAATACTAAAATATACATTAAACAATAAACATTTTAAACTATACAATATGCAATATACATTTTAAACTAGACAGGGAGTTTTAAATATAATTAGAAGCTAGAAATAGACAGAGGTAAAAATTTGTCAAGTCAGGATGCAGTATTCTTAACAGGTTGAAATTGACATTTACACTGAATGTGCAAGAGGTAGAGTTATAATTTGACAGATACTATATCCGGACTATTTTCAAGTACAGTGTTCAGCATATGTGCAAATATGCAAACATTTAAACAGGTGCAAAATTGACATTTTACATTGGATGTGCAAGAGGTAGAAGGTTATAATATGACAGATACTATATTCAGCTATTTATGTGTACAATGTTCAGTGTATGTGCAAACATTTGTACAGCAGCGTATAATGTTTGTGCAAATAAGTGGCAGCAGTGCAGTGTCATAACAGTAGTTATTGTGCATCAAACTGACGGTGATGTGTAAAGTAAAGTGCAGTGGTGCAACAGAATCAGTTTTTTCGCAGTCCAGGTGTGTATGTGGGGGGAAGTGTGATGGCTGGGAGTGAGTTCAAGAGTCTGATGGCTTGTGGGAAGAAGCTATCACGCATCCTGGAGGATCGAGACTTGATGCCGTGAAAGCGTCTGCCAGATGGAAGGAGTGTGAACAGTCTGTGTGAAGGGTGTGAGGGGTCGAGCACGATGCAGGAGGCCCTTCTGATGCAGCGCTTGTAGAAGATGTCCTGCAGCGGCGGAAGAGACGCTCCAGTGATGTTGCCAGCTGCTTTGACGATCCTTTGAAGCCGCCTGATATCGGCAACAGCACTGTTACTGAACCAGGCGGAGATGCAGCTGGTCAGGACGCTCTCTATGGTGCCCCTGTAAAACGCGGTGAGGATGGGAGGGGGCAGGTTGGCTTGCTTCAGCCGTCTCAGGAAGTGGAGACGCTGCTGGGCCTTTTTGGTGATGGAGGTGGTGTTGGTGGTCCAGGTGAGATCGTCTGAGATGTGAACTCCCAGGACCTTGGTGTTTTTTACAATCTCAACCGTGGAACCGTGGATGCTGAGTGGTGTGTGGGTGGAGCGAGTTCTCCTGAAGTCGACGATCATTTCCTTTGTTTTGTCCACATTCAGCGACAGGTTGTTCTCACTGCACCAGGCAGCCAGCTGCTGAACCTCATCTCTGTATGCCGACTCATCGTTGTTGCTGATGAGCCCCACCACGGTTGTGTCATCGGCAAATTTGATGATGTGGTTTGAGCTGTGCAGGGCGGTGCAGTCGTGAGTCAGGAGTGTGAACAAAAGTGGACTGAGAACGCAGCCCTGAGGAGCTCCGGTACTCAGCCTGATGGTGCTGGAAATGTTGTCGCCGATTCGGACGGACTGAGGTCTTTCTGACAGGAAATCCAGAATCCAGTTACAGAGTGAGGTGCTCAGTCCCAGCTTGCTCAGTTTCACACACAGTCTTTGGGAGATGATGGTGTTGAATGCTGAAGTAAAGTCTATGAACAGCAATCTAACATAAGAGTCTTTATTGTCCAAGTGTGAGAGGAAAAGGTGAAGTGCAGTGGATATGGCATCCTCAGTTGACCTGTTTGTGCGATAGGCAAACTGCAGAGGGTCCAGTGAGTGGGGGAGGTTGCTTTTCACCTGTGCCATGACAAGTCTCTCAAGGCACTTCATGGTGATGGGGGTCAGAGCGATGGGACGGTAGTCATTCAGGCAGGAAACTGAAGATTTCTTTGGCACTGGGATGATGGTGGTGGACTTGAAGCATGCTGGGACGATCATCTGGCTCAGCGAAGTGTTGAAGATGTCCGTGAACACCTCGGCTAGCTGGTCAGCGCAGTCTCTCAGCACACGGCCTGGAATGTTGTCTGGACCGGCAGCTTTTCGTGGGTTGACCTTGGCGAAGGTTCTTCTCACGTCAGCTGCAGGCAGAGAGATGGTCTGGTTGGTGATGGGAGGCTTTGCTTTCGTCGTCTGTGTGTTGTTCAGTGCATCAGACCGTGCATAGAACTTGTCCAGTTCCTCAGGGAGTGTGGCATCCCCCTCACAGCTGCTTGGTGCTGGCTTGTATTGGGTGACAGGCTGGATGCCCTGCCATAAACTGCGAGAGTCTTTTGTGTTGTTGAAATGGTTCTGGATCTTTTTTGCGTGCGCTCGGTTTGCTTGTCGGATGGAGCGAGAGAGGTTAGCCCCGGCTGTTCTGAGGGCAGCTTTACTCCCGGACCGGAAAGCAGCATCTCTCTCTCTCAGCAGCGCATGCACCTGTGCTGTGAACCAGGGCTTCTCGTTGGCTCTAGTGGTGATGTTCTTCAGGATGGTAACATCCTCTATGCACTTGGAGATGTAGCAAGTCACAGATTCTGCAAACTCGTCCAGGTTAACGCAGCCGTCGTACGTCGCCGCCTCTCTTAAAACATTCCAGTCCGTGCGCTCAAAACAGTCCTGGAGTGCTGAGACAGCTCCACTGGGCCAGACTCTGATGGTTTTCCTGGCAGGTCTTGTGCGTTTCAGCAGCGTTGAGTATGCGGGCAGCAGCATCACTGTAGCACCTTTCATTTACACTTTATTTGTAAATGAGGGGCTAACAAATTTTTTTGTGATACCGTGAACAACGTAATGATGCAAACAACTAATCACTTAGCAAATTAGTGAGCAACTCTTTTAATAATCAGCAATTATAATCAATTAGTTCTTGCAGCCCTAGTTCAAATACAGCTTTATCACTCCTTCAGCACAGGCACCATTGTGCTAGAGGCTGGATGGAGCGCGATCTTGACCTTATGACCTCCTGCGTCTGTAGGCAAGTGTCATGCCACCAGGACCCACATCCTTATTTTGTTGTCATACTGTTTACATGTAATGCTGTTAAACTGCTGAAAACTCAGGCCAACTTGTACACTATGTAGATGATGAGGGTTCGGTTCGAGATGCATTTGATTAGAAGAGGTAAGGAATGTATGCTGAATAAGTAGAGGTCTCTCACTGGTTTATAATATCTATTGTCAGCCGTTGTAATGTTGAATTAAGGTCTCTTTTTTTTCTTCTCTTTCCTAAAGTTTGTCCATCTGTCTCTCTTTGATTTGTTTATTGTTCCCTGCTTTCATAGATGGCGGACAAAGCAGAACTTGGACTATTCATTCCTCATGATGTATGCGGTCAGCAAAGGTGTTTATTATGTCCAGGTGAGAGCATGAGGGTGTTTAAAGAAAAGAAAAAAAGCTTAGCTTGTTTCTCTTCAACAAAACCTGATTGACGATTCCAAAATTAAGGGTGATGTTATTTTTGTGCTGTTTAAACACCCTGTTGTTGTTCGTCTTTTACTGAGGGTTGTTGTGGTAACTTGCTCCCACAGCAGAAAAGCTATGGAAAGATGTGGATAATACTCTTAAAAACATTTTACATGTTGTCATGGGAACACACCGATCTCCTGGGCCTGTTGTGTTTAGTCTGCGTTTAAGATTATTGGCTAAGGTTGATCTTGCAGTGATCATCTTCATACTCCTCCTCAGTACTCCAGAAAGGCAGATTTAAAGCTGTGTGTGTGTGTGTTGTGTTTTTATGGAGCTTTATTGCATCAAGGTCTACACTTCTGTCCAGACACCATGTGCTATGCATGAAAATCACAATCACCATTGTGTTGGGTGATTAGGCTGTTATCCCAGGCTGTCATAGGCTGTCATCCCTTTCTTGTGTTTGTTTTCAGTTATATATGTTGTGTTCATTTTTTCCCTCATTTATCATCAGTAATTCTGTGTAGTTTCTTCATTTGTCTGTCCTCTCCTTGCACGCTGTGTCCTCTTAGGAGAGGGGAAAGGTATCATTTTCATGTTTTGTCTTTAAATCAGCTCATGTTAGTCACTAGCGTAATATATGCATGCAGCCTGTCTGGTTGTGTTTGTTTGTGTGTGTGTGTGTGTGTGTGTGTGTGTAAGCGTGTGAGTGTGTTTAGTAGGAGGCAGAATCAAAGTGTTTGTACATAAAGGTAAAAACATACTGTAAACATGCAATAGCATACTTTGTCGCTCTGTTACCATGTATTGTCTCACATCCCTGTTTTCCCTCCCTCACAGTTGGAGGATGATATTGTTGCAAAGCCCAATTACTTTGCCACTATGAAGAATTTTGCCCTGCAGCTGGCCTCTGAAGACTGGATGATCTTGGAGTTTTCTCAACTGGGCTTTATTGGTATGAAATTTGTAGAAGAATCTATCAAATGCGTCTGTTAAAACGTAGAAATGAATTTCTCCGTTTTTGGATCTGACCTGTATTTTGATCATGGTTTGATTTCATGAACCTTTTTCTTTCTTTATCATTTTTCTCTCTTTCATACGCACAGGTAAAATGTTTCAGGCTCCCGATCTGAATCTTATAGTGGAGTTCATATTTATGTTCTACAAGGAGAAGCCAATAGACTGGTTGTTGGACCACATTCTCTGGGTGAAAGTGTGCAACCCTGAGAAAGATGCTGTAAGTGTGTGTCTGAGTACTCATTTGCACTGCTGATTCCTCCCCCCACTAAATCCTCTTGAGTGCTTTTCTGCACTGGCTACTGCCATTAAGGGCAACTAAGCAGAAGCTTTTCACAACTTGGAGACAAGCAGACTGAAAGCCTGAGCTGACCTTTAATTTCTCCTATGAATAGCCTGTCCTCTACCACCTCACCGTCCACACAAGCATGTACACACACCTGACTCCACTTCTGTCTTTTCTACATGCTTTCTCATCCCCCGCTGCTGCAGAAGTGTTTGAATGGAATGCAGAAAATTGCTTTCATGAGAGACATAACCTTTGCTCATTACTAGTCATATGATTTGACTTTATAGCCTTCATAGAGCTTTTGCCGACCAATCTACAGCTTCCATATCATGACCTTGGATCTGCTTCTTCTTTATCGCTTGCTTTCTGCCCCAGTGCACGTTATCTGTTTGAGTGTGAAGTGAGCTATTTGCGCAGCAAGTCTGTTAGAATATTAAGAAGAAAGCTGTGCATTCTGTTTAATCAAAGTCTACAGCTTCAGTTGTTGGTGCATAAACATTTAGCTAACCAGTTGAAATTATATTGCGCTTCCGTACCCATTGTCCCTCTCTCTCTCTCTTTTTTTTTTTTCCCTCCTACTGCAGAAACACTGTGAAAGACAGAAGTCTAGTCTACGGATCCGCTTCAGACCCTCTTTATTTCAGCATGTTGGATTGCATTCCTCGCTGGCAGGGAAAATCCAGAAACTTACGGTAAAACAAGCATGATGTTACTAGGGGTGTAACGATAAATCGATCTGCAATGATACAGTATATCAATTCAGTGATCATCGAGCCCATAGCGTCAATCCAAAATGAGATCATAGATTAGACATCATACTTTCTGTACTGTCTCTCATCAAGGAAGCGCACTAATAGCACACTATATAGAGTTCTGTGGGCTGTAGTTCAGGAAAAAAAATAAAAATGTTGTTTTAGTTGCTTTTGTTGATTTGATATGAGGGGAGATGATTGTGTTAAATCAGCATATGATATCGTATTTATTGCAAGCTGATGAATTGAATTAAATCAAAATTGTATCATAGCAGACTTATCAGCACACGTTGAATACATATAGTGTGATGTGACTTGTGATTTACGCCCCTAGATTTTACACACATCAACATTAAGGTTATGTAAAGTTACATTATTTCATTATTGTTATACAGTAACTTTTGCATTTAAACAGTAAGGTTCGTTAATCCAGTAAGGTTGTGTCTTTTTTTTAAACTGGTGGTGTTGGCTCCATGTTTCAAATCTCAAAGTTTCAGTCTTAGTAATCTACACTGTTTACTGTTTTACTCATTTGAAAAGTAAATACCCATATGACTGCCCGTACTACTGAAATTATTTTTATATCCTGCCACTCTTTATGGCAAACCCATTATAGCTTCCTGCCACCATCTGTGTGGCCCTGAGCCTAAGGCCTTAACTCTAACTCTTCCCTTATGTAATGTGTTTGTTAGTTTTGTGTTTGGTTAGGCAGTCATGCGGGTACTTCCTGTATTAAAAGTCAATCATCAGACTTGATTGTTTCAGGATAAGGACTTCCTGAAGCCTTTGCTGCATAAGATACACGTAAACCCTCCTGCAGAGGTCTCCACGTCCCTTAAGGTGTATCAGGGCCACACACTCGAGAAGACCTACATGGGAGAGGATTTCTTTTGGGCCATCACCCCCATGGCAGGAGACTATGTTCTCTTCAAATTTGACCGTCCAGTCAGCATTGACAGGTAGTCAGTCTTGCTCTCTAGTCTCTCTCTGTTTAATGCACAGATAAGTGCATGCTGGGAAGTCTTTCTCAATCAATTTTTACATTTGTTTTTAGTGAGTCACATTCTGCACCACACGAGAGTTTCTGGTACTAATATGCCTCAAATAGGCTTCAATTCAAATATGCCACAGACTCAGTCTGCATATGCTTAACATGAAAAAAAGAACACACACACATACACAGAGGAATACTCAGATTTTTATGCCACCTTTTCAGTGTCCTCATTAGGCCCAGCTAATTAGAAATTTCTAAAAGAAGAACATGCCTCCCACACCCTCCTCACAGAGACAATGTGACAGATAGAAAATGTAAGAAAACAGGCGATGAGTTGGCAATAGAGGACGTGCAGAGAGAGAATTGGGAACATGTCTGAATTTGGAGGCAATGGGAATGCAAAACAAGCAAAGGAAAGGTTAAGGAACAAGTTGAGAGAGAAAGGTGAATGGGAAGGAACAAGGATGTTTTTACACAGTGAGAGAGCGGATTCTTCCAGCCTGAGGGAGAATTTGCCTCAGAATTTGCAGCTGTGAAAGGGTGTGATAAGAGGGAGCAATTCTTTTTCTCACTCTCTCACTGTTTCACACCCCCACTAACTAACTCTCTTCGTGTGTGTGTGTATGTGTAATTCAGTTTTGGTGTACGTAATTGCCCATAAACGCGTCCGTAAATATACGTAGACTTGTGCCCATACTTGTATATTCATTAACAGCACCATTTTATCGTCAGGTTCCTCTTCCGCAGTGGAAACCAGGAGCACCCAGGAGACAAAATCGAGAATACGACTGTTGAGATTCTGCCCTCCTCGGTGAGAAACTCCTCATCTCAATATTGAGGTCCCACGAACTGCATTCACGTAATGTTCACATTTCAGCCTGTAAGATCATCTACGTATAAGGAGACCAGAATTTTGTCAGTAGTTCTGAATGTGTGTGGGTGCTGTAAGCTTCCACTGTGTGCTAATTTTAGCCAGCAGCAGGTGGAGCTGCTCCGGTAATGAGGCTGGAGCCCACAGCCATGCTGAGCAAGAGGGCTTAGTGAGGCTGCTGGAGCCTTTGATGTTAGCAGTGGGTTTGGGGTTATTAGGAGCTTCATATTGGAATACAGTTCTGTCATAGTAAAGCAGTTTGTTAGCCTGTGTTTGTGAGGTCTGAGACCTGGTTTTACTACTTTAACAGAGGTCCGTAGCCATTATGCTGTTGGGTAATTTTCTAAATCAGTTTTATTTGCAGGATACTGGACTAAAGACCAAAGAGAAATACAAACAAACAGAAGACCATTTCTATAGAATTGGTGAGTTTCTCTATATACTCTGTTTCTGTTTTAAAGTGTCTTACAAATCTCCCATATATTTCTCTCTATCTCTCATTAATTTGTGCAGCTGAATTTGAGAAAGGAATGGCTGAGGGCACGGTCGACCCCGCCTTTAACCCAGTGGCTGCTGTGCGTCTTACCGTGCAGAAGGACTCAGCTGTGTGGGCAATCATCAGTGAGGTTGGACACTTAAGAAGTTGCATATTAACACCATCATTCTTAAGCTACATCAGTGGATCCCAAAACCGGGGGTGGGTTAAGGCAAATGAATCACATTCAAAATGAATTAACAGTGGCAGTTTCACAGCTGATACTCTGATTTGACCAAATGTTCAGAGCATTTTATCCTTTTTGTGCAATTTTTAGAAAGTAGGGCTGGAAGCATTAACATGATGCACAAGATTAATCTCAAAACTAATTAGCCTTTTTTTTCTCAAAATAATGATGGCGCCAATTTTGGTCTGTTTAGTTTTGGTATACACTGCTGGCAGCTTGTGCATGTGCGAAACATTGTTATTCAAGATTCTTTATTTGTAACATGCGTAGTTATACAAGTGGAGGATGTAGTGAACAAATAAGCATACAAGTCTAAACTGGCATAGTATAAACTAGACCAGAGTAAAAAATCTGGGAACCACTGAACAAGATAGCACTTTTCCCTGATGCTTTTCTCTCGCTTCTTCTCAGATCCACATAAAGAGAGTTGCTGGATAACTGTCTGTAGGACTCCGCTGGTGTCGGCCCAGCCGTTCTGTATAAGCTGTTGCAGGGATTCCAACAGTGACATCAGAGCGCATGAACTCTACCAATCACAGTGTCACTATAAGGATTGCTGGCCTACTCTTTTCATTCCGTTGTCTCATTTCCTCCTCTGATCCTCATTTCTTCTTTTGGCAGTTTTTGTTTTTTCTCTCTTTTAGGATCTCACTTTACCAAACCATTTTTTGTATAAAGATGTGAATACTACTGCTTAAATGGACCCTTTTGAAGGGATGCTACCAGACACTGAAGTTATGCCTTGAGAAATTGCGGTCTGTGCTATCATTAACACTTGATATGTGCTGGAGCGGGAGAAAGAGAGTGATTTCCCCTGGCTGTAGGCAAATGTGTTAAGTACTGTATCACCATGGACCATAAATAGCTCGTGTTGCCAGGTCAAATGAGTGAGCTGGGCTTACGATAAGTGAAGAACAATTTGTCCAAGAAGGCTGAGATATTTGCTGTCTTTTTTCCTTTCTTTTTTATTTTTACACAGCTGTCAGAACAGAAATTAGTTTGGGTATTTTATGTTGTAAGTCTTTCTGCCAACTACATTTAATAGTGCAGAGGGATGACTCAGTTTTCACTTTCACATTTTTGTCATTAAAGATCATTGTAATGAGAATTTTGCCAATTTTTTTCATGAAACAAATTACTAAAGAAAAAAAATTGTACTGCTGAATCCTCCCTGTGTAACAGGTCAGGACTTTTCCCCCTTCTGTGTCTTTTGATGTAAACCAATCAACCATGGCCTTTCATCTGAAGGGATATATTACTATTATCTATGAAGGTGACTTAACTTATTTGAAATAAATCTTTAATTTGTACAAAGAGAAATCTTTATTTTTTACAATGTGAATTTTATGCCGTAGAAGTAAATATTTGATCTGATAGACGTTCAAAACTAAATATTTGCTTTTAAGTGTATTGTAGCTTGAAGACAAGAATATGGTTCATGCCTGTCTGTTTCCTCTGTACGATAGTTCCAGGGGGGAATTCAGGTCCCCCAAACTTATGCCTTAAAATCCAGTGACCCCTTGCGGACTGGAAAGGTACTGCCTCTGTGTGTCAAACCGAACAGGACTGACTTGGACAAACTGTTCCCTGTCCAGCGCTTGCTGATCACCGTTTGTTTTTGTTTTTAGCACTCCAGACACTTCTGAACCAGGTTTATCAATAGCTGTAGAATGCTAGGACTCATCTGTTGTCTTGTAATACGACTTTTTGTAGCTGAGCTGAGGCCTGGGAAAATGTGAATTTTAATTAGTCGTTTCAGTCCCAGTGTTGGTGACCCACAACTCACTGTAAAGTTCTGCAATAGTTTTTGTCTCTTATACAAATGTAATATTTTTGGGCATGTTGGAGCAGGAAAGCATACCACTTGGGATTTGAAAGTGCTGGTTAAATTTACATTGTCTTTTTAGTAAAACATATCAAAGGATTTCAGAGGTATACACTATTCAGGAGCTGGGTTTTTTTTGTTTTTTTTTTAATAGATAACCTAGATTTTCATTTATTTTGCCATATTCATTTTAAAAAGTCTGCTGTCATTCACTGCTGTCATTTTGTCTGTGTCATTGAAATTTGATGTTTCAAATGTTTGGAAGCTGTACTAGTGCTGACAATAAGCGTGGAAATGCAAAAACCATAGAATCAGACTTGTGGAATTTAATGGCTTAAATAAATCTTTTAAATATTAATACAAAAATTGGTTCATTCACTGTTGCAAATGAACACTGCAACATTTATTTAGAATGTTTGATGTGTTTAAAGGGTATTGAACCATCCAAGGCAGCTTTTTTGTTAAGTAAAACATACACCCTATCTGGGGCTGAAAAGAGTAGTGGTATGTAAGTAGTGGAAAGTTTTGCCTTCATGCATATTTTCATTTTCTGGTATTTATGTCAAAAAGCAGGCAAATGTCCAAGATGGCATCCTTTAAAAACTTGTAAAATTTGAGTGCTTCATTCTGTCCTTTATTAACCTCATTACTGATGCACTCCAAACCCATTTTAATGCATCTTTGTTGCTATAATGTCGAGTTTTATTCAAACTTAGTTGTGGTTTGTGCTCCTTGTTAAACTCTATGGTTTTTGAATTTTTTTTGCTTTATCATTGTAACTGACAGAAAAGGTGGCTAAATTACTACTGTACATACTGCCTAAGTGCTCTCATCTCATTTGATTGTATATATTATTTAGATGGCTCATGTAAAATTGTTTTTTTTTTTTTTTGCACCAGTGAAAACATTTAAGTATGTCAAGTAGAGAAAAAAATTCTGTGCATATCACTTTCATTTATATATATCATTTGTCTGGAGATGGAACTGAACAGTAGAAATCTTTTAGATATGCTATTACACTATGTGATGTCAGTCATATTAGCATACCTGTTTTAAACATTTTATCAGTTTTCTTTTTTATGCAGAAATTCTGCCTCTCAAAAGTGCGTTGATAAAGGTGTACCTAAAATGTGATCCGTAAATGATTTTTCATTATGGGTCATTACTCCAAACTCTATTTGACTACATTTTATATAATAAATCACTACTACACTAGCTGGAAAAGATTTCTTCTGTCTGGTTCATCCCAGCCTTTATGTGCCTTCATCTGTGCATCTGTCTTGCACTGACATTGATTTGAATGGATAGTTTCAAAATAAATAAGTCTTGACATAATTCATGGCTTTCATTTTTGTCTTTACATTGATCATTGTTTATTCATGACCAGACATTTGTCACTTTTGAGTGTTTCAACCAAATATTTCATTTACTCCAGTGATTAAGTGTAGTAAGCACACTGATTTGCACATTAAACTCTAAAATAATTATACAATAGCCATTAAGCAAATATTAGCCAGAGGAGCCTTTTAAGGAAAACGCTGTCTAAATGTTCCAGTTTGTCCTCTTCCTATCTTTTATGTGAAGACTTTTGATCAGATATTTCGCATATCTATTAATTGGAATAAATATAATCTGAGATTCTTTAGTTGTAGCAGCAAAAACTACTGAACATTTATGGACAGCTCATCTTGCTACCATACTGCTCCAGTGTCAGTAGTTCTAAATCCTTTTATTATCTTATGCAACTGAGGATCCCATGCAGTAAATGCCATATCTGTTCGGAAGCAGGGCAGAGAGACAGCTAAATTCCCACTGTTGCATTTGTTGAAGCCTAGTAAACGATGAGGAAAAAAATCGTTATTAGCAATGTTGGAAACGTCGCACACGAGCTCCATCTTCTGCACATTTGACGCTGTTTGACTTTTCGCTCGCCCCCTTGCGGATAAACGTATAAAATAACATTATTTAATACAGTCCCAATTAGACATTACTGCTCCGAAGCAGTCATCAGAAACCACATTTTCATAAGATTGGTAACCATTTTACAGTGATTCATTTTCCCTGCCAAGATAAAAGTTGAGGCTCAGTGTCTCAGTGGTGGTAGAGCCGGAGGTCGGACAGAGATAGATTCAGAAACTTTTTTGTAGAGAAGTATCCCAACACTAGGTAACCACCACATTTAGTGAAATACCTTTGCTATTTTGCTAAACTGAGGTTTTAGCATAAATATCTTACTTCGCAACCAAATAAGAAATTTATTATTCAAGTGGGTCTCTTCTTGCTGTTCATTGGAACCGCTTCTCCAAGGCATGTAAGGCAAAATATGGAAAATGAGCGAGCAAATACAGTAATTTTCTTTGGGTATTTATTTCTTCCTTTCGGCCGTTGTGTTTCTTCCACAGTTTTGGTCGTAGAACGACCGTTCATGGCTTCAATTTATAAAGGCATCACGATTAAGGTTGTGATTCCCAACAAGTGGGCGCGACTATTACGGCCGCCACAAGAGGGCATTAATTCAATTCTTAAGTGAATAATTTAACTAAATTAATCAAACTATAATCAACAGAAACATATCAGTCTTTATCATTTCTCCTTTTTTCATCATTTTACACCCTTCTACATTTAACAATTACGCAATTTCTTCAGAACTTGCGCGTCTAGTTCAAAGAAAAAGTTAAGTTTGGCGTTACTTTGGTTTTGTGACGATGCACGCTGTCATCACTGACTTCAACTGAGTTTGGACTTGCCCACTAGCGCCTACTAGCGGACGTTTGTAACATCTCTCCTCCATTTAAGTAATTCCCACAATGCTTTTCTTTCAGACTTCACAAACCCATCATCCATTGCTCGAAAAACATGGCAGCTTTCATAACAAGCGTTATGCATGTCCGGTAGCTTATCGCTAACAACAGTTTGTCTCGTTCTCTAAAGCTCTCGTAATTGATCCACATCCACAGACTGAATGCAGACTGAACACAATGCCCAAGTATTACGAAGGTAAAGAGGATGACGGGCGCGCGTGCGCTGGAATCAAAGAGGATTTTAAAGCCTGTCTCCTTCAGCATGACTGCGTCGTTAAAGTGAGTTCACAGACGAATAAACGCCAGTGGTCTGACAGAAAATTTACCCTGAAGTCGGCAGATATGTGATCGCTTCCTTAATGCTTTGTTTATTTATATATTTTTGCCATTGCCATTGTGACTTGCGTGCTAATCTGCGTGTATTACGCATTGTTGGGTTCACATAATGCCTGTCATTAAAATTCACTTTATGCTTTATCTGTATAGGAACATTTTCTTCATATGTTTTAATTAAGATTAACAGTTTTGTTTATATATATATAAATTTAGAGCTGGGCGATATGAACAAAAACATTATCACGACTTTTTTTGTCATATTGATCGATTTTGATAATTATCACGATATATTGTCATATTGTGTTTTTTTAATGTTTTTTTTTTTTTTTGGATTCTTATACAGACTGAATGAACAACTTAAAATAATCAAATAATATTAAACAAATAATTTGCAACAAATTTCTACTTGAAGAACCCTGAGAACTGGGGGGGGGAAATTGCAGCTGCCAAAGAACAGCTAAAGAGAGCTGTCAACACCTCACTTCCAGAGCGCTTTCTCGGTGCTTGTTGTTGCTAAGTTATGAAAAGCGTCATCTGGTACTTTCACGTTCGTATTTTTTAGTTTTTTCACAGGCGTGAATTTGTTGTCAGCGCCTCAACAGAACTATAAAGCGCTATGCTTTCATCGCCATTCACCGCTGCATCTTTCTATGGGCCGCTACATACCAACGCCACGCGGACGGTGCGCTTTGTGCTTAATCTTGGAGGACTCAGCAGGTGGCAGGAACATCATAAAAGCGTCCAGTCTGCCGCGTTATGACAGAAGAAGAGAAGAAGTAGAAAGCGCAGTGAGAGAAAACATTTCGCCAGAAATGAGGAAGATAAAAAATTATTTGCATTCGACGTTACAAAGGTGCAAAACAGCGTAAAACCGCTCAGCCGTTGATAGTAAACAAACGCCACGCGGGCAAAACTTTAACATACAGCCATAGTCAAGAGGTACTGCACCTTCAAATGTATGACTATTACGCTCAGCGGATAGCCAATGAGAACGCTGGAGAACGCTGCGCGTTATGATGCGCGCCGCGGCATAAGCGCTTGAACGCTATATATCTCGGCGACCACTAATGTTTACTTCACGCCGCTTTTTTCGTGTGTTATGGGCTAATTTGCACTATTGGGCCATTGGCTGTTGTGCTGGCGTTATGCCGTTACGTGATTGGCCAAAGATACTGTCTATCTCAACGCGCTGTCACATAGTGGACAAACAAGTATGATTGAATTTTATAGCTTACGTTTATCATCGCGATTATTATCACACATTTTCTCGATAAAATATCGAGATCGCTTTTGTCGCCCGATATTTTCCTGTGCAAAAGTTTTAGGCGGGTGAAAAAAATGCTGTAAACAAAGAATGCTTTCAAAAATGGTATGTTAATCATTTATTTTCATCAATCAATATTTGTGACCACTTTGCCTTCAAAACAGCAATTCCTGTGTGGCCACTTTCGGTAATACAGTTTTTGAAGGAACTGGCTGTAGGTTGTTCCAAACATCTTGAGAACTAACTACAGATCTTCTGTGCATGTAGCCTTCTCACATCCATCTGTCTCTTCATTTAACTCAGGACACACTTGGATCTGAGATCAGGGCTCTGTGGGGCCATACCATCACTTCCAGGACTTCTTGTTCTTTCTTTACGCCTAAAGATAGTTCTTAATGACTTTGGCTGTATGTTTGGGTCGCTTGTCCTGCTGCAGAATAAATTTAGCCAATCATACACCTCCCTGATAGGCTGGCATGACGGATAAGATCATTTCAGCATTGAGAACACTATTAATCCTGGACCAAATCTCCAACTCCATTTGCAGAAATGCAGCCCCAAACGTTCAAGGAACTCTAACCATATCACTGCTGCCTGCAGACTATTATTGTACTGCCTCCAGCCCTTCACTCCAACAAACTGCCTCTCTGCCACAGCCAAATATTTCAAATTTTGACTCATCAGTCCAGAGCAATCGGCTGCCATTTTTCTCAAACCCAGCTATGTTTTCGCATCCTGAGCCTGCTGGCCTTTGTTTCCACGTCGAGGTATGACTCTTGGCTGCAACTTTCATGGAAGGCCATCAGCCGGATTCTCCTATTGCAGATGGGTGTACCTGTCCTAATTGGTTTCTGCTGTTTCGAGCTGATGACACTGCTGAACATCTCTGATTTCGAAGGGTAATAAGCTTGATGTGTCTTTTCATCTGCTGCACTAAGTTTTCTGTCTGACCACTGGGCTTCATTTATCCTCAATAAGTTGCCTGTTTTTGTAAGGCAAGCTTTTTCAAAGGAGCTGAACAGCACATCTTGAAACCCCTAGTCTGCTTTTGGAAATCTTTTGTCTGGGGAGACCTTTGCTGGGATGCAGTATGAACTACCTTTGTGGCTCGGTTAAGGTGCTCAATCTTTTGTTTGAAGTAACACTGTGTTTCAACTCATTTGTGACATTGATGATCATTAGCACCTGCTTGATATAATTGGTTGATCATACACCTGACTATAATCCTACAGAATCCCTGACTTTGTGCAAGTGTACCTATAAGAATTGTTGCTGGTTTGAAGGCAAAAAAAGGTAGTAACAATTCAAATATTGATTTGATTTGGATTTTTTCTTTGTTCGCTCACTTTGCATTTTGTAAATTGATAAAAATAAACAATCATTTATATTTCTGAAAGCATTCTTTGTTTACAGCATTTTTCCACACCTGCCTAAAACTTTTGCACAGTACTGTGTGTGTATATATATCTATATATCTATCTATCTATCTATCTATTCATATATATATATATATATATAGGTATATATATATATATATATATATGTGTATGTGTGTGTGTGTGTGTATATATATATATGTGTGTGTGTGTGTGTGTGTGTATATATATATGTGTATCTATATATAAAATCCTTTACTTATTTAAATTTAGATGCAGTCTTAGGAATGAACAAGGTTACATTTTATTATTAAATATAGGGATGCAAAATGCACGGTATCAGTATTCACATACCTCTGCGTAGTTAGTTGACTCTGCAATAAAATTCCCTGATACCTATAGATAGATATGATGTATGATGACTGCGGAGGCAGTGTAAATGCCACAACACTTGCCAAATAAACTGTAAACTGTGTGGAGATAAAAATAACGGGAGCAAAGCAGACTAATATTTTAATATTTAATTGTTGCTTTTTTATGTTTTGATACATATAGGACAAATAAATGGATTAAAATTTTATCATCATTTATTTGTAAAATGCATAATAAGACTCAAGTGTACTCAAGTGGTTTTTTTTAAGTGTTTTTTTGTTGTTTAAATCCATCAGATTTTAACTATAGGTCAAGTGCTTATAATTAATTTACAAAACTTAAGTATTATGCTTGCTTTTAAATGGGCGTGCCTATCTAAAATATGAAAAAACGCATTCGCTAAAAGTGGCAATCAGAGTACGTAAAAAAGATTACATACCGAAATGATTCGCTGAATTTAAAAGACATTGCAGCAACGAAAGTCAAAAGCAACGAAAACAAAGATATAGATCAGGTGATGTTGTGTCACTTTAATCGCACTGTCAAGATCCAGCCTCAAGTATGGTAATGTAAAAATGACACTTGTTCAGACCTTCCTTGTTACATTACATCCTATATATATAATGTACAGGCTAGACAAAACCAAATTCTAACAGAAATAAAAAAAAAAAAAAAAAAAAGGAACAAAAGTTTATTGTTGGCTGGGAAAAGATAAGTTTTAATTTTCGTTTGACTGACTGGAGGGTGGGAGTAATGGAGTACAGCAATGTCAATCATCTGTCCACATGTAAATTCTCCAGTATAAAATTAGCAACACTGAAATGCAAAAATTATTAGGCCTATCTTTCTTCAAATCCTTCAAAATCAGAGCTGTAAACATAATCGCCGCCGAACAACTCGATTGTGACCTGTGCTGCTTTGCTGTCGCTGATATTGAATACGCTTGCTCGGATATTGCAGACGTTGCTTGTGCTGCTGCTTGTAAGTGGAGGAAGGATTTCGGCTTTGCGAAAACCGTTCTGTGTGCTTTCTGGTTTCATGTTGTTCCACGCCGAAATAACCCATTCGCATGCTTGACTGTACGTCGCTGCCGGCCAGACCGAGTGAATGTGTAATGTCACTATAGAGTTGCAAAGGCCTCCAGGGGCGAGGCAAATGACGCAGGTGCTTTTACTTCAGATTGGTAAATCTAGTAACGTCGCGGCTAATAACATGGGGCAGCTTATCTTAGAGTTTTAAAATATAAATGAGCATTTTCTGCGGGTTATAGAATGGGGCGGCTTATCGTTGGGGAAATACGGTAATTGATATTGGTAAAAAAAAAAATCTTCAAAAATCCTACTGTCATCGTTATTATTAACAGACCTACACAGGTATCGGTACTCGGTATCTGTGAGTACCCAAAAATGAGTATCGGTACTCGTACTCGGTCTCAAAAAATGGTATCCGTGCATCCCTAATTAAATACAGTGGGGGAAATAATTATTTGATCCCCTGTTAATTTTGTAAGTTTGTCCACTTACGAAGAAATGAACAGTCTCTTCTTTTTATGGAAGATTTATTTTAATGAAGAGAGACAGAATATCAACCAAAAATCCAGAAAAAACACACTACATAAAAGTTATACATTGATTTGCATTTTATTGAGAGAAATAAGTATTTGATCCCCAAGCAAAACACAACTTAGTACTTGGTGGAGAAACCCTTGTCGGCAAGCGTAGCAGTAAGACGTTTCTTGTAGTTGGTCACTAGTTTTGCACACATCTCAGGAGGGATTTTGGCCCACTCCTCTTTACAGAAGCTCTCTAAGTCCTTTATGTTTCTTGTCTGCGGCTTGGCAACTCAAAGCTTCAGCTCCCTTCACAGATTTTCGATAGGATTAAGGTCTGGAGACATAACCTCAGTGTGCCTCTTCTTTAGCAACTCCTTTGTTGCCTTGGCTGTATGTTTTGGATCAATGTCATACTGAAAGACCCATCCACGACCCATCTTCAGTGTTCTGGCTGAGGGAAGGAGGTTCTCGTCCAAAGTTTTACGGTACATGGCCCCATCCATTGGACCCTCAATGCGGTGTAGTTGTCCTGTACCTTTAGCTGAAAAACAGCCTCAAAACATAATGTTTCCACCTCCGTGCTTGATTGTAGGGATGGTGTGTTTTGAATCTTGAATCTTGAATCTTTGAGTCAGTCTGTATTTCTCTTCCTCCATTCGCTAACAGTAGCTAAAAAAGGTCGGAAAACAGTGGAGAAAACCCATTGCTTAAATAGATATAGAAGCCAAAACGCCGAAGCTGAAGATTTAGGACAGTAGCTCCGGTGTCGCAAGTGCTGCGAGAGCTTATGCTCCGTTAAAAATAAATAAATAACAGCATGACTGAGGTGGTATGGGCCCGCAACACGGAGCATTTGGTTTAAAAATAAATATCTATAAAAATTTCAGTCAGATGATTTTTTTTTTTTTGCTTTAATCCATGACAGCTTTCTGTTATTAACATTTACTTGCACTTGTACTTTCGTTACTCAAGTACAGTTAGTTATAGATTACTTGTAATACTTAGGTACAGTAAATACTAGATACTTTAAGACTTTTACTTGAGTGGAATTCTAGTTGGTGACTTGAACTTTTATCAAAGTAAATTTTTGGGAGGGTATCTGTACTTATACTTAAGTGTGACTTTCGGTTACTTTATACAAGACTGGCCTATGCATGTGCCTTCACGAGCAGGGGGACCTTGCGGGCACTGCAAGACTTCAGTCAGTTATGGCGTAGTGTGTTACTAATGGTGTTCTTGGTGACTGTGGTCCCAGCTGCCTTCAGATCATTAATAAGCTCCTCCTGTGTAGTTGTGGGCTGATCCCTCACCTTTCCCATGATCCTCCTCACCCCATGAGGCAAGATCTTGCACATGGAGCTCCAGATCGAGGGAGACTAATAGTCATTTTATGTTCCTGCCATTTCTCAATAATCGCACCAACAGTTGTCACATTTTCACCAAGCTTCTTGCTGATTGTCTTGTAGCCCATTCCATCCTTGTGCAGATCTACAAACTTGTCCCTGATGTCCTTTGAGAGCTCTTTAGTCTTACCTATGGTGATGGAGACGTAATGGAAGAAACTGATTCTATGGACAGGACTGCATTATACTCAAAACAAGATGAGATCAGGTGTATCTGTAATTGATTTATTGCAATCTGTGTTCCACACCCAACCTGTTGGAGTCAGAATTCAGGTTGGGTTGTAGGGGATCAAATACTTACTTCTCTCAATAAAATGGAAATCAATGTATAACTTATGTAGTGTGTTTTTTCTGGATTTTTGGTTGATGTTCTGTCTCTCTTCATTAAAATAAAACTACCATAAAAATTAGAGACTTTTCATTTCTTTGTAAGTGGGCAAACTTACAAAATCAGCAGGGGATCAAATAATTATTTCCCCCACTGTATGTTATGACAGCCATTTACTTTTGTATATTGGTGCAAGTGCTTTGAAACGAACATTTTCAATAAGCTCATTTTACTTAGTCACTTGAAGCGTGTTTATAGTTAGTATGGATCAATTCTTTATTGCAGAAACATTTTAATAAGCCTATTTGCAAAAAAACTGAAATTATTTCCCAGGTCAGATTTTACTGGGACTAGTCTTTCTGAATTTCAATCTCATTAATGACATTTTTTCAACTTTCAGGTTCATTGACATTATTTTTTATTATGCCTTTTTATGAACTTGTATATTTAGTTGTTGTTTCTCTATGTGTTTATTATTTAGAATTTATAGAACTTGTCCTTGATTTTTTCTATATTGTCTTTATTTTAATTAGCTTGCAGCCTTAGAAATGAACCAGGTTTATATTTCTTGGTTTATATGTTGTACTTATAAACCCCAAATATTTCTACTACTGATATAACTTTTATACTGATCTAACGCTTATTTGCGTGCCTGCTTGTGTGTTAGGACATACACAGACTAACTTGTCTTTTTGTAGGAAGGCAAGAAGCCCAGTGAGTGTCTGAAGGAGGGTCACTGCAAAAGCCTGCAGGTGTCTTTCTTTGAATGTAAAAGGTCAATGGTTAGTAATCCACAGCTGCCCACAACCTTACAGTTTTTCTCAGTTGCTTTGGTGCATTTCTCACAACAGACTAAACATTTGCATAACAGCAAGTGCATTTCTCAGAACACTTAGTGCAAATGGCAAAACATCATGGATGACCGGCAAAAGCAGGTGACCTCTTCAAAATCCTTAGTCCATGCCTCAAAAGCAAGTATTTACCTCATTGCATATGTCAGTGCCATCAAAATCCATGAATCATTGTCCACAGACATGACTGCCAAAATTGTAAAGTCATGTCATCAATATTAAATTGGCACAATCTAAACATTTTCTGATGCACAAAACATCTGAACGACAAGGGCAGGAAACATAAAAATAAAAAACACTGACTGCGGGAGATTGATTCAAGAAGAATATTTTATTGATTGTACAGATATATGGTGACATACCATGCACTGCAACTGCAGTCTACAAAAAAAATGCATTTCAATGCTTTATGCATAGGAAATGAAAAAAAAGCAAATTACAAAATCAAAAACAATATATACATACTAAAACTTTCTATAATTGCTGCCGATCCTGTATATTGGGCCACATGTTCTCATCCACATCACAACGGATATCTTCCTTTGCAAAACAGCGTGGAAAGAACCTCCTAGAATGTCTTATCCAGCCTCTGCAGGTGTCAGGTGTCAGAGCAATTTAAGGTGGTGCAGGAATCATTAGTATTGTGAATACAAACCAAAAAAAGTTTTGCAGAAACTTATAAAATACTCTTGACAGCCAGTGATATCTTTTCAACACTTCTGACTGCAATGACTTACACAATGAAAAAATGTTCATCTGGAGTGTAAGACTACGCAATAGATGGCTAGCACAATGCATTTTGATCATGACATAAGCAACCACTGATGTATGATATAGCTGAGAATTGTACATAAGCATTTGCCTAAGTATACTAAAGCAATTGCAAAATGACAAACAACCAGAAATTGCTATTATGATGTGCACAACTGACTAGAGGTTGTGTGAATTGAACGAGCAGTTTTGAGAACTTCAATTCTGGTGTGAGAAATGCACCAAAGCAACTGAGAAAAACTGTAAGTGCTAAAATGAAATAATATAAAAATGTATTTCATAGAAATTTTGGTTTGTAAAATATATTAACCATATGTTTTTTTTTTTTTCATAGCTGGACACAAGAGCTCGGTTCAGAGGAAGAAAAGGCTACTAAAAGCCAAAGAAATGTGGCAATAGTAACAGTTCCTGGAAGGGTGGGTCGGGGAGAATTGATTAGGAGAATTTTGTAAGATGTAAATACTGTTACTTGCTCTTACTTTTCAAGAATATAATCCTTAATGTTGATCTGTAGTAATACAATGATGATACTCTAAATCTGATTTTGTCATTGTGTGATTATTTAATATGGTATGACACCACAGCCATTTACTTTTGTACAGTGCATAAATGAATGGCATTTTCAATAAGCTACTTTTATTGAAAGTCACATGAAGCATGTTTATAGTAACAATCAGTATGAATCAATTCTGTGTTTTCACAAAAAAAACTAAAAAATATTTCCCAGGCCAGATTATGCTGGGACTGTTCTTTCTAAATTTCAACCCTATGAGTGACAACTTTTACAAATATTGTCATGTTTTATTACACCCTGTTATTAAAATGGAAATGAAAATAACACAACACGTTCCAATGGAAATTCTGTGATGTGCAAAATTCACATTGACAATATTTACAACTGAACCAAATTAGTGTACATTACAGGGACTGAGAATATTCACTTCAGAGCATTCATCATTAAATCTTTGAACTTTTCTAAATTGACCTTGTTCATTATGTAAGCTTTATGTGTCTTTTGGAGAATCTCAAGATGATCTATAACCATCATTCCCCGGGAATGTGTACCTGTCAGCTCCACAGTAACAGCTTTATGGTCACTTTCAATGATAAATGTGTTATCAATGGCAGCAGCCATTGCATAAGAATCACAGGAAATGAATCCCTGGCCATATACCAATTCCTTTTCAATTCTCTCACTGTAGCAGGAATCAATGCTGTGTTGAAAAATCTTCTTCATGAACCGAGCCTTTTCTGTGTCTTGCGCCAACCAACTGTCACAAAACTCCTGGACCAACCAGCGAAAACAAAAAAAAAGTGTCAGTTAAAAGAGCGGTATTCTAACGACGATAAGACATTTCTACAGTATTCTGATGTGAATGTCAGCCTTAACAGCAATTGTTAAATTCAGTTTTACCTTTCTCAAGATCAGGTTAATTAAAGTAGAAAACACTGGTCTACAAAGTCAGTAGCTGCATTCTATGTTATCCATTTAATGGTAAGAATTAACTTTACCCAGGGCAATTTACTGCGACAGGTGAACTCCCAACAGGCTATGTAGGTGGGGCAAACATAGTCATTCAGGACAATATATGCTGCTTCAGGATCAGCGGCAAAGTTGAACTCTCCACATATTGTAGTGTTTCCTCTAGCTAAAAACAAAATTGTAGCATTATAATAGTGACAGTCACAAGTCAAAGACTTAACAAGAAAGTGGTGAATAAAATTCACAGTTTCAATAAGAACTAAATGTACCCACAGTCTGTGTTTCCTCCCATGATGTAAAGGCCTTTGAGCTTCTGTCCTATAGTAGGATCCAATTTCATTGCCAATGCCAAGTTTGTTAGTGGAGCTGTTGCTACTAAAGATACTTGAGAAAATCAACAACTTCATCTCTTAACAGCATTTACAAAGAAACTCACATTTTTGCAAGGAAAAAAAAACAAAACAAGAATGCACCTCTCCTGGATTCTCATTGATGATTCGGATGATGGCTGATACTGCCCCCTCCTCCTGTACTAGTTCCAGTCCTGGAGCATCAGGATCTGGAGCATTACCAAGCCCGTCCTCTCCATGGAACAGTCCTGCATTCAAGGAATTGCCCAAAAGTGGTTTTGACACTCCCCTGTAAACAGGAATCTAAAGACAGAAACAATACCTACAATTGTTGGACAGAGTACAAGAAGGAAGTCCTCAGCTCCCATTACAACTGAAGTTCTTTGAGTCAATTCCTAAAATACCCTCAATCTCGACCATCTATCAAAACACATCAGATATTCCTATTACATAACAGTCACAGAACCATGCGCACCAAAGACATCCTTGTGAAACGGACTTGGTCTGTTAAACAAAACAACTTAAAGGGTTTGTTATAGCACAAATCAAAATGTGCAGAGCAGATACACGCCAGAACCAGGACGTAACTTGGACAGGATCTGACTACGTGGAGTTACGGGAATTCGAAGAATCGATTCTTTTTTTAATCGACTCTCAGCTCTAGTAGCCACCGAGCGTACCTCGAGTCGTCCGCACACCTTCAGGACCCGAAGCACGTTTTTGCACACGTTTTCCACGACGGTGTTCCCGTGGACGCAGGTGATCCCGAGAATTTGCACCTCCGGCGCAGCTAAAGCCATCATGATGGCCTGAGCATCGTCCACCCCGCAATCCACATCCAGAAGCAATTTCTTCACCATGGTATTTCTTGCTCAATCACACGAAACCTTTAATAAATAAATAAATAAATAAATGTTACAAGCAAAACTAAACTTGTGCCTTTGAGTAACCTCATTAAGCCCAGATTGTTTCAGGGACATTGTCCCTGTAATTATGAAATGTAAGTCGCTTTGGACCAGAGCATCTAAAAAATAATGCAAATGTAAATGCACTCAGAACACCATTTCAAATATGTGCTGCCACTGCCGAAAAAGGCCGTGGTTCAGTGTCAAGCAACAGAAAAGGATTATCAAAGCAAGAGAAAAAGTAAAATATTCCAACGACAACACAGAAATATAAAAACACACATCTCACATGTCCACAAAAAGAAACTCAAAATCAGAAGCAAAAAATTCTATCGATCAGGGATATTAAGTCTCAGCTGGGTGTCTTACCTGTACTAAATGTCGATGTCTGCCTGTGTCCAAAGTCTCCGTTTTTGATATATACGCAAGCGTGAAAGGGGAGCGCGCCAAAAACAAGCCTGAAGAAACGGAAAGTTTTACAGACAACGAAAATCTTTTGAGGAACTCGGTTATTATTTTGCAAGGAATTAGAGTGCAAATCTGCTGCACCCACGAAATTTCCGTCTAACATTACAACTGTTACCTTAATGTATCCAAACAAACTTGAATAAAAGTTCACAACCTCTGTACGACAGAGTATAAACGACGATTGCTCACTTTCTGGGAGTGAACGACTCTCAACCCAAAGAGTTGCGCTAATTCTCTCTGAACAGCCAATAAGAAATGAACATCGTGACAGCGTCGGCCAATCACAGAACATTACACTCAATACGACGTGTGCGTCTCAAGTTGAGCTGTAATGTTCGGTTCCTTTTTAGGATTCGGCTACCTCTGAGTCACTCACTAAACACACGCGGATCAGTTTAGTGAGTGACTCAGAGGGAGCCGAACCAGTATTGCCAAATCGCCAGCTGAATTGTTTGTTTTTTCACAGAAGAAAGTATACGTGGCTTGTGATGAGAGTAAAGCACCTACAAATAAATGACAAAATATCAAGACAAGGTTGCCAGAGTGGCACATATACTGTATATATTTCAAGTGGCACTAGAGGAAGTTAACCGGCGGATTCATTCTGTATGTGGTTTGGGGAACGGTAAATCACTCGCGTGTGCGATTCAGGGGTGCATTTCCCAAAAGCATAGTTGCTAACTACGCTAGCAACACTGTGTTTTTTGTGAAGCGCACTGCAGATTTGGCTGTATGTTTCTGGCTGCAGATTAAGTCATCACAGTGACAAGCGCTAACCCGCGATTCAGATTCGGCTATATGTTTGCGGCTCTGAGGGAAGTTAACCGACAGATTAACTAATGACAGATTCGTGACTCGTCAGTTATTTAATTGATCCGAGTCGTGAATCGCCCGGCTGTAGTCTCAGGCGCGAACGTTTAATTAAATCTGGGATTCACTGAGAAACGTGCGTTGTGCTTTCTAAAAAAAAATTAAAGAAAAAACGACTAACAACGAATCTCTGAAGTACTACAGCTCTGAAGCCTGATTTACATTTGCCTGTTTTATGGCATTTTATATAAACGAAAATTAATCAAGGAAACAACATACACATACATGAACTTACTCTATTATGTTCTTACATTTCATTTACCAGACGCTCTTATCCAGACCTACTTACATTTTCTAATTACAGAGAGTCTCCCTGGGCCAATGCAATGGTTATGGGATTTGACCAGTGGCCCAACCGCTGTTTTTAAAACTTCATGGTCACCAGCACAGGATTCTAGGTTACGTAATTTTGATAGATGGGAGCCTTTTAGCGCTTGTCAGCAGGTCATGTATTACAAATCTCAACCATCTGTAATTAAAAGCAGCAAGAACTCATTTTAAGGAAAATGAAAGGGCTGAAAGGTTGGGCAAAATAATGCAAATAATTATACAGGTTAAACATTATGTTTTTTTTTTTTTAAAGAGAGCGGCAGCTACACCCAGTGTAAAAGGAACAAGTTGTCCCAACAAAATGATGCTATTCCCTTCACGTTATTTTTATTCCCAGTAAAGACAACCAGTTTCCTCCCACATATAGTCTCCACAAACTTAAAATAATACCCAAAACAAATCCCTGGATAGAATTGAAACTAAATGCTAATTACGCAGATAACTTTAAGGCAAGCAGGTATCATGCTTTGTTCTGTCACTATTTGACATTTGAAATCCAGACAAATCCATCTCTCTAATTAGTATGAAGACTTTGTATTTGTCAAGCACAAAACACTCAGAAAGAAACATACTTGTTGCATTTATTTTAACAGCTGCATTTATGACTGACCTCTATGCAGCTTTGCACAATGCACAGCAAAATGTGAAATAAAAAACATCACCTTTAAAACATCTATAACAGACAAATTCTATTGTAACATGAAAAACATGGACATTACAATATTCTAACACAAACTGAAAATTTTAACAATGAAATGCTTCTCTATCATTATCCTAAATAAATAGTGCATCCGAAAGTTAAATTATGCTTTTTGTCGGGCTTTGCTGAATGCATGCAGACATATGCAAGGCGGTTTATCCTCTGTGTTCTATAGTAGCTCCAAGTCTATGTAATTTCTCCCACACCCATAGATGATTTTAGTGCTGTCATATGACATTTCACTACTACTCTGTTTTCTCTCAGAGAGAGAGTGCTTATTTGGTCATGACACAGTTTCACATTGAAATAGACCATAAAACTGTATAATTAACTAAGGGACAATAAATTATATATCCAATCTGATGACTTTTAAACCAATGAAACTTTTAAACAGTGATATCAATGATAGCAGATAAACCAATAATGAGATATAACACAATATACAAACATTAACAACCCACAGTTGACTGAATAGTGTCTTAATTCCCTAACATATCTGTGATAGACGCATGTTAATTTATATTCACAAAATGTAACTTTACTTTTTGTACAACCACTACATGTGCTTGGCAACAGCATGATAAAGGCATTTCCCCTAGATATTTACAACCTGTAAAACGCACATGAAGAGATACAGTATGTACTGTACACGGGCTAAAGGGCTCATTTAGGCATTACGCGTAAACACATGATAAGGAAAGCCTTGATAAGAGATGCTCTAACACATAATTGAAGGAGGTTAGAGGTATGGTCTGTTTTCTACTCAAATTCTTATGCCACATTTTGGAGGGGAGCAGTAGACACTCATTTAAGGCAGCTACAGTATTGTGCAGAATACAATGTATGCATGTTTATGAAAAATGATCATGGATATATTTGGTACGCCTAAGGACTCATCAGATTTTGAGAACAGTGCCAATATTGCAAAAACGTCTAAGACATAAACACAACTTTTAATTATGCAGAAACATGCACAAACCTGAATAAAGTATGATAAATGAAAGAAAAGTTTAGTGATTTTATAGTATCCTTATTAACTTTGAGGTTGCACAGATATCTTGCTTAAGAGAAATAGCCAAAAGCAATTATACAAGGTAAAGTAACTTCAATCATATATTGATCAAATGCAAACTAGTGGAACTATGTTCTTTTCAGTGAGGAATTTCAGTGGAGCAGCATAAAAGATTTCCAAGCTGCTGACCAGTGATCAGCGCAACTACATAAAACATTTCTCCAAAGACCTTTCTATTAGTCTCTTCACAGGTCATATTTACTACAGTTGCCAAGATTCAGAAAAGCAATGACAAGTGAATATTGTGAAATCCTGGCATTACCATTTAGATGGTGATAGTGAGTGTCCTTGTGGCTGGATTCACTACAGCATTCTCTTCAGGTAAGTGTTAACAGAGTACAAGGTAGGGGGTTAGTTTGAAAGAAAGTTTGGGGTGCAAGGTGAAAAATTTGCATTCAGGTCTCCACTTTCCCATAAGTGCCCTCTGGTGGTCTGTACTGTTTGGGGAAGGCTTTTAATTGGAGAGAATTGAAAGCATATTTGCGGCTCCCCACATTCTTCATGGTGTTTTCTCTCCTGCAACCCTCACTGTAGGCAGAAACGGTTTGAGAAAAGGAGAACAGAAAAAAAGAATGCTGAAAAAATGTTTTCAACAGCAATACACAGAGATTATTGTTAACAGAATAAACTCATCAGCTCTTTCAGGTGAGCTGATTATTCAAGGAAATCTTATTCTACAAATTGATTCTAGTCATGGATCTGTTTAGTCCATGCAGTAGCACAACAGTCTCACCTGCGCATGCACTCAAGGGCCTGGTTAAAGACCTGCGAAGCCATACAGTGCTCCTGCTGTAGAATCAGACACTGCTCCAGAGTTATAGACATGGCTGTGCGGTCTTTTGCACTTTTGCAGCTGGTTACACGCACCCCATTCAGACGTCGACATATCTAAGTCAATTAGCAAGAGGATGGGAAAGGACCTTTAGGTACATATGCATTTGATCTTTATTGATTGATCATGGAAAGAAATTATGCTTTAGGATGCAATGGAAGGTAAATCAGAGTCATTAGAGTAAGACTTATACCTCTGCTGCCTGCCAGAGGATTTCCACATTTTTACTCTTCCTGGAGGTAACATTCTGAGTGAGGAATTTCAGTAGCTCTGGTACACAGTACTGACTACGAGACCGAGGAAGACCTGGAGATGCGGGATAAAAACTCAGATCAGATATCAACTTTGTCAAAATTAAGTAAAAGGTAATTGAAAAGTTTGCCAAGACTCACAGTCCTCAGGCAGCACCTCCTTGAACTGGTCGTAATAAGAATTTAGTCGTGTCAGACTCTCCATATTGACAAGCTCCTGTAGTGACGTGTCACCAAACCTATGGGGGACGGGGTGGGCAAGAGTTAGTCCAACAATCACCAGGTGTCACTTAATAACAATCACCTATAGAAACAAGAGGGTAAAAAACAGAAGCTCTTTTGCTTACTTCTCTGCAAGTGTTTGCTGCTCATTGATTCCTACATTGAACAACACTGGCTGAACACGTAGCAGCATCCCATTTTGGATGTCCCGTGGCAGTACGTCGAACATGGCCCCCGGCAGAGGAACACGTACGTTGAACCCATCCCTGTTCCCCGTGATGACAGGGAGCATGTCAGGACCAAAACTAGAAGTTGCCTGAGTAACCTTAAAAGTAACATTTCTCAAGTCCATGATGCCTATGCTCATGTCCTCCAGCATGGCCAGTTCCTCCCCTTTAAGACAAATACACAGCTTTAAGTGCACTTATAATAACAACACAACAATCGCAAATCCACACACAAACATTTACCGTATGTGCTAAGAAGACCCTCAAACTGGACCAGTAAGCCGATAGTGTGGAGCTGCCTGAGGAAGCCATCTTCACACAGACAATTCCGTAATTTTGCTACAAACCCACAGATCAGGGCTGTCAACTGTGAAGAAAAGACATTCATCACAGTTGCTTAATTATTGTATAATTCAAATAATTATTACTCATAACAGTTGAACTAAATATTTAAAGACTATTAATATATTGTTTAATTGTCTAGGAAAATGTGCTAAATGTTAATTTGTATACACTGATTAAAACCTATGCAATTCAATATCATACTGAGAAAATGTGTAAGTTTTATTAGGATTTGTAAGGCTTAAACATAATAAATATAGTTTAATTCAATATATTTAATTTGGTACTTAGTTTTATCTACGTAAGATGTCATCTCGCCTAATCTAGATATCAACATTTTGGATTACTTTGCTATAATTAAGTAGTAGGAAATCACTGCCTCTTACAGTTATAGTACATTATGTGAGTTGTGTGTGCGCATTTGGGTTCTCACTGTTTGGCAAAAGACCACATCTCTGCGGTACTGTAGAGTAAGGCTCATTGCGATTGTAGGAGCGCAGTCCTGCATGAGCACAAACACCATGGACTTCTTTGCTTTGTCGCTCATCATGGCCACACACTCATTAAGGGTAGTCAAGAGTGGATACAAAGCATCACTCCATTCACCTGCAGGATCACACAGGTAACAATGCTGAATTTTGATTCTTGGATATAATACTTTAAACGTCAAATTACCTTGGTCTAACTAAAATCACAATCATCTGTACCATCAAAATCCACAAAGTCAGGATTACCTGGAGAACATCCCTCAGGAGTGGGGCTTCCATCTAGAGAGGGATGGAACAAATAAGTATTCATTGAAACTGCTTTAAGCACAACACCAATAATTTTATATGGTTCATATTAACATTCTGAAAAAGCAACATGCTTCTGAAGTAGGGATACCAGTAATACCAGGGAAATGAGTATAGAAATGAAAGGAGTTGAGTGTTCATGCAAAAGAGGAAATGATAAGTGCTAAAGTTAAAAAGGGATGTAAAACCAAAAGCATTAGAAATGACAGTTGTGTTGGTTTTAGAACATAAAGAGACTGAACCTACAGCATAATCTATAAGAACTGGGTGCACATGCAGTGGTCAGAGGAGAGGAAGATGATGGAGGTGATTCAGAGGGAAGATGTGATGAGTACAGAAGGGTGGAGGGGGCAGGTGAGGAGGACTGGTAGTCGGGGTTGATCCAGAAGGCATTGCCCTGGCTACCTCTCTTGCTAGTGCTGGGCGATTGATCAGAGAGGAAAACGTCCTCACTGCTGTCGCTCTGCACTCTGTCCCTTGTCAGCAGTCTGTCCACACAGCGGATCACACACTCCAGACTCTTATCCACATTTAACCACACTTTCTCCTGCAGATGGGAAACAAAGTAAGAATAATGCTGTAAACATTTGTGGGAAAGAATACCCTGACTCAGTGATTTTTTACTGTTTAAATCTTACCATCTTAGGATCTAAATAAGATACAAAGTACCTACTTTATTTTGGTCTACCTTTACCATTAGTTAAAACGTCCATGCATTCATTTTTGTTTCTAAATTACAGGGGTTGTAACCTCATCAAAAAAAAATCTAAATTGACCAATACAGTCCCCTGAAGGCCTCTAATGTTCAAATCAAACCTATGCACTTTTAGATTTCCAAAAAAGCTTCAGACTGGGTTCTGATCTTATCCAAATAGATTTGAACTTTAATTGCTGATCACAATGAAGTGGACAAAATGAAGGGTAAAGCTACTTTTAATGTTAAAGGCTTGACAAACAAGCTTAAAGAATGTTTTAACCAGTTTGGCAAGCATAACACCAGTATTATCCAACAAACCACCTTCTTATACAACTTTCAGCATTTTTAAAATTTCAGTATCATTTGTGAACAGTATCCAAATGAGTCCTTACCCACTCCTCCTCATGCCAGTCCACATTCATGGAAGATCTGTTTCCTTTGCCACTCCACTTAGCCTGAGGAGAGCCCTGGTCATTGCGGAGAACCACACGCTCTGTGTCCGGGGCAGAAGGGGAGCCTCTGGAGGCAATGAACTCCGGCCGGGCTGCACTCAGGGCCTGGATGGCTGTGGTCAGCAGTTTATTGTCACACACGCTCACCAACTGTCTTGTCTGTGGAGAAGGAAAAAAAAAGCTTTTTAATCTAAAGCACATTTTAACATTCATTCATTCATTATCTGAACCGCTTAATAACCCACTATTGGGGTTGCGGTGACCAGAGCCTCTCCCTGGACTATGGGTGTGAGGTGGGAACCAACCTTGGGCACATGCACCACAGGGCAAACACACTCACACAAACATACTCACAGTCACACTTTATGGGGGCAGTGTAGATTAACCAATCAACCTATAGTGCATGGTTTTGGACTGTGTGAGGAAACCTGCAAATAACCACATGAACACGAGGAGAGCACACAAACTCCACGCAGAAAGGCCTAAGACCTTTTTGCCGTGATGTAACAGCGCTAACCACCATGTCACTGTGCCACCCATATTATAATGTCTCTACAAAATCAGTTTTTGACCAAAAGGAGATGTATACAGAAAGGTGTTGATTGAGATGAATGTTTGAGCACTAAAATACAAGTGTGTTGGAAATGAAACTGGTGTTTCATTTACAATACAGCGATATTGATATTGATGAGAGAGAAATTAAAAACAAATTGAAGAGAAGTGGAGCAGTAATTCAAACAAACAGTTAAAGAAATTATGAATACAAGAAGATATCTAAAACATAGAATAGAGTTCTGAAAAGCAGATTGCCCTGACCTTGTCTGTAAGAATGGCGAGGGTTCTCTCCAGTGCGTTAGCAGACCGTTCTTTGGCAGCACGAGACAAGCGCTCAGTGTAATAGCTGACCTGAGTCTTCAGTGTGTTAATGTGGGAGATGATCTCTTTCGCTCGTGCTACATCCTGAGGCTGGTACACCATTGACTGGGGACGTGATTCACCAGCACTGTAAGAAGCAGAAGATATTGAGAGGTTCTTTACATAAACGTAGGTCTCCATGTAGTGGTGAGACAGTGTGAAACATGAACACACACTTTCAACAGCCACTTTATTTAAAGCACCTTTCTATGAAAATAAATCAAAGGTATCTACTTGAAAAATTTAAATGATCATTATCTTGATTATTTTTTCAGTTTCAGGAAAGGAATGCTGATGGGTATATATTTTTATGTTTAGAATCTGAAAGTCTTGCACAGTTTGTAACATTACCTCTACCTATACATACACATTCAAGGGCATTATAGATATTTAACATACAACAAGGAAAGAGTTTCAAATAAGGTGGTCAGTGAGAGAATATGCAAACATGCACACTGTGTTCAGTTTTAGCTGAATATACAACAGTGCACAAGAACATTTCATTTGGGTTGAAGACATAACCGGAACACACAAATATTCACGAAGAGATGCAAATGACTCATGAAAATTAAAGTGACCAAACATTAAATATAAAATGATAAAATACCAGCACTAATGAAAATGAACAATAAAAAAATATATTTCCTCAAAACTCACCCTTCATCCTCAAATGCACTGATTAGAAAGCAAACATAATAGCAAATAACAGTCACTATTGCAAATATATTAGACAACTGAAAAGCTCTGAATTAAACTGAAATAAGAAGCAAAGCATTGATAATAAAAAGCAGAAATGACCCATGGCAAATCCAGGCCATCACAGTCAAATTTACTCAAGCTATGTTCACAAAGATATTATAACAAGGGATCATCACTCCATCACTTCTGTCAAAAGTATCTTGCTTTTTAGACAGATATTATAAGAACTGTGAAATAATTTTATCTAATCTAACCTGTGTATCATGACATAAGCAGGCAGAGGACACCGCAGGACAAACGCTCAGATCATATCAGAAGGTTGCAAGACAGTGAACACTATTAAAATCCATGGGAAAGCAATTATATAAGACTGGTGCTTGCATTAAGACAAAAGACAATTTCTCCTAAAAATTCCACTTTTTCCATTTGACCCATCCATTAAATGGTACTTTTCCAATGCTTTAATTCATGCTGTCACTTTGGGTACATGGCAAAAATCTCTTGTGATTTCAATACCTGTTAACCACAAAACAGCATGGTGTGCTGCGACTATTTTACCTGACATTCACGTCCATTAAAACATCCCACATTATAGATCATAAGTCACACCTTTTCGATTATGGAATGAAAATCAGTTTGAGGTCTTACTGTTTCTTGGTCTCTTCAAACTTCTGAATTAGCTTTCTTAGTCCACTGCCTTTAAACCCCTGATGATGTGCTGCTGGGGCTCCAGTGGTGACCACATCATAGGTCCGGTCTGTAAGGAGACAAGCATTAACTAAAGTTTGACTTCATGCAAAGGTGATTACAGTGTGTGGCAGTAGTGACACTTAGTTGCTTGAGTCCCTTTTGGCCTGGTTTTAGACCAAATACTGGCTAATTCCCAATCTTAGAACAGGAAGACAATATCAAACGTGATTTTCTGGGTGACAGTGAGGCTTCAAATTAACTCAAGCTAGTCATTATTTAAAGAGTTTTCACTGGTATATACAACCATATTTTTGTGAATATGAATATGTTCTGACATACAACTTGCAGATTTTTAGAGACCTTACTAAAGTTTGGCGCAGCTGCAAATAGCTAGTAAAGTCCCAAAATGTCTCACCATAACCTGACTCGCCCTGTACTCTTATCCTTTGAAGGTGAAGATTGGTAGGCACAAACTCCAGCTTTCTTTCTGCTTTCAAAGTACTGGATTTGAAAGAAGGACCTTGAAAGAAGGACAAGAAATTGGTCAACTTTTTTGGCAGCTTCTCAGTTTTTGCTGGATGTTATCTACAGTTCTTTCACATGGTTTGGGGTTACGGTTATGTGAGTCTGTGGTGAAATACTGTGAGTTGCAGGTGCAACACAATGCCATTGAACTACCATAAAACAGTTTGGTTCTTAAAATATTCCACACTATTCATGTGTATTCATTGTATAAAATGGCTTAATAATTTGCATATAATCTATTTTCTTCTTCCCATATACTTATAATTCCCACAATCCTAGTCTAGAATCCTTATAATACTTCAGTACAAGACTGTATCCCACTTCACCTTTGTACTCATGTAGGTCACTGAGTGTTTCCTGGTAGGTGAGAATAATAGTTTGGTACTGAGTGATTATCTGCCTCCTCAGATTCTCCCAACATGGAGACAATTCTCCCAACTCTTCCAGCTCACATACCCTATATACAGAGACAATACACAAAATCTTAATTCACAGATATCAACCATCAGCAAAACTGTGGAGTTCATTTCAGACACAAAACCAAATGATCAAACACTTGCAACTGACACACATGATCACACTTCATGGAAACTACCTGGCAGCATCCTCCTCCAGGAGCAGTTTTACAAACTGCCTGGGAATGTGAAGTGACAGCACGCTCTCGGCCATCTGCTCCAGGACTCGGAGGTGATTCCCATCAGTGGTTGGGAAACGGTACATACGGGATATTGTACCTCCAAAAACTAAAGATTCATGAATGAAGGAATGATTGATAAACAATAATTGCATGGAAAATAAACTGATGTTTGCATTAATCTAGTGAAGTCTACAGTTTTGAGATCTATGGTGATGGAATACCTGGGAGATAAAACCTAATTTGAAATGATAAGTTTTCTAAGTTTCACAAATGCTTGCCCCTGTGTTTTAATGAATGCAGTGATAGTTTTCACAGGCAGCTAAAACTGTGGAGAATTTGGAAGTGTGAGTCACAGACTCTCAGCCTCCCCTCATGCCTCACTGATTTACTAATGGAGCAAGTGAATTCCTTTTCTCAGTTGAATTGCTAAAAATAAAAATCTGACTCATGGCACAATATGGAAGCCGTATATTTTGAGGCTGCTAAAAATATTCAAGTCCAATAAACATTGGAGAAAATGGATCCAATACTAACCAGCCTTTAAAAGTGAGTCTTTACATAGAGAAGCTGACTTTGCCTTTATCCCTGTGGACCCTGTCAGACTCTCATCAACAGGTAACACCATCTGTGACACAGTGGACATTGAGTGAGGAACCAATGTAATGTGCAGTTTAATGTGATCATGCGGAAAGATCAACATCTGGATCTCCTGCATGAAAACCTTGGTTACAATAAACAAAGATTATAATGCATTAGGTATAACTACATTTTCTGTTAGAGTTTTTCAAATGTGTTGCTTCTCAGAAAACTGTTTAAGATATTTTCTAATATATATGTGCTACATTTAAGGCAACTGGAATATGTTTTCTTTTCTTCAAGGTTTTAATAAAATAAGAATGTATAAATGCAGAAATAAGATGCATAGGTTAAAGAGGAATCTGCTTAGTTAACTGAGTAGAAAATCTATACTCACTCTGCCATTCACAGTGTCTGTGCGAGTCAGTGGAGCTCTCTGGTCTTTCTTCTCCTCCATCTGCCAGGCAATAATGGTAATATTGCCTATCCTCTCATTCTCTGCCGACCTGAGACAATGAACAAATTACAAATCAAAGCAATCATGTTTCCCGTAGTGTCAGACCAAAATATGTGTTTATGGACTAACTGGTAAAAGCTGGTGTGATTTGGTGTCAAATGCATGGCATTGCATAGCCGTGTAAAGCATTTGGTATTCTTGGTGTTTACATACCGTAGTGCTAGATGCAGCCTATGATGTTTGTCTTGCAGTAATTCTTTCACTGTGAACATGGCAGACCCAAGCAGATACATCTGTATGAAAAAAGAGATATTCAGACTATACTGAACAGGACAAACATCATAAAAATATTGTAATATATATATTGTAATATCGTAATATAGTAGTGTACGATTCACACTTCAATAAGAGATTAGTACATTAATGTACATTTTTCAAAACAGCTGAAAGAATGACTTTGGTGCAAATAAAAGCCTCTTACTGTCCCCTGTGAACGGTCTTTAACATCATAGACAGAAAGTTTAACTTGAGTCTGCTGGGTAATCAGGGAGTCTTGGAAGAAGGCAATACTGCTAAGGAATATTGGGTTACTGGTTCCCTAAAAGAGAAATCAATAGTGATTATGTAGCTGTGATGGGTTTGTGAAAAGTGCTACATAAATAACCATATTATTATTTGTTATTATTATAACCCTCACCTCTATGATCTCAGTCTGAGCATGCTTTGTCCAAAAAGCTTGAGGAGGAGTGGTGCAGCTTACTGCTACAAAACTACTTGGCTTTCGCTCCAATGCCGGAGTAACTATCTCACTACAGGCTGGAAGAAAGCAAAAAGTCATTGGACTGCAGATAGAAACAGCCTTTTCCAAACTGCAGTGAACATAAAACCAAAGTTTGCACAATTGCTTAAGGGCTTTAGTTCTACCAAAATACATATGACATAATCAATTAAATGTACAGTGGACCCCAGAATAAATGGCACACTTGGTAATCAACAGAAAACAGATAGCACACAACAAATGTACTGAAGTCTACAATCTTAAATCCAAACACAATTTATTTAAAAAGCATTTTTACCAATTTTGTTTAAATGAGCTAATGAGCATGCTAAAATGCTGTCTAGTTGAAGTAAGGAGAATGAAATCATCCACATGAACTTGTCAGAACAATTACTACAAAATTCAGCACCACCCCACAGTCTATTAAGTGCTCCCAGGACCTCTAGCTAGTCTTTCACTTTTCCTTGTGTATCTTCTAATTATTACACCGCTTGTTAGCATTCATGTGTTACAGCTACATGTTTCTCTATACAAGTCGGCTTCAACCCTTTGCCTTCATTCAGAATTTATTTCATTGCATCATCAGAACTGCTGCTTTCATGCTTTTAGGTTCGAGGGCTCTGTTTACACTGAGTATTTTTCCCCATTCAGGGTTGTGGTTTTGTTTCCACTTGTGTTAATATTGGTTCATTTGTTTGCACTTAGTCCTGTCTTTTGGTGATTTTACATACATACCTAAAGAAAAATGAATAACCAGTAAGATAACGATTCAAAGAATTGGAGAAATATGACAAGATTACAGTCAAAGAAATATAACAATTGGTTGTTACACAAAATATTATTCAACTGCCTTTATGGAAACCCCCTGTATTGCACGTAACCAAAATTAAGTTCCTGGAGTTTTTTAAATGTTACTGGCTTTTCACTGAATGCAGTGGATGCAGACACAGGAAATCATACATTTACTTTCTATTTACAGACACTGTAACAATGATTAGAGAAGTGTGTGTATATAGTGAGCATAAGAACGTAACTTCGATATTAAAATATTGCAGTATCTTTATCGATCTAACATACTACTTTCTTGAGGTTAGGGATAAAAGCAAAACCAGTAGCATCACAAGATACATTCACTCATTCACTATTTGAACCGCAGGTTCCCAACTGGGGTCGCAGAGGGATCCCCTGTTGATTTATGTTTTATTTTTTCATTTGTTCAAGAGATTCCTAGATATGGCTCTAATTTTAGAGCCTACTGTATAAGGAAGGAAGGAACACAGGACAGTCTGTGGTTGTGATGATTTGGTTTTTCACACACGAGCAGAAAAGACCAAACATCTGTGAATAACTGCATTTTCAGCTTGAATTAGCAGTTGCTTAAGCAACCAGATACAAAGAGCAAACTGAGGAGAGCAGAATAAGAGATCAACAAGCCAACTGTCACATAGTCAAATGTAAACATCAGCAGTGGAAAACTGATCTCAGTGTGAGATTTTGGTTTTATTCTTTCTTCACCATCATATGCAAAACTGAATGAATAAAAGAATGAATAAACAGAATTGAATGCCACGTAGCGTTGAGAATTTAAACCAGCATCCCAACGACCACTGAGATTTGTACATAATTCACCCATTAAAAAGTGTCATAAAGATTTATCCCATGCGCTTACAATGCTATAAATATAACATGGAGTAAGATATGTGAGTTATTACTATCTGTGAGTTATCTTGTGAATTTACTCTAAAGTAAAGTAAGTTTTCAGTTTGGTTTCCAAAAGAAAGGTGATATATGTCACATTGTTACTCCTCAGGGTTTAATCCTTCAGATTAAGTGGTGAGCAAGATATTTAATATTACAGCATCTCTGTTAGATACTCACCCAAACTAAATTCCAACACTGGCTCATCAGGGTCCTGACTGTTTCCTATAAACATTTGTGTAATCAGAAGTGAGATCTTTTTGCAAGCATGACATCAGTGACTTTAAATATACAGTGCATACTTTTTAATAATATTACAACGTGCACAATGTTTTCACCGACTTCCATGTAATACTATTATTATTCACCTGCCAGCGTAAGCCCCATCATTTCAGAAGACAAGTCGAATGTATTGGCGCGGTACACAGACCAGGGCCTGTGGCGAGGGCTGCGCTCTCTCCCCGCCATTTTGGCTCAAATTATATCAGTGAACTCTGGGAAACCGGAGATGAGAGCCAACGAGATTGGGATTCAGAACCGACCATGCAACTTGCACCCTCAGTGAAATTCTTTAAAATCCAGACCTGCTTCTCATCATAAGGTGGCCTCTCAATGTGAATTCTGGAGAGAAAAAGAAAGAAATGATACTGTAGGACAAGCTGAGCATGAATATCTACTTAACGTGACAGTAGATGTGTTTAAGCCAGTAAACATGTCTGTGAATTATTTATTTGGATTCAAAGGAAGCCATCTAAAATTAAAAAAGGACTCTAGAGAAACAAGAGACTGACAAAAATAGGAAGCAACCTTTCAAAAGATTGCCCTGAGGGAATCTTTTACCAATAAGGTCAGGCCTGTTCTATTAGAGAACTACCTTCAGAGGCAAAATTACTCCCTTACCATGTCAAGCTTGAAAGTAAATTGTTTCTTAATTACAAAGGGTGACACCATCACTAGAAAATCTTGTTTGCCTAAGCACTGCATGGGTCTTCACTGTCAAAAGATCAGTTAGTCGTGATAATAAATTTGTTTGCTTAGTTTGCTTTCATTACATGGCAGGACATCTGAGAAAACATATTCCTGTTACTCTGCAGCCTCTACTTTGTAGTTTTCCTATTTTATACCTAAAACTGCTACTTAGATTTAGTCCAATTAGCAACGGTGGGCATCTACGTGTTCTTTTGTACTTTTTGTGAGAAACACAGAGAATGTCATTAATCAAAAAACAAGGCTAATTTGCTAGAAATATTTCAATGAAACTCATGGAGGTGAACTTTAATGTATGCATTCTTCTTTCTATTTTCAGAGAGAGTCAGGACAAAGAAGCCTTTTAAATTGCTCTGTTGTTTCCAAAGACGAGGGAAGGGATAGAGGAAGCTGATATGACACATAAAATAAGGAGAAGTGGAAAGAACAGAAAAAGAAGGGGATAAATAACATTGAAAGATCTTATGTCACTGCAGTTCTGGCAACTCAAACTGAGCCAATTGATTTTGGCTTGATAAAATCCTTCCTAAATATTTGCATATGAGGCAGATCTGGTGATCATTCACAAAATGTATTTAAACCTTCAGGTCTGAAGAGTTTTATCTATATTACTTACATCATCTAAAATGAATAAAAAGTGACAATATAACTATTGTCAGTGTCTGATCAACATTATTGGATTTTCTGAAATAACCATGCTGAAAGCTAAAAATTGAGGGATTTTAACTCTATGGATTGCAAATCTGTAGACCAGCAGGTAGTGAGCTGTGCCGTGGTATTGACTGGCTTTCATGCAACCTACATCATAACAGTCACCCAATAACCCACCAGGCATCCATCTGTCTATACTGAGTTACAACACACTTTATTAACAGCTTACACAGACTTGACTTACAGATATTTTACATCACAAATATTCCGACTAATATGGACTCAAATGGACATCTATCAATGGTTAATAATAAATGTTTACTTCTACTGATCCTGTTTCAGTGGCCAAATAAACTGTATCTGATCAGCTGATTTTGGCAGTGACCAAGTATCCTAGAGTTAAATGTTGAAGACTGTCAGCTCTAAATACTCAGCACTGACAGCCTGTTTATGATTCAGCTGCCACAATGACTTACAACTGCTTTTCCACTTGTCAGGTTTTTCACTTGCAATTCACATTTCTTAAAAGGACTTCTCCCCATACAGGAGAAAAAATACAGAAGAAGAACCTCTGCATACAGATGCCATCTATTGTATATCATATCTACAAGGGAAATTAAGAAAAAAATTCTGCTGTATCAGTAAAACAGTGATATTACATAGTGAAACATGGGTATCACTATACCTCTATTAATTAGACATTGTATGTGCACTACTCTTTCTTAAAGTGTGACTCATTTCTATGAGTCAGACCCTGCCTTTGTCATCCCACACACAGCACAAGCACCACAGATCATTTCATACATATGAACCTGGATTTGTCAGTCTAGAGGGTCTAAGGACAAAAATTAGGAGGGACTTACAAATAAAAAATGTTTAAATTGGAGCCATCATGATATTATACAAAAGTCAACCATTGTATACCAAAAAGAAATGCTTAAGGACATACTGTATATGTCGCCTCTGCATGATTTGTGCTCTCCTACCATTAGTGTTTCGAATGCAATTTGTGTAGAAAGACATCCTGCTGCTTTATCCTCTTTTATTATACTAGAGGCAAATGACAAATTCCTGATTCGGCATTCACACTGAATCACTGATTTATAAACAAGCCTGCATCAGCGCTCTAACTGCCATCATGCCCACTGTTCTGTCCTTCTCTCAGAATATCATCCTCATTTCTCAGCATCTTGAGCTTAATCATGAAGTTTGAGCGATTGCTCTTTTTGTTCTTGAGTCTGTTCTTGAGTGTTTTCACAGATGTTCCCATAATATAACAAAGATATTTGTAGACTTTACCACACCTATCAAAATGGCTTAAACAAGCGCAACCTAAAAAAGCTAAAAAAAAGTCAGTCAAATATGAGACAAGATATTTGTTACAGAACAAAGTCGAGGCCGGATTTAGGCGTCATTTGATGCTCCTACACTGCAGCAATCTGCCTTTTCTGCTGCTCACATACTGCAGTCTGATGCTCCTCATTGCTACAGAACTCACAACTGTATCTTATTCTCTTTCTTCTCAAAATCTTATAAATCAGTATATGATCCAATCTATGAAAAGAGAGACATAATGAACAAAGACATCTTAAAACACCTCTTTTCAAGATTACACTCTGTATCTCCTTCTCTCTAGCTGTTTAATCTGTCTGGCATAGTCGTGGGGCTCCCATCTCTCTCCATTCTACTCTCTAGTGTTATGTGTTTGGGTGACTGATGCAACAGTGCATATGTGTAACTGGCAGTTTAGTAACAGTCTGCCCATCATATTCTGAGCTGCAAAAATGTCTCTTTCACAGTCATGGTGCAGAATGTAAACAAATGAAATATGACATTTCCGACTGAGTCTCTGTCTTCTGCAACCTCTCTGAATAATCCTCTCCCACAATCTCCGTCATTTAGGACCTTGCAGAAATGAGAGATTGTACCAGGTTAACAGACCTAGTAAAAAGCCAGAAGAGGCTATTTGGACAGATTAATTGCATTAACTTAGCACTGAATATGTATAAATGTCAAACATATAAAAAAATATAAATCGCAGGATAAAGGATGTGTGACACAGTGGCAGAATTATGGTGTCTATTGACTTCAGACAGAGATATTTTCATTCTGACAAAGTGACCTTCACCTACAGTATATATATTCCCCACCACCACAGGACTCCATTCCAGCTCTTTCATTAAACATGGCCTGACAACACCACTCTGATCCATCCATTCATTCATAATGCACTGACTTCATGTAAACAAAATAGAGATGAAAGTACGAAGAACCAAAGTCAGTAACAAGAAGCTACATTACAAATAATTAATTTTGAATGGCACAAAAAACAGGTAATATTAACAGCTTGATTGTGACACCTTGTGGCACTTTTCAAAAGATAGTGATTTAAACTTGAAATTGTATTTACATAGGATGAATTAAAATTAAAACAAATAAAAAGAAACAACAAAATATTCATATTGTACGTCACTGGGTGTGATGATGGTCCCATGGATTTATTTGCTATATTTTTGTCATATACTCTTTCAAAGTCAAAGTAAACGTAAACCTTGTTATCTCTGTTATATACTGCACAAGTATACAGAGAGACGAGACAATGTGGCTTCAGTTTTAATAGTGCAAAGAACAAAGAACAAATAAGGCACATAGAATAAAATATATAAATAAAATATAAAATATACACTTTAAACTAGAAGTAGAATATAATTGTAGACTTTAAACTAGAAGTAGAAAGAGAGACAATCAGGATGTATACTCAGCCTACAATTATGGTTTTGGAGTTGTCTTTTACACTAAAAAGTGCATGTTTCACTGATAGGTATTGATATTTTCTAAGTTTGTGAATGCCTCAAGTAAATGGCTCATGACTACAGCTTCACTTAATGTGAAATACTCTCATGCTGTCACTCACAGTCTGTCAGAAGCATACCAAAATAAATCTCACCTAACACAGAAACAAATCACATTCTCCTTTTTATATTGTTTTGTGGGGTGACAGGAAGTTGATGTGTAATTTCACAGGTTTTATGCAAAGTATTACCAGTAAAACAGTCAAGAAGGAGCACTGATGCTTGGGAAAAAATAACTTTCTATAATTTGGCATGTATTCATAATATTGATTAAACTCATAGTCTATCGTATGTAAGACAATGACATTCACTATATAACTTAATTATAGAATATAACAGTAATTAGGCTATATACTGTATATTATTGAATGACAATAAATAGTGAAGACTAATGTTTACTTGTCACACACCAAAGAACAGCCTTTAGCTTCTAATCCTTATTTTGGTTGGATTTATGTCTAAATATAATAAGAGAACCATAGCTATATGCAGGAGCCAACTCCATTTACTGATGAATCATTATGTGTAAAAACAGGATTTCTCATGCTTTCTTTTCATCCTCAACATTCCGTCAGTGCTGTCTGAGTGAAATCTGCCCTTGAGTATCTTATGTTGTCCTTTCTGTAAGTGTGTAACAGCATTTTGGATTCAATAACACTTCTTCATGTGAGGAAAATGCTGTGTAAGAATGTGTGTAGCTAGACAAACTACAACATTTGTACATCAGTACCATAGTTGGAGGAAGGTCTGAGTATCCGTACTATAAAAGAATAGTGTGAACACGAGGTTTCAAAAAGCTCACTGGGTCACTTCTCCTGGCTAAGTATTGTGTTATCAGCACTCAATCTCAACATGTAAGTGGCTATGAATCAGCAGTTTGCTGTTGCAAAAGACTAATCTATTATTCTTTCCTTGTCGATGGACACTGTAGCATAGGGTAATATCAGTGTGTCTGCCAATTGTACAGTGGGTCTCTGAGCACCTCTTAACATGACAGATTTCCTTTCAAAAAGGCCCTTGACTGAGAGACTGGTTAGTTATCAGAGGGGAGGAAGAGCTGGGCCATATTGCAGCTGTTGGTGTAAGGGGTGAATTAAGACTCCCTGCTAGGGCAAAAACAGGTCTGAATGCCCCTTCTCATCACTCTGGAGGAAATGTCAGAACCGGCTGCACAGCGGACTTTTCTTCTAACTCTGCTTTTACTAAGTTGTTTTTCAACCTTGTTGAATATTACCAAGGCAGATCTCATGTATCAGTGTTCCCACTGTACTTACTAATGAACACATTCTCAGCTCTTCCACCAAATGTGGTAGGTGGAAGCCAGCAGAGAATTGATCAAATTTTAGAGACATCTATGAGGATGTTTCCAAAACCTGTCTGAGTGTAACTTTTGTAAAACTTGCATGCACATACATACATGTAGATGTGCTGCATGTATTAATAATACTAGTGGTGCCAGAAGGGCATTGAGCACCAAATCTCTGCAGGGATGCAAAAATATTCAACATTATCTTGTTTTGAAGTATGCGGGTGACTAATTTGTATACAGGAGCATTCATTTTCCTACCCCAACAGAGGTCAAAGCACAGGTCTGCAATTGCTTTTGGCTAAAACAGCAGTGTGTTTGGCCTATTCATTTCTTTGACTCATTCATTTCTACCAAAACATTTAATACTGACCTAGTACTTGGGGGAAGATACTATTTGTACTATTCCCTCTTGCTGTGAGAGTTAGAATAAAGAGTTATTGTACTCTTTAGAGGCTCTTAAGAGGGTTTAAAAAAAGGTTTGCCATCAACACAAAGACAAAATTTCATCACCGTTTACTGGAGAGCTGCTTTCATAACTAATTCCCAGCCAAAAACCTTAATAATGCAATACCATGGTAAGATGTAAACTATTTTCTAAAATGCTCAAGAAAACAGAAATGCTCCAACAGAGAGGTGCTTATTTTTACAACAACGCAGCTTTCTTACTGTAGAAGTGTAGAGGTCTGGTCTGGCCCTGCTAACAGACCAGCCTCAGTAAAGATGATCTTGATAAGACTGACAGAGCAATACAACATCTAGATTTAAAACACAAAATGAGCACTTCCTTTAAAAACAGACATAAGGTTCATTTAGTAGAGATCAGTCTGTGCGCAGTCGAATCCAATACTGACATTTTGTGAAACAGGAAATTCGTAAGTCTCGACCCCTTTTCAACAGCGATGAATGAAACACACACATATATAACTCATTTTTACTTCTTCCTTTTACAGACCACGACGAGCAACAAAAGCCGAGAGACAGAACAAATGATCGATCGCTGTTACTAAGTCAATGATTATTATAACCTACGCGATGATGATTATTCCGTCTTCCGTTATGCCCTGATGCTTCATAGCTCACTAATCACGGCATTCTAAAACCTGACCCCATCAAACCGCATTATCTGATACAGCATCAAAAGAGGCAGCAGCAGCAGCAGCAGCAATAAATACGATTCGGTCATGTTTGTTTGTTGCTTTCGCATGAACGATTATTTAACATAAATTAATGCCAGGAAGTCAGGCTTTGATGGAAATACAATGAAAAGCACTTACACGTCAGTCACTGGCACGCTCCATTTTCAGACTGAATGCAGCTCTATTTTTAAAATATATTTGCAATTCTTCCACTTGCTCTGCAATGTATAGAACCCAGACTCGCCCTGCTACTACGTCACCGAGTCTGACGTAAGATTTGGTTGGAACGAGGCCCCGCCTCCTCATCCGCAATCTCGCACTATTCTATTGATGTCAAGTGACGTTACGGTTTCTGTCTTTTTCAGCAGAGGAAGCAGAAGTGCAAGTCAGTAGTCGTCGCATATTAATTCAGTCTGGCCCTATTCAAAGATAAAAGGAGAATTTTCTTTAGAGAGATTGAAAGCGCCTTTAATTTCACTATGTTGATGAATATGTGGACTAATTGAAATGTTCAGCTTAAACAGTCTGTTTGCCCGCACTGCACTGGACAAGTGAATTTTCTTTAGCTCTGACCGCTTAAATGTTTTGACAGACCTCACAGTGGCGTACCAGAAACGCAGGAGAAGCGCAACTGCACCGCCATCTAGTGGCTAAAATACTTGCATTTCCACTCTACGATATACTGTATTTCACATAATCATGCGTTGTAGTATGCACAAATACAGCTAGAAGCCCTACAGAAAAAAACCCTATTATTTAAGTAAGCGTCCGATATCAACTGATATTACAATACCGAAACATTTACACCCAAAAGGACCTTTCTGGCTTTCCAAATTATCAATTAAATTTATTATTATTATTATTATTATTATTATTGGCTATTATTATTATTATTATTATTATTATTTTCATTTTAAAGTATTTTTGATGACCATTGTCATCTTGTTTACATAATCTTTGATCAAATTTTTCACTTCCGTTTTATAATTAATCTTCACTAATTAATTAATCTTTCCTTAACTAATCTCTACTTTTGGTTTGTTCCATTTATTAGACCATTCTTAGCATTACATCTGTTTGCTTTAGTTTAAAAATAAATTGTCCAATGCACGACCATGATTAAAAATTGGCTCATAATCTTACTTTTCAACAAGAAATGTCGTTCTTTTTGTTTTATTGATGTGCTCTAACAGGACACGTTTTACAAAAGCAGTGCTTTGATTAACATTTTGAGTTTTTGTACTCAATTCTGAACGCTCAGCAGTAGGGACTACATTGTGGAGTAGTTTTGCCACGCCTCATGATGTAAGGCCAACAGGCAAACCCAGACAGGTACAAGGAACAAACTGCGGACCCAAGAGCTGATGTGACTATGGCAAATTACAGAAGAGCCAACTTTGCATTAATTCTGTATTTATTTGCTGCATTTTAGTTTTTTTTTTAATTTTATGCTCCGTGTTTTTCTCAGATGCTACTAAGAGGGACTGGTAGCATATAACTGGCGGCATAATCAACATTCCAACTATTTTCCCCCCCCACAAGACTTTCAAATTTGGATGATATAACAAGCGAAATAAATGATCGTAACACATTTTTAGTTTCTGTGCGCTGTAATTTTGTTATTTGGTTTTGCAACTAGCGAGACGACAAGCTGCTAAAATTCACAACTAGGCAACCCATCATCTAAAAACTACATCTGACACCCTGTAAATGTTCCTGTATGATTCTTGACATTGAAAAATATCTTCCACTGTTTTCTGTGAATTACACTCGCGTCCAGATTCCAATCGAGATTACTTTATGGGTGTTACTTGCTTCATTTGCGAAAATAGGTAAGAAACACTCAACCTGCATTCTTTACATTTTGGTTTCTTGATATGCAGCTTTGTTAGCCTTGGTCTTTCTATGAACATTCTGAATTTCTCTGCAATTTTTGACTGTCCTCTTTCTTAATAATGTTGACCTCTTTAAAACAGGTTTTCATGTTCACTATAAGATCATTAGTGTGGGTAAATTGAGACCTGCTTGTTAATGACATTGGCCCCATAGTGGGGAGGCATTATGCACTCTGTCCATGAGCAGCCTCCAGCCGTCCTCACCTCAAATGTCTTCTTTATCTACATGCTGCCTCCCCTTGTTCTGGACTCGGCCTACTTCATGCCCACGCTAATTCTTCTTGAGAACGTGGGCACAGTACTGTGGTTTTCCGTTATGGGCACCTTGTGGAACTCCATCGGTATTGGCATCTCTCTGTATGCTATTTGCCAGATCCCGTCCCTGGGAGTTCAGGACATCAACTTACAAGAGAACTCCCATTTTTCCTCCATCATCTCAGCTGTAGATCCAGTAGCAGTCCTTGCTGTTTTTGAGGATGTCAACATCAATGAGCAATTTACATTGTATGCTTTTGAGAACATCATAACGATGCTGTCACTGTGGTAAGTGAATCAGATGTTCATTTTTATAATCAGGTACGGAGTCTGAGAGAAGGTCAATTTCATATAGCATTTGAATTTTCTATACACACAATTTAAAAAATCCATCTAAAGCAGGATAAAACCTTTAACATACTAGTCCACATTAGACCTGTCACTGCATTTCTTGTGTAGCATTTTTCAAGCCCTGTTTTCACTACCCATTGCTCTGCACAGATTCAGGCCTCCTCTCACAACACCACACCAGATGCACCAGACTAGCTTAGCAATGTAGAATTATTTACATTAACATTATGGCATTTAGCAGACACTATTAGAGTAATTTTTAGTTTCTGAACGCAAAAGGAGGTAAAATGCAGCAAGGCTTTAACCAACAACGTCTTGGTTCATAGTGGTATTCCTAACACTAAACCGCTTATGAACATGATTTAACATCAAATCAGTGGAGGCTGATCCAGAATAATATTCCACACACAGAGTGAGGCAACGGTGTGTTCACTGGTTTCACTTAAAACAGCATGTTCTGTATGTCATATACTGTAAATGTTTGGTTTTATTGGGTTTTGCTTATTGGCACCTCTGATATGTTTATTGTGTACTATTGCCATAATATGCAAGCCTATGCACTGTGAACCTATAAATATGACCAAACTTTCTATAATTGCAAAGTCGTGTTAAACATGGTTTAACCTTTCTACTTGTCCCACAGAAGACAGAGAGGTGAACTTAGTACACTACTTGCTACCATCTGTCAAAAGCTGCCTACATTTGTTGTTGTAATTAAAGTGTGACAAGCGTATGAAGGAGTCTATTCTGTAGTAAATAGGTAACAAAACTTCTGACCCCTGTACCATGCAGTCATTGTTTATGAAAAAGTGCTGTGCCTGCCTCAAGGAGTCTTTTGCTTTCTTGCACGGCATTCAACACTTTCGAAAATGCGCAAATGATTTACGTGTGGAGGTGGTCATTACATGAAAACAGAGAGTTTCGTGCACACACCAAGGAAAGGCAATTCTAGAATTGTTCACAGTCAGGCTAGCTAGAAGAATGGACATTGATAAAAATCCTTTTAAAGAAATGCCTGCCCTACAACCATATCATGTTTTTACCTTAACACGCAAGGTTAGAATTTAGAGGCGCAACACAAGGAAGGAATATATTAATAATAATAATAATAATATTATTATTATTATTATTATTATTATTATTTATTATTATTATTATTATTATTATTATTATTATGCAGTTCCATCTATCCATTAGTACTGTTCCATTTATATTTTATTTTTATGAATTATTATTAGTTTTTCTTTGTATGATTTTCTTGGTTGGTGATCCTGCTTCATTAAATACTGACTCACTTTCGAACCCTGTTTGTTGTTTCTCTGTTTAAGGTTCTGTATAATCTTTTTAACCATGTAGCACATTTGCCAGTCATTGACACCGTTGACGTGTTTCTGGGGGTGCTCCGTTTGTTTTTGGTGGGTATGGGAGGCATGCTCTTCGGCTTTGTGTTTGGATTCGCGGCAGCTTTCACCACACGCTTCACAAAGAAGGTGAGGGAGATTGAGCCCCTCTTCATCTTCATGTTCAGCTATCTAGCCTACCTGACGGCTGAGCTGGTTGCTATCTCAAGCATCATGGCGTGAGTGAAGTGCTGCAACACACCAAACACAACCACCTACACATTCATTTAGAGTTCTGACCAGTCTGACCTTGACCACAGAGCAAGTATACTATATAGTGATCATGATCTTTCTTTCTCGTGTTTGTATTCTTATTGTCAGCATTGTGATATGCGCCCTGACCATGAAGTATTACGTGGAAGAGAATGTGTCCCAGCGCTCCTGCACCACTATTCGTCACGTCATCAAAATGCTTGCCACTATGTCAGAGACTCTCATTTTTTTCTTCCTGGGGGTTGTTACTGTAACAACAGATCATGAGTGGAACTGGGGTTACATCCTCTTCACGTTATTTTTCTCCCAGCTTTGGAGAGGCCTGGGTAAGAATTTTGTTTTGTGATTATCCTGAAATGTAATATTAAAAGGCATGATAAAAATCAAATATATTTGTAACAGACACTGAACCTCTTTTGTGATTTAGGGATCCTGGTTCTGACACAGATAATTAACCCCTTCCGGACAATTTCATTCAACTTTAAAGACCAATTTGGACTGGCCTACGGTGGTCTTAGAGGAGCAATTACATTTGCCTTGGCCTATACACTTCCAGAAACTATTGCTCGTAAAAAACTTTTCGTCACAGCCACAATATTCGTCATCATCTTCACAGTCTATATCCAGGTACTTTTAGAGGATTTATTATCTTATGTTAATGGTTATGTAGAACTACTCTACTAAAGATGCATAGTATTGCATCATTTTGCCTTTGCTGACTGAAGCACAGCTTTTACATTTACATTCTGATATTGGTTGTTTTTCTCTCATCTCCCTTTAAACTCATTAAGAAAGTATAAAAATTCTTCATACTTAACAAAATAAATGCCCATTTTCCTCAGACATTCCTGGAAATATAAAGTAAATGACTATCAAATATCATATTTTAAGAACATTTCAGAATACAGTAAAATTTCAAACAGAGCCGTTATGATGGTTTTGTTACATAGAATCTTGTGCATTAAGAACTATAGTTAAAGAACTACAGAACTATACAGGGTAAGAACTATAATGAAAGAAACTATAGTTAGAATATTGTCATAGTAGACTATTCCAAACTTAATACACTTTTTAATGTACGTTACAAAAGGTGGAAAATGCATCACATGCTTGTCAAATTAAATATAGCTGTATAATTAAAAATTGAGTATAAACACATAAGTGATAATAGCCTAAAAGCATGCTTACATTTTTCCTCAGAAACATAAAACAATTCACTTTCTTATTTAATTCATAGGGTATCAGTATAAGACCTATTATTGAATTAATTAATGTGCGTAAGACCAACCGGAAGCTGGGCTCCATCAATGTTGAAATTCATACAAGGGTAGGTAACCAAAGAGCCCAGACAATTTTTACTCATAGACATCCAACTTCATTCCACTGTGCAATGGTCAGTATTTTGCTGCCTTGTATTTTAGTTGATGGAACACACAGTTGCTGGTATAGAGGATCTCTGTGGACAGTGGAGCCACCACTCCTTAAAAGACAAGTAAGTGTTAGACCATTGATCAGAAGTCAGGTTTAATATTAGACCTATATTTTATTATTAGTTGTATAATTAAAGATTTAATAAAACCTCCGCCTACCGTGCATTCATTTGTGTACATATTTATCATACATCTTTCCTATGTACTACATGTAGACACTCCCTGAATTCTTTACTTGGAGAATTGTCACTGATGATACATATGCTTCTTCTTCTTGATGGCCCATACCTTTCTTGTTTGTAGATTTATGAGGTTTAACAACCGTTTTCTACGTAAGATTTTGATACGTGATAACCGAGCTGAATCCAGCATTGTGGCCCTCTATAAGAAACTGGAGCTTCAAAATGCCATTGAAATTTTAGACACAGTATCTGGAGACATCAGTGCAGCACCTTCAGTCATTTCACTTTAGTAAGTATACTTTTTGAGATTATTGCTTACTGTGCATATCTGTGTCCAACATTTTGAATAAAATAAATTTTAGTGTGGGATAATCAAAGGTCATGTTATTCTCTCTTGTCCTGTGTCTTAAGTGAAGAGAAGACTTCCAATAAACCACAGAATAAATTATTGGCATCTGATTTGAGAGAAATGCATGAAATCCTGTCTAAGAACATGTACAAGATCAGACAACGGGTAAGATTACATTTGAAGTCATTCATTTAAATTTTACAGTTTGGTTGGTTTTGATTGATAGTGATACACAGTTTTTGTCCATTACAGTATTGAGCTTGATAAATATATTTGAAGTGCCTAAAATAACATAGCTATTTATAATAGCATATAAATAATATTTTATCTACTGTTAGAAGGGCATTCCACCCAAAGACAGTGACTAAAGGCTAAATAGAACTTATCCAGAGTAACTTTAATATTTGCCAGCCACATTATTACTATTGTGCCTTTTCGTATTTCATATGCAATATTTGATTCATTCAGTATTCCTGTGATGTTTTGTTCTTCTAGACGGTGTCCTACACTAATAAACATACCCTCCCCAATGAGAGCAGAACCAGGGAAATCCTGATACGAAGACATACCAGCATCCGACGCAGCCTCAGACACAGAAACACTCATAAGGACCCAGTAAGAAGCTGCAATCAGTGCTGAGATTGTCCAACTAGTTTTAGTTTAGTCCTCCAGTGTAACAACTGGTGTAGTTAAGCAATAATGTTATTTGGTTAATTAGCCAGTTGTTGTGTGAAGTACAGTATGTGACTGCTCATTTCAGTTTCCTAATCTGGGGCTCTCTCACTTCAGGTTCAGGCATGACTTTGCACATGTTGCTGAGCTCATTAGTTACGTGCAATATGTTCTTAATTATTGTGTACTTAGTGTCATTTGCTTTGTATGTCTCTGTTTTCCATCACTTTGATGAATGTTTATCTTTATTTCATTATGATGTTCCTGAATGCATCATAGTTTACGAGTCCTACATTGGTATCTTGATAATCTGAAATATATTTCTTAGGTGTGTGCTGGATCTACAGGTATTTTTCTTTTGTGTTCTTTCAGGAAGCACTCCGATCTCAGAAGTGTCTTTCTTTGCCAGTGGGACAGAGCCTATATTCCAGATATACTACAGAAAGAGAAAGTAGAGAGGGTGAGAACCATGTTGATATTCTGCACACACACTTACAGTGCCTTGAAAAAGTATTCATACCCCTTGAACTTTTATAAATTTTTATACATTTTGACACCTTACAACCACAAACTTGTTTTTCATTTAGATTGTTTGTGATAAACCAACACAAAGTAGCACATAATTGTGAAGTGGTATGGAAATGATACATGGTTTTCAAAATTTTAAGCAAATAAAAATCTGAAAATTGTGGCGTGCATTTGTATTCAGCCCCCTGTACTCTAATACCCCTAAATAAAATCCAGTGCAATCAATTGCCTTCAGAAGTCACCTAATTAGATAATAGAGTTCACGTGTGTGTAATTTAGTCTCATTATAAATACACCTGTTCTGTGAAGGCCTCAGTGGTTTGTTAGAGAACATTAGTGAACAAACAGCATCATGAAGACCAAGGAACTCACCAGAGGTCAGGGATAAAGTTGTATATAAGTTTAAAGCAGGGTTAGGTTATAAAAAAAATCCCAAGCTTTGAACATCTTAAGGAGCACTCTTCAATCCATCATCCAAAAATGGAAAAAGTATGCTACAACTGCAAACCTACCAAGACATGGCCGTCCACCTAAACTGACAGACCGAGCAAGGAGCGCACTGGTCAGAGAAGCTTCCAAGAGGCCCATGGTCACTCTGGAGGAGCTGCAGAAATCCACAGCTCAGGTGGGAGAATCTGTCCACAGGACAACTGTAAGTCGTGTACTCCACAAATCTGGCCTATATGGAAGAGTGGCAAGAAGAAAGCCATTGTTGACAGAAAGACATAAAAAGTCCCATTTGCAGTTTGCCTGGAGCCATGAAGGGGACACAGCAAACGTGGAAAAAGGTGTTCTGGTCAGATGAGACCAAAGTTGAACTTTTGGGCCTAAATGCAAACCGCTACATGTAGCGGAAAAGTAACACTGCTCATCACCCTGAACACACCATCCCCACTGTGAAACATGGTGGTGGCATCATCATGCTGTGGGAATGCTTTTCTTCAGCAGGGACAGGGAAGCTGGTCAGAGTTGATGGGAAGATGGATGGAGCTAAATACAGGGCAATCCTGGAAGAAAACCTGTTGGAGGCTGCAAAGGACTTGAGACTGGGAAGGAGATTCACCTTCCAGCAAGACAATGACCCTAAACATACAGCAAGAGCTACAATGGAATAGTTTAGATCAAAGAATATTCATGTGTTAGAATGGCCCAGTCAAAGTCCAGACCTAAATCCCATTGAGCATCTGTGGCAAGACTTGAAAATTGCTGTTCACAGACGCTGTCTATCCAATCTGGCTGAGCATGAGCTATTTTGCTATGAACAATGGGCAAAAATTTCAGTCTCTAGATGTGCAAAGCTGGTAGAGACATACTCCAAAAGACTTGCAGCTGTAATTGCAGCGAAAGGTGGTTCTACAAAGTATTGACACAGGGGGGCTGAATACAAATGCACGCCACAATTTTCAGATTTTTATTTGCTTAAAATTTTGAAAACCATGTATTATTTTCGTACCACTTCATTCCAATTATGTTCTACTTTGTGTTGGTCTATCACGGAAAATCTCAATAAAAAACATTTAAGTTTGTGGTTGTAAGGTGTCAAAATGTGTAAAAGTTCAAGGGGTATGAATACTTTTTCAAGGCACTGTATGTTTACCATAGTCATATTGCCTGGGCAAACTATGAGTCTAAGATAAAGTCTTCCTCTCATTAATTAAATAATATAGTGGAGTGAATTATTATAATTGACTAAAATAATAAATATTTCTTCCTTTTCTTGTGTGAAGCAGTCTTCAAACATTACCTTCATAATACTTAACACTGTAGATTTGGATTTTAAATACCAGGTATAAAAAAGAATGGATAAATATCCCTACCATAGTTTTTTTTGATATTTTCAGGTGATAGCAACCCTGCAGTACTGTTTAATCGCCTGTCAGGAAGAATCACTTCTGTCCAGCCTCGGCACTCCATGCTCAGCTCCCGGATGCCTCTGAGGAGACTGGACCACTTCACAAAGACAGGCTCGCCAGTGACCACAGTGGATAAGGCAAGGGAAGAGCAAACGAGACGAGGACCATTTCACCTAAGCTCTAGATCTACAGCCCTCAAACCTCCAGCTTCAGGTAAGCACCATGGTGGTGAGAGTGACCCTGAGGATGAAGAACAGGTTGATACTCCGCCTCCTACATGGACTCCAGAGCCCCCTAATGGTAGCCATGGTGCAGCACAGGATCCACTGCTAAGAAAATCTCTGGACGACTGAAGACTGCCGAGCTAAAGACTGCGGTTGGTTTGTTGTGTAAATGGTGGTCTACTGGTAGGAAGAATAAGCTTTGGGTTAAAACTGAACTGTATCTCACCACTACTGAACCCCTAAAGAGTTTAACTAAATTTGTTTCCATTATCTAGAAAATGTAAGAGCAAATGGCATATTTTTTGTATATATGGACTATGAGGAAAGTAATGTGTTAATCTCTATATGCTGCATATTTTTTATTAACTGTTTAATTAGGAACTTAATTATGATGGAAAAGGAATGGAACAAAATGCTGTTTCTGTTTTTCATATATTCCTTCTGACACTCAAACAGAAATAATTAAAAACTGACGATTCTAAAAATTGGTTGTGCATTTAAATTACGTTCTCGAATAATTTGATTACAAAAAATGGTCAGGGCAATGTATCTAGAACCGAAGCTTCGTTTAATTCATTTCACTCGCTACAGCACGCTCTGCTTGTGTTTCACACGGATGCTTATTAGTGACACAATCAAGGTAAGACCTGATTCCTCTGTACGTGGAAGTATTTGTGAGATATTTCGTGCTCAAAAAGTAAATGCATAAAAATGCATAAATGACATTTTTCGCGATGTAAACACACATGCTGTTTGTGCGCATGCACGAGTCACTCTAAAACGTTCCAGTTCAGTCACATCTTCCCTTTTATTACAGACAAAACTCATATTTTTGCTGATTAACTAACTACAACAGCATTCTACTCACAATACAGCAGTTTATTGAGATTTTCAATGTTTATTCCCGAACGCGCGTCCATCGTTTTGTGACGCGGCTCCCAGTGGCAGGAGACTGTGGGAAATACAAGTATAGTTTTCTCCCAGAAAGGCCAAAAGCAGCTCATATTACAGGCATAAAAAAAAAAAAAATGTATAATGTTAGAGAGCAATCATTTGGGAAGAAGAAATATAGAAAACGCATTATCAAATCTTTTAATTCTATATTGTGATGGATACCAAACAGATAAAGAAGTGTTCCTAACCTTATTTTAATTCATAGTACTAAGCAATAGAATGCATAATAAAAACTCGGCAAGCAAATACAACAGACACAGTCTTACTATTTCTAGTAGTTACGTATGGGTTAATTTTGATTTTTAAAAAAGGAACATCCAGAAATAAAATAAAAGCCAATTGGTTGTACATTTTCAGACTTATAGCAAATAATTCATCTGATTACTCGATTAATCGATGAAAAAATCAATAGAATACTCGAATACAAAAAGAATCGATATCTGCAGCTCTAATTACGTAATCGAAAAGTGTTCTACTTAAAAACAAACAAAAAGTGTAACTTTAAGAACAAATAATTCTTAATGTGAAATAAAAAAAAAAATAAAATCACAGAAAACAGGTATCAATTTTTATTTGCTCCATGTCTTTTGAGACATGCATGTTCTTTATGTTAAAAGTTCCACTTACATTCAGAGGATATACACACATTCTTAACATTGAGATTTCAGCTCAAAAACTTAACTAAACTACTAATAGTAAGAAACATAATAAATATGGCAACATAGTGTTTATATATATTTTAAAAAAGACTGAGTCACCTGGCACCCTTCACCGCTGTAATAAGCTCTAGGTACATAATATTTGTCTTTACATGACAACTGTATCATAAAATATATATTGCATTAAAAACAAAGGTAGTGCCCATTATGAAGTGCAATAAGAATGAATAGTGTTTGTGCCAATAATGCCTCACTAATGAGGCATATAAGGTATATGAAGTGGTGGTTCCCTATATATAGATTTTTGTGGGCAGTGTAAACCTGACCCTAATTATTATTGGGTTTTTACCTATGATTATTATTATTATTTGGCTAATGATACTAAAAAGTCTGCATGCTTGTCAATATGGCTTTCATTGTATTATTAGGCCATTATTGCCATTAACAATTCAAAAACTTGTTTGACCCTTCAGTATGTAGGTTCCTGAATCTGCCACTGTGTTTTCTTTTAGTCTGGTGTGACCTCCTTTTGCTGTGAGAACTGGAGTACAGGTGGCTGCTCAGCTGGAGAGTGCATTGGCTGAGCTTCACTGCAATGACTTCTTCAGTAGCACACAAACCTGTTGTTAGCTTTTGATACCAAAACTGATCAGAAAGTCCAGCACAGGTCACAATCATAGTTTCAGCCTTAACTTTCCAAAAAATTGGTCACTTAAAAATGAGCACGTATAACCATCAACCTTGACAGCTGCCACCACGATGCCCCTTATGCTCTTTTTTTACTGTGTGTGGCTTTTCACCATGTGCCAAATCACTCTTTGTGATTTTTGTCTTTGGCCTTCGCTTTATTGTCCCACTTTGGAGTCCTGATGAGCAGTAAGCCCACCGCCACCAAGGCCAGAACCACTCCTAGGCTGGGTGGTCCACAGGGGCTGAATTCCTGCGCTAGACCAGAAAGCAAAGGGGCCAGCACTCTTCCCACTGCTGTTACGGACTGACCCGCTCCAATCAGGGTCCCACTAGCGTGGATGCCGCCTCGCTGCAACTCCAGGTCAGTGATGCAGGTGCGGCCGATGGTGGTGGAAATGGCAAAGAAGGTGGAAGTGAGCAGCACCTGCCAGACACTGGGCGCAGTGGCGTAGAGGAAGATCAAGGAGCATGTGAGAACCGTAGAGTGCAGCAGCAGGGCAGACATGTTGTTGCCATAGAGGTGAGTGACGGGGCCTACCAAAAAGCCGGTGAGGGCACCCAGCATGCTGCTGTAACTGATCAAGTAGCCTGTCACTTTGGGTTTGAGGTCAAAACGCTCCTCCATCGCCAGGGAAAAATTACTGTAGTACAGCATTATTGAAAGCGCCATTAAGAAGCGCACCAAGAACACGTCCCACAAGTCCGAGGAGGCCACCATGCAGATCCGCACCCACACTGAGGTCAGCTGCTGCCACGCGGGCCTTAAAACAGCTGTGTCACCCCAGTGCTTGCTTGGAGTTACAGCAGAACCCTGGGCTTTGTTTGATATATGGTGGTTGTGATGATTCCCATCAGAACAGTTCTTTAGCCTGGTGTGGTGTTTGCTGCTGTTAGTATTGCTGTTTGCGTCTATATGGTGGTTCGTAGTCTCGCTCCACGGCAGCATCCATACCAAACCTGGGAAAGAATATTTTTCAGCCATTGTGTGTTTCACCATGTACATCTTCACAATAATTTGAACGACTATTTATTTTTACTCCAGCATGAAACAGATCCAAGATCCAAATATGATGAAGAAGATTCAAGATTTTCTTTGTGTTCTGTACAAAAACCACACATTTTTCTTACCTGCATTTAGGAGGAAAATAGCTGCACAGACGAATGAGGACAAGTAGAATCCTCCCTCATGTTCAGTGAGGTAGCCTCCTACCACCGGGCCCAGGATGAACCCAACACTGGAAGCTGCATTAAAGTGACCCATCACCAGGGGGCGCTCTGTCTCTGACACGAGATCTGACAGGAGAGCTCGGCAGATAGACAGGGAATGTTTAAATAGACCTGTGAATGGAACAATAATGATTTTTACAGGAAGTAAAAAATGGAATAAAACAAATCCATTAAAAACATTAAATGGAAAGAAAAAAATAGCATATACACATTAATGAAATTAAACAATCTATTTTTCTAAAGATACTGTGGATCTCCAACATACCCACTGGTATCCGGGCAAGCACGAAGAGAGCAATACTAGAAGACAGCCCAAGAAGGCCATATCCAAAGGCACTGAGCAGTATACATGTTAGTAATGAATACCGTCTCCCCACAACATCACTCCAGCTACCCTACCAAAAAGGAATGGAGAAAAATGGACATGAGCAAATGTTTGCTTACATCATTCTTAAAAACAGATGGATTTTAAGAAATTTCTAAATAGTGAACAGAGCATCTACTGTTCTGATAATACAATCATACAAATAATATACAAGGACAGTGTTTGTGTTTCTGTAGGTTTTGCAGCAGATTTTTATTCTATAGGTCAACAAGCAAGACAATACAAGACTATAGGTTGTTTCAGATTCACCAGGTTGTAAAAATGCTTTGTGGCAACAATGAATTAATATATTGGCATTACAAAGAGAATGTACTTTTGAATGTTTTAAAAAAGCAAGTACTCCAGTATTTTAAGTTAAGTAAAACTCCGACTGCACAACATTGACTTGATGTAATATCTGACCAGAGGTATCTGTACAGGACAGTTGTGTACTTTGTCCACCCCTGCAACTAGGCCTGTGTGATATGACCTCTGTTTGACAGTCATGTTTTTTTTTTGTAAGACGGGGAGAGATATAGAAAAAAGGAAGAGAACTTCTTCTGGCATCTTAAAAATATGACTTTTGGATTGAAACTTTTCAGCACTGCCATTTACTATGTCTCACATATTAATTTAGAGAGTGATTATTTGTCATTGTGAACACAGCACAGCACACAGTGCACCTCAGCAAAATGTGACCTCTGCATCTGTTCCATCCATGAAGAAGCAGTGGGCAACCTTTGGGCAGCACCCAGGGAGCACTGCTTGGGGATAGAACATTGCTCATGAGTAGCTCAGTGGTACTTCTATCAGCACCGACAACACTCTGATTATGGGAGCAATTCCCAAACCATTAAGCTTCCATGCCATATATGGCATTTTATGCTGAATATGTAGCACATTTATATTGTAAGCTTGTACAGCTACAGCTGCTGTCTTGACCAGGTCTTTCTTAAAAGAAAGATTTTTTTCCTAATGGGAGTTTCTGTTACTACAAAATACTAGAAAAAGAAAGCTATATATTTGATTTGTATTCACGTAAAGAAAGTGGAAATAGATCTCCACTTAAACTTGAATACAGAGGCAGTAATGGTGAGAGAGTGATATCCAGCTGAAAGACATTGTAATTTCAGTATGTAGTCTACTAGGCTCAGTTTAGGCCTTAAGACATGCACTAAAGGCTTCTCCACACCAGCTGTCATTAATGTGAGATATGGTGCACACACTTACATCCACACACTATACTAGCAATGCACACACACACACAAACATGCTGACATAATGCAATTAGAGCCCAATTGAATTTGCTGTATTCTGCCTGTCGGCTTCAGGCATATCACAGAGCTTTGGCTGTTCCTCTCTTCCTTTTGCATGCTTAGAATCCATCAGGGCACAAATAGCTCCTTCTCGTCTTAATTTACCTCATGACCTGCAGTTTTAAACCAATTTAGACAGGGGAGGAGCTCCCAGAGCTTGGAGAAATTATCTGCTTAAAACAATGATGCACATAGTTTTACAGTAACATTTACTTATTTTGCGCATAACTTTCTTCAGTTTAGGTAAAGTTAATAAGAACATGATTTCTTACACATGTCCAGCATTCCAGATCACCTAAAACATCGCCTAAAATGATATTTCTCTCCAAAACAACCATTGAGAAGAAAAATGACAGAATTTTAGTAAAGAGAACGAATAATATTACTTACGACAACAGTGCTGGAGAAAAGTTGTAAAACCCCATAAGTGGACCCTGTAATAGAAAAAAAGATACAGAGGTTAAGTATTAATGTATGTATGAATACTATAATCCTTACATTTGTCTTTTGGCTGATGTTTTCAGAGGGAGTCTATTGGCCTAGCCAAATTTGTGCCGAATATGAATTATGGACATGATGTAAATTATAATCTATGAACTGCATCATATAAACAAAAATGACATATGAGAATATATGACATTCAACTTTTCTGAAAGCAGTTTTGGTGACAATTGCTAAAATTAGGGGTGGGTATTGGCAAGGACCAAACGATCTGATATACATCACGATACATGGGTCACGATATGATTATATCACTATATATCGCGAAACTATACATATTGCGATATATTGCAATATTCAACAGTTCACTGAAAATGTAAAAACAGAGCTGTGTGCAAGTTGCTGTGTACAATCTGGGTTGTCTTAATGAATCACATTACATTAATAATTCAGCCAAAACAACAGAACTGAATTTTATCTTTATTGTCTTTGCATTTTAACACACTCAACTAGTGGACACCAAAAACGTTAAGATAAAGTGCATAAGATTGAAAATAAGAAATTAAAGTGCCCAGTCAGTTATCTGAGGCTGCTTGTGGTGCATGATTCTCCCCCTTGGAAATATTGTTTTTTGGAGGTAGAAATCGATTCAGTGTATCGTGAAAGGAAATATTGCCATATATTGATGTATTGATTTTTTTGTGCAGCTGTAGCTAAAATAGGATTAAAACTTTTCAGTGCTAAAACTTTACTTTATTCTAACAAAGGTAAAGTTGGAGTAACTATGCACAAAGAACGCCACTGCAGGAAAGAAATACACAGTACATAATTAATTTAACAGCTTGAAAAAAAGACATTGTTTTCATTTGATTCAGTTACCACTGATACAAGAAAGTGCACTAACCTTCTGTTACAAAAAAGGTAAAAACAGCTAAATATAAATATAGGGAAAAAGGTTATCAGTAGTAATCTTGAACGTGTACATAAACCTAAAATTCAAGGTGCAGACTTAGTCAAGGAATAGCCATAAAGACACAAGACTTAAGACAAAAAGGAAGGTTAAGATACCACTGACTGGCAACCAACAGGATTTGTGTTGTTCATCTCTAGGTAATACAAAAAACTATCTAGTTTATATCACTAAATTCCCAGAATGTGCCGATACAGTAACATCTAATATTGAATTATAAATTTGAGTGGAATGCTGCTTTAAAGTAATTTCAGCATGGATTAACCAAAGAGATTATAACCTTGCGATTACTATTAAGGTTGCCCTTATGAAGTCTGGAAAAGCAGCATTATCTCAACTGATGGTCCTGAGTGAAAGTATGGCAGAAAAATAAGTTTCTGACTAGATGACTAGCTGTAACAGGATGTATGCAAAGCTTTGGAACAGCATCAAGAACGGCTGATTTGCTCTAAAAGACATAGCAGTAGTCTCAGAAATAAATGTGATTAATAATGTAAAAAAAAAAACAACAACAAACAAAGAAGTACCTAAATACAACATAGCCGGTATTAAAAATATAAAAGAAAGAGTCATTTATCCTAAATGATGCCCTATTCTTTCTAATGTTTTAGAATTTCTAAATTAAGGGCCTAAATCACAATTTAAAAAATGCAAACCAAAAAAGCAAATAAAGATTATAATGGGAGGAATACAACTTCTCTTCTGAACTGAAACCTGACACACTGGCTATGGTTTTCAGTCAGTGTAGAACAATGGGAGAAACCGGCGCAGCCTATGCTGGATTTACTTGACCTTTACTGGAGCTCAATATCCATCACAGCATTTTCTGTGAGTTAACTCATGGTATCATAAACACCAGTGCAATGCTTTGCACTGCTTTGATCAAAAACAAAAATGGTGCTCAACACAAAAACAGAGGCTTTATTGCTGTCAGGCCTTGGGGACTCAGGCCATTACCTGGTGTTGTTGGCCACCTTTAGCCAATATCACTGTCATCTTACACCAACCCTCTGCCCTGGAGAAATCAACATTTCAGGTTTTTCCAGCTTTTCACAAAGCTAATCCACCTCACTGCTGGACTGAAGTGATGTGGTTGTGTTAGTGTCAGACACTGCAAACACTGTATGGACATGAAAGAGTGTGGGAACGAGAACAGGACCTGAAGGCAGGAGTCTTTTCATTTTAACCATGTTTCCATAAAGTCAATCATGTGGACAGAGAGAGACTTACCTACTATGCCGGCTACTGTAGGACTGGCTCCTAATGCCTTTACATGATGACTCAGCAGTGGGATGATCATACTGACCCCAAACAGGTCCTGTGCAAAACCATACATAGCTTAGTGGAGCTAAAGAATCCATATAGTGCTGCCAGTAGCTATTCTTTTGAAAGCTTTGCATGTCTATACAGGCTGGAGGTTAATTGTGAGCAAAGAACGAAGTCAAACCGGTGTTCAATATGAATTCATTCAATGCAATCAGACTTGTTTGGACTCTTCCATCATTGAATATTGATTTACAGTTACAAAATTAATATCTGATCTGATGTAAATAAACTTTTTTGTTTTTGAACACCTGTCCTGTTCAAACAGTCCACAAAGTGTATGAAAGACCTTAGACACAGATTATACAAAACAATACAACAAATGCCCATTGCTTTTAACTAATCTCAGAATCATCTACCGACAAGATAAATCAGACGATACTCCACAAGATGCTGCAGAAAATACCCCATATAAAAGATAATATACAATACATTTTTACTTGGGCCTACAACCAACTCACAGCAGTGCCATAACACACTCACACTCTTTGTTCTAGTGCTTAATTAGCCGTAATGGCCATTAAATTCCTGCATGAGATATTGCTGTGATCCATATTCCAGGGTCATCCATAGCTACAAGCAGGCCTTTACCCAAACACACCAATATTCAGTTCCTAGTTCACATTCTTTAAACTTTTATCTATTATTTTCGATATCTGTTTATAAAATCTGAGCTATCATGAGAAGTTTTGCCCATGTTAAAGCCTGCCAAGAACTTTATTGAAGTCACACTAGACCTCTACCAGTGTCACGGCACTTTCTATTAAACTAACAGTTTAATGCTGCCTTTGATTGAGAAAAACACTGAATGAGAGAGAGGGAGAGAGAGAGAGAGAGAGTCGGTCTCCCTGATTGTGGTCATTTTATGCATATAAAACAATGCAAATACAATAGGACTATAAATGAAAGTAGACTGATTAGCAAATCTTAAATTCAAAGACAATACATTCCGTTTTTATGAGGAATCACGTGAAAGCGACAACAAAACGTCCTCCAGACGAGATAAGAGCAAGACTGTAAATCATTTTATAGGACTCCTAACACCTCAATAGAGCAGGATCAGAAGATAGCACTTGAACGTTTAATAAGCAGTACAAATAAACAAGTCTCGTTATCAATAACCTATCAGTACTGATGACAATACAGACCCGCGTCACCAGAGCGTCTCTTCTTACGGAACTTAAACCAAAATTATTTAAATAGCAGAAGCGCCAACAGATACGACTAACCAAGGTGCCAGGTCCTCCAAACGAGCTACTCACCATAAATCCAACTACGTATATACATCTTATAATCGGAGTGTTCCTCTTTGGTTCCTGAATAATGCTACATTTTACGTTGTTCATTCTCCTCCGTGTGGCGCCGCAGCCGATGCGGAAGCGCGCGCCGGGATACTGCTACGACGCCACGGCGCTGCACCAAACAACTCGGTGTCACGTCACCGGCTACACCATGTTCCAGACACAAGGGGACGCATACAAATGCACAATCTTCTCAATAGATTTGAGTTTAAGTGACAGTAACGGTTTAAGCATGTTTAAAATAGAGATATATCCTTGCCTTTGTCACCTGTCAAAAAATGACACTTCAGTAGTAAATTTAAAGTCTCTTCTAATGGAACCGTCCGTTTATTGCGTCATATTACGAACTCGAAAGCGCAGAATTTGAAATCCACGATGCTTTAAACACGAACATCTGCTGGCATTTACTTTGAGTAGTACTTGTCCCAAACTGATTAATAAATTACTTGAATCGATTGGATTCAACCATTTTAAAACAATTTTTGATTGTGTACTCCTGGCATTAGGGAAATGCTTTGCAAGAGCGTAAATTGTGCTTCTTTTATTTACTCATTTCATAGAGTTCATAATGTAACCTTTGTTCATTTTTTCTATAAGCGCTTGTAATATTCACACGGACGGAAGCAAACGCAAAGTTTATCTGCACATTGATAAGTAGGTTTTTTTGTCTGTTTAAAAAATTCAAGCAAGGTTTGAGTCAAATATACCTAAAACATGTTTATTTGACTCAAGGAAGGATAATTCATTCATTATCCAAACCGTTTAATTCCAACTGGGGTCGTGGGGGTACCGGAGCCTATCCCGGGATAAAATAACGTTCTGTACGTGGGCATAAATACACATTCAATACTTAACACAAACACAAAGAGTATTTTATACAAGAAGTAAATATCTGTAATGGAGACCTGGAGGGGAGTGCAGAGAAGAGACTTCAGCACCTCCTGGCACTCTTGATTACAGAATATGTGGAATAAGCAAAGGTGGGCAAAGTAATAATAATATACTTTCAAATAATAGACTTTATTAGGATAAGCCCCTAGAGGTGAAACATCTTATTTTCGAGGAGGTCCTTAAGTTACACACGCACAGACGAGAGGGAAACAATACAATGCAAAACACAAATCACATATATTTACACAAACAGAAGCCCTCCTACACCTAATCACACACAGATCCACAAGTTTCCCATTATAGACACATTAGCGGCTATTAACAATAGTAACAGTATACATAAAGTAAACAGTATACATAAGATTAACATTAGACCACATAGAAAAATCAGTACATCATCACTCAAATTGTTTACGTACATCAGCACATGAGCCTGCATATAAAAGAGGGGGGAAAACAAAACAAAACTCAACCTTGAAGCTAATTAGAAGCAAGAGCAGCTTGTTGGCAAATAAATAAGAGATGACTTGAAGTGACAGAAAGATGTAATAGATCTGAGAGAGTTGGGCAAGTTATTCCAGTCTAAATAAGCTTTATATTGAGAGTACCTGACTTCATTACTTAAGCGAAAGTACAGAGACCACTAGTCAAATGTTACTCCAATACAAGTGAAAGTCGTAGAGTCAAATTTTTACTTTAAGTTAAAGTACTGAAGTAAAATACTTAACTACATCTTCTTTCACCACATTATTGCATTATTGCCACAACACTTACAATACCTAATGTGTAGGACTAACTTCTAGAACCTGTAGAATAAGGAATTGGTAGAATGTTACATAATGTAACACAACCCAAACTGACAAAGAAAACCAGTTTTTTAAAGTCATTTTTAAAAATTAATTTTAAGACTACACCCCCACAAAACAGTACGCTAGTGTTCTGATACAGCTCTGGCAGTGTGTGCACACATACAGTATATGTGTATGTTAACCAGGAGGACAGTGTAATAGCTGTAAATACAGCTTGCTCAGAAAATAAAATTAACATTCCAACCTGCTTAAAACCCAGCTCTACACCTCTAGCTTCATGACTTTCGAACAGTAACAGTGTTTTAAGTCAGATAAAACACAGCAGAACTGTCTGATCTTGGTTTTACAGTTACAGTCTACAGGTGTGACGTAAGCATACTGATTACTGATAGACTGTCACCTGCAGAAAAAACAATCATGTTTTAGAAAAGGGGGAATAACATCCACTTTATCCATAGATTTTAAAGTAACAAGTAACGAGAACCTTAATAGAAATGTAGTGAAGTGAAATGTAGTGAAGTGAAAGTCATAAGTTTACAAAAATACTACTCAGGTGAAGTACAGATACTCAAAAACTTTACTTAAGTACAGTACTCAAGTAAAAGTACTTTGTCCACCTCTGGGATAAGCATGTGTTTTCATGACTACATTTTCCAACATAAAATAACAACTAAAGAAAAGTTAGGAACATCAATTACATGTAACAGTAGTAAACCTTCAGTTCAGACCTCTCACAACACTGTGCTAATTGGTAGCAAGTTTTTCTGCCCTCTGTCAAATGTCCCACTCATCAGATAATTGTCTTTTTAAACAAAACATTTTCAGAAAAGCTTATCTTCTTATTCAAGGCTCTGAGCTCAAAGGTAGCTGATTGTTCAGACACCAGGAAATATTTACTTAGAATATAATGCTTATAAAATGGTCTGTGAGTCCTAATTAACAAGAGTTCCCCCCCAGTGCATTATTGAATTTTTGTAACCTCCTACCTAGTTATTTGACCTGGCCTGGTAAGGGTGTTTAGACTGCCCAGCTCTTCATTGTCACCCCCTCCCACAACTAACTATCAGGCCCTAAGGGGTGGCATCAGTTAGTAGGAGATATTTTTGGTCTCATCAACGGCCCTCCCCGATTCTTTCCCCAGGCCACACCTCTAAACAGAAGCAGCAGCCACCTTCAATCAGAAGTCCAAAATAGCACAAGGGGAATGGCTAAACAGCAGAATGTGTTTCTGAAGTCCTCATCCAATTCCCATAGTGTGGGCAAGGGAGAGGGACTTCAGGACACTGCGTAATTAGCACCAGTGAAAGCATCCAAATTTAGCGTAATAGAAAAACCCCTAAGAACGAATGTTCCTAAAGAAACCAAGGACTTAAAAGGACTGACATTTTTCAGTAAAAAACAGAGTTGGATTTCAGACATGAAGTTGAGTGTGGCTTTGTTTTTTGGTGGACTTTTTGCTGCCTTTGCAGCAGTCTTCATCTTCCTGTCCTTTGGTACCGATTACTGGCTCTTGGCTTCAGAAACTTGTGGAACAGAATCTGATTTGTATAAGGTGGGTAGGGGTATGTTTTGATTGCTGTTTACTATAAAACATATAATTGAAAAACATAAAAAAGAGATACTTATAATAATGCAAATGAGATGAAAGCAGACGGAACCAGGTTAGACATAAAATATAAATTTGTCAGGTAATACTCTCCCTAATAAATTCCATTAGGAAACTTTTCATTTACTAACTGATTTTAGGCTCAAACAGTTTAATAATTTTAAATACAACTCAACTGCTCCCGTATAAAGATGGCATAAATTGGATGGATTTCATAAATGCATATCTGGGTTTGAATCTTGTGATTGCATGTCACGTTACTATTTACAGTTTCAATGCAGCTCAGAGGACTAGAGCATGATACCACACCTAATGGTGAGAAACGAAATTGGAATCTCAGTGCAGTGTCTACACTGTCCTGCCAAATCTATTCATGGAAGTCACACACATAGCTGTAGTTTCCAAAGGGGCCACACATATACTCTTTCAATATACACTCTATTTTACTGGAGCAAAGACATCCAAGATCTTCTACAGAATTTTGTTTGAATGCACAAAGTAATTATTTAAGAAACACATGTAGCATAAAGTTTTGGAGCTCAATTTTAACCTCAAATAAAACTCAGAGGTAGAAAAAAACTTGTTTGTAGATTTCCATATACAAGTTCCTCATTCAAGAGTAAACAATAGCTGTTTGCCAACTAAACTACAGCCAGGGTTGGAGTCAAGAACTCTCCAGGTCCTATCATTCCGGCAAAACTGTCTGGGGTATACAAATAAAAAGCTGTATTTGACAATTACTTGACAGTTTTTCCCATCACGTATGTTTTACACAGAAGCTTCAAGTAGCCACATAGATTTAATCCTCGTGGCATAGTTGCCTTTTGACCTTTGCTCTATGCTTTTTCTTCGCAGCGAGGTGATTTGTTGGTGAACCAGGCTGCCGATGCTGAAAAAATGTTCACCTTTCACCATGAAGGCTTTTTCTGGCGTTGCAGTTTTCAGAGCAAAGCTGAGGAGGATAGCATGCCTTTGATATTCTGGTTCAGTAAGAAAACCTGTCCTGATAGAAGATAATGCATATTTCAAATATGAATTCATTATAAAATTATTTGTCTTTCAGGAAGCCTTAATATGATTACTGAATATACAGCAGCTGTTATAAGATTGTTATGTAATGTATTTAACATCTTTAAATACATTACATAAAACCTTTATAACACTCTTAAGGCTAGTCAGTATGTCATGACGTAGGTGGAAAGTAAAAAAAATCAGTTTGGCTGAAACTGAAAGTATTTAAGCAGGATGATACATTTGAGTTCATGGAGACACTAAGAATGGTCATACAGTGCAATTTAATGCATTCAGTAATCTACGCAATGGTTAATATTATGTAATTTTGTCTCCTTAGCAAACCAACCACATTCCAAGAAGTGTTTTCAAGCCCACACAACTGCTTTCCCGTTATTTGAAAAAAAACACAATGCAACTGACTATGACAGTGCCGTGGGTAAGAACTTTACTCTGAGCAGTAACATTTTAGTGTCATATTTTCTGCAGCATACAATAAAGTAATTGTAGTGTGATTGTGGTGATTACTCCTATTAATTACTGTTATGTTAATGTCTTCACATTTGTTGTGAGTTATAATGACTAATCAGTAAGGCAAACCGTTATTACATTGCACTATAAAGTGAAAGATTATTTGCACAGCAAACAGTGCACCACAACGAAATGTGACCTCAGCATTTGAAGCGTCTTTAGGGGAGCAGCGGGTAGCTAACATGGGCAGCGCCCCGGGAGCAGTGCTTGGGGACCTTGGTCATGAGTCCCTCAGTGGTACCTTTGCCGGTCTGGAATTTAAGCCAGCAACCTTCCGGACACAGGGCAAAAGCCCTAACCGTTACGCTACAGACTGCCTCAGTAACCAGTTACTTGTGTTGTGCAGTCTACAGAGGCTTCTGGATTGCATTCATGTTGTTGGGTGTGGCTGCATTGGTGCTGGCGGGATTCATCATCATCTGTGCTGCTCCATTTGCCAGTCACTGCCTCTACAAGGCTGGGGGAGGACTCTTCCATATATGTGGTAGGGTGATTTATTGTAATTTAGAAAGATACCAAAAGTTCTAGACACTTCTCTTTGTATGAAACACTTAGATAATGATAGATAAACTTCCTAACATTGTCACTTGCTTTCTTACTTTCCTGCAATTCCATCAGGTTTCTTCATCCTTGCTGCCACACTGATGCATGTCATATGGTTGGAGGTGATGGATGTAGTGGATGAGTATGTGGATTACCAAAAAGCTAATTTGTGTCCAACTTTTCAGCTGAAAATCTCCTATGGTATCTCCTTCATGTTTGCACCGGTGGGTGTGTTCTTCTGCCTGCTGGCTGGCCTGCTTTTTCTCCTCATAGGCTGGTCAGTGAAAAGGCATAATTAGTGAGAATTTTATAGCTGCAAGGCTATAGAGCAGGAAATTGTAGTCTGTGCATATGATTATATGACAGAGTATGTGATATCTTTTTATTTCACTGAAACAGATATAGGAAAATACTGTGGCTGATTTTGAGAACTTGAATCGAAGGCAACTGGAGCAAGTTACACCTATCATCTGAAGGCTTCTTCTGTTCAGAACGTCTTCAATTTTTGAATTGAAATCTAGTTGCTTTCAATTGAAGCTCTCAAAATTACCATGTCTTGAACGACTGAGAACCTACACAGAAATATTGTGGTTGATGACTAGATTATATGACTCTTTCAATTGTGCAACCACTTCAAATGCTCTGGTATGGCTGTTATATAAGTACTGTATTAAACTGTATATCTGCACAGGATAGCTATGGGATCACTGGAGTTTTTAATTTTAGGTTTTATTTTTGATATTGAGGTTAATGTGTGAGTGGGACTGTGTGCATGTATGCATATGTGTGTGTGTGTGTGTGTGTGTGTGTGTGTGTGTGTGTGTGTGTGTGTGTGTGTGAGTGAGTGTGTGTGTGTCTGTGTCTGTGTGTGCATGGGTGTGTGTGTATGCATGCATGAGTGAGAAAGTGTTCAATTTACAAATGTTGTGAGTTTAATGAACTGCTGTATCTTTTTAAATGGCTTTTTTAAATACTATACTAATGAACACTATAATATTATGGCTCAGAAGAGTGATTTTGACTAGTTTTGGTAGTTTAAATTATTACATTGTCTTGCATGTTTCTCTTCAGAAAAGTGGATATTTTTATACAAGAGTATAAAGATTGTGACCAGCTTTTCTCATGTCCAAATGAGTGGAATATTTAGCTTTTTAAACTATTAGTTTTTGGTATGTAAATAATATTAACACTGCTATAAGATTACCTTTTTTAGAAGTGTCGTTGAAACATAACATATCTAATAAATATAAAAAAAAAAATTGTCAGAGTTTTGGTATTGTTTCTGATGCTTTTGGAGGTGTTATGGTTGGAAAACTTTACAAAGCATGATGAATCTCCAGTAGAACCTGTGTTCTTTGTTCTTTCACTTTATATGTGATGCTATTTTAGTTCATTTAGGAAAACTTGTCTCTATGAACTAATTATCATCAAATCCCTTTGCCCAGAGGCACGGGTGCATAGATGCCACTGTCAGAGACAAACCGTCAAGAGACGAGAGGCTGGCAGGTGATTTCATTTAACACATGCAGCTCAGGGAATCTCATGTACTTAGTGACAGCTGCTCTCTCTCTCTCTCTCTCTCTCTCTCTCTCCTCTTTCACACACAGACACACATACATACTCTCTCTTCTTTTTCACACATAAACAGATACACATACTCGCTCTTTCTCTCCCTGGTATGGAAGATAAAACATATTTTAAAATCACTTACATTTGAACATATGTGTTTGTGTGTATGCAGCTATATAATGTATGGATGTTTGTATATTGGTTCTCTATTACACTATATACTGTATTGGTTTAGTTTCTTTGTAGTGCCAGTCAGTAACCCTTTTGACAGTCTGAGAAGAAATAAAAAACACATGGCACAGTGACAGCCAAGAGGAGAGAGCTCACACACTGGCATCTCTGTATCTAATTCCAATATACAGGTCAGTAAATGAATATTGTTTTCGGACTGGGAAATCACAGACTATTCGTTACACGTAGTCTGGCCCTCTTGGCCAGCAGAGGTCACTGTTGCATCATGTTATAACCCTCCTTTGAAAAGGGTTAGATCAATATTAAAAGCAACTTTGTGATGGAGACGTGGAGAAGACGTTGAGAAACATAAAAAATCTACTAAATGTAATAGTTATGCATTATGCACAGTAGTGCATAATTTTAATTTAATACTTTTGCATCGCTGCCAGTTTTGTGCCCTTGAAACTAGTGAGGGAGTGTTAGCAGGTGTGTTTTTGTGTGTGTATGTTAGGCATATTCGTGCTTGTTTTAGTCTGATTATAAATCGCATACCCAATTTGAGCTACATTTAAAAACTGCACTGAAATGCTGTAAAGTTTAACTGATAAAATTACATACAAATCTGACACTATAACCACAGGATAATTATAATGCTAATGTAATCTAAACCAGGTTACACTGTATATTTCTGCATCCTCTCATGCCACTGTGGTCCGCACAAGGTTATTTTCTTCGTGGAAAACTGTGAAATAAAAAATGATGAGACAGACACTGTGAAATGTACAACACTGGCAAGCGCTAATAAAATTTTGATCAGTGCACTCTGTGAGACGTGATTGGGAGGTGTGAATTAAGTTTCAGGTCATGTGAAACAACTCAATCATTCTTTGCAGATAGCTTACGGATACCTTATCAACAACTGCGGCAGGTAATCACAGCTGTGCCACCCATATTAGGATTACCCATTTTACAGTGTTGCTCATAGATCTGTGTGCGAATATGAATGGGAAAAGGTAACTTTGTGGATTTATTTGAATGTGGAGTTATGGATGCATATTACAGTATATATATGAGAAGACAAACAGCAACAGAGAGAGAGATTCCCTCCCGGTGTTGAGTGTATCAGTCTGTTCTGTATGGGTGTGATGTTGCAGGTGTAGGTCTGGGTGAGAATGTCATTAGTTCCTGAGTCCCAGGTGATTGTTGCGCAGTTCCACACGATTAAGCAAGATAATTGTGTGTTGATAGCACCAGTGTTCACAGGGCCTTGTGGAATACATTTTTCCATGGTGAGATTCCAAGAGACGTACGGGCAGAGCTGAGGACTGAAGTAGGCTAGAAACAGACCTCCGAGAGCATGACCTGTGTGACTCGCATACGCAGAAAAAAACCAGGGACTTGCAAATAAAATGCATTATAAAGTGTTTTTTTTTTCAAGAATATAATTTAATTTAAAACATTGTTTTATTAATTTAAAACATTGTTCTGAATGTAACGCTATTTCACATTGCAAGAGAAAAAATGTTAAATAAATAAATAAATGTACCACTAGAAGGCGCCATTCACTTCAAGAAGATATTAGCCGCTTGCCGTATATTACTAGACGTAAATAGAAAACATCTGTGAGAATTGTGAGATATGTCTTGGAGAAAAGTACCTTTTTATTGACTCGAAAACCTCGAGGTTGGTTTATATGATCTATCTTAGACCTTCTAATGTTCAGGGAAATTATACAGTTAGTTTAGCCCAAAACTCTTCAATAAACCCTGCTTCGTTAAACCTTCCTCTCAACTCTAGTGAACCAGCGAGCAGGTCCCACAAGACAAAATCTGGACTCACATCAGCAGTTTATTCACTCATTTGTTTTGCACCCTTAATAATGACACGTTCAAATTGAGTGCCAGTGTATTTTCATCCTAACCTCTAACCTCCAATAACCAAAACGATAATACTGGATTATTATATTATATGAAAGGCACCCATTAAAAATATACTTGAAAATTATATAAAAATATAATGCAATTTTGAGTTTGTTCAGAAAATACGTTACACATAACCAGGGTTATAATTGTACAAACACCGTAAATTGCAATAATTTTTCGAAATAAAGTGACACCACTGAATACGTTTATTCCATCCATTGTACGTTACTTTACACTTGTAACTTAACTTGGCGTCTCAGGAGGAGTTTGTGCTTTTTTAAAGTTATGATGTTTTTTTTTAACCCCTCAGCCTTAAATATAAATTTATCCCATTGATTATTTCTGGGAGTTTTTTTTCAATATTTTTGTTGTTTTAAAGTATTTTCCAGTTAACAGAAACAACCATTTCTTTCCGGTTCACACGCGCAATTTGTTAGAGTCGTTACGTTAAAACCCACATTTAAATCGTAGCAAGTATTATAGAAAGAAAACCGCGTAAGAGATTTGTGAATTCGTGCATGTTGGAACTGAAGTGTGAGACTTTTGGACATCTGGCCGAGGCAGTTAGTGTGTCGTGAGAAGCTGTTTCGAGGTCGACGATAAACAGTAAGTTCCTAAAGTTGTTCCAAAGTCGCCAACACACACAAACGCGCCTATAGTCTTAAACACCAACCAAGAAGAGGACACAACTTCAACCACTTTCAATTTAAGGTCCTTCTCTCTTGGCATTCTTCATGTCCTACGTTGAAAAACTACTACAACAACTACAACCAAAAAACTTGTAATCCTTTTTGACGTTTTATTTAGATTTTGTTAGACTTGCCCCTCGGAAACGTGCTATTTGAATTGCATGAACAAAAATGGCAAGTCTTATTAAAGACCTGGTTTTGTTTAGAAATGGTTTAGCATAATTTCAGAAACGGCTCTGAAATAATGAATAAACAATGGGTTATGTAAATACACGTATTAATGCAGAGCACGAGCGTATAATTAAGACCCATAATTCAAAATCAACTGTGGCGTTGTGCGTGGAGATGTGTGTGCTCATGAAGAACAAATAGTGCAAACAGAAAGAGGCCTGGCCTGCATGCACCATCAGCCTGTTACACCCAGCTTAATGCCCAGGAACAGTTCCGCGCCGCACCACACCTTATCATTTGCAGTTTTAAGAGGAAATAAGCAGTACTTTAATGACTAAAACAGAATAAAAAGAGAGAGAGAGAGAGAACGATTCTGTTGTACTCTGACTCCTCAAAAATAAGATGGCACCTCATTTTTATTTAATCACCAGCCATGGTATAATAAGATTACAGGGTTCTTTCATATTTTACTAATGTGCCTGTGCACTGCAATTATAGAGGGATCTCCCTCTACTCTTGAGTCTTTGATGCTGCCGTAAGAATTAGAGCTGCATGATATTGTGGAAAACATTGACATCATTCTTGAGTGATATCAGCATAAAGAATAAAAATAATTATTTATGAAAGCTGTAAAATAACTTTTACTTTAGTTTTTTGAGTACAAACAATACCTTCATGAATTTTATCCAAGAGCCTTTAAATCTGCCTGATTAAATTAATCAGACAGACCTCATGTAGTTTAGTCAAGGAAAATGAGAAAAAGCGCCTTTTCCTTTTGTATTTTGCAGCAGAAAGGTTGTAGGGTGATGGGACAGATTTAATTAGTCTTACTTGACATTTCACATCCTGATGATGATGTTGATACTGAAATAAAATATTGTGCAGCCCCAGTAAGAATGTAGGTAGTGTCTCATTTATTTAACCCAGGCTCAGTTGTCCATATCATCCCAGCTGTTCACTGGTGCACAAAGGGTTATTGTAGACTGTTGCTCTGCTGTGCCAGGCTTTTGATTTTAATTGCGGTGACACTCATCTACTCCTCTTCACTCAAAGGCTCAAATGCCCCGTTTGAAATCCAGCGTGAGACACTGATTTTTTTTCTCTTCCTCTCCTCCTCACTCTCCCCCTCTTTCCTCCACTTAGCGCTTGTGATACATTAAAAGGTGTAATCCGACTGAAATGGAAATTGCTCTTCTTGAAAACAAATGATGAGAGGAAGATGGCAGGGCCAGCGTCGTGCTCCATCAGAGAGCCTGTGAGGCGGGTCTCCCTCTTTCACTCCCAGATTGTGCCGAGCTTGTTATAGTGGTTAATGGCGGAGCTGGCAGGCAGGTTGATTACAAGGTTACCGTAAACAATCCTTTTCAGCTGCGCCAACCGAAATTGCAGGTTGTTGCGTGTGTGTGTCTGTGTGAGTGTGAGTGAGTATAGTTTGTGGTTTGTGTCATGATCTGTGGCGTCTATGCGGCCTGAGATTTTGGGTGATTGCAGTCATTCCTGCACAGGTGAAGTGTAAATTTTCCTGCAGCACATTTATGTGTGCTAGTGTAGATGTTGGGCAGTTTACTGCAGAGTCCAACTCCAACGATATTGTCTGAATGTTATAAAATAATTAATCTAATCTGCTGGTAAACTGGTCAGTTGTATACTCTAAACCAGTTTTTTTCCGTTTATGTGAATAACAAACTTATTTTGAATTTATTTTGCTGAAACACGTAGTCCAGGTTTTTACTGATGCATCAAGTCCATATGCCCTTCAAATGTCCCTTCAGACAAAACAAGTTTTGAATTCAAACCTGAAAATACAATCAAATAGTATCAGTTTAGCTGATACGCTGCATAAAATAATACAAAGTGGAGTATTAGGGTCATTGTAATTAGCAAAATTGTATTTGTGTTTTGACGGTTGAATGTGTGTACAGTACATGACTTGCAGTGATGCCAAATACACAGAGTTAATTAGTGTTTGATCAGGGAAGCAAAATATTACTGCACAAGCAAAAGCATATTTGGTTTGCTGTTCTAATACATATTTCATTCAAAAATGAAAACAAGAATGCAACATAACTAAAATAATTATTTATAAAAGCTGTAAAATAACTTTTACTTTAGTTTTTTGAGCACTTTTTGAGTGTGTAGGAAATGATTAAAATGAAACAAAGAAAAAACTGTTTAATTAGACGTGGGGTTTTTACTTCCCACTTCTTCCAAGTACTTCAATAAAATTGCACACTGGTAAGTTTTGTGTTAATATATTTATATGTGTTGCCCTTATGTTGTCTTTTTTGCGTTTGGAGTTGAATTTGTAGTAGTAAGTTTTCCTTTTGGAGAAAAAACGGGAAAACGTCCAACTTCAGGTTGATGAGTTGCAATTAAAATTGAGGCCTGTTTAACCCATCTACTTTACCCTGTTAGGAATTGAAGCAGGTTTTGGGCACTGCCCTGGTAATAGAAACTAAGCATACGTTTGGGTGTAGGAGTAATTAGTTTAATTTAAAAAGGTTCGCCTCACAGCAGGTAGGCGTGAGCAGCAGGGAGTTCTGGAAGCCAGTGGGCTTTGATGGGGATGTGAGACTGAGCTTTAGATCGTGGCTTTGGGTCGTATGTGGTAAAAGAGGCCTCATGGAGGGGGAAAGACTTCCTGAGTGAGCAGAGACAGAAACGGCTAAGATTGTGTCTCATGTCATTTGTGCTCATAGTGTAGAAAGCTACTTAATCCATTTGTGTATTTCATAGGAAGAGTTGTTGACAGTGTTGGTGTGAGATCTAGTGCTGAAGCCGGTTGAAATGTTGATGATATTTTTTGCTGTATGTTTTGATAGAGGAATTTTGTACAGTTCATATGCAAATGACATTAGTTTTGCATTGTTTAAATGTATCCTAGTATCACGGATAAATGTGATGAATCTGTCACAACTAAACACAATGTTTATTAAAAACATCACATACTATGATTTATTTGAGCTTTTTTTCCTGTTCTTATATTATTAAAATTAAAATATCAAATGAATTAAATCTTATTTTTTTATGTGTGTCATCACTCCTTTGAAAGCCCTTGAAATCTAAACAAACTTTAGGCCACCTTGGTTTCTACTTCCGATGAATACAAGCACAAAAATGAGAAGTAAAGCTTATGACATTTCACATAAAGACTCAAACATGGAGCGTTTGAACCCCTCCGATGGCATGAACATTGGACATAGAGTCACATGTGAAACATACCTGTTATGTGTGAATTTCATTTTGGTGACAGTAAACCTAAAGTACCTGTTTAGGATTCACCAGTTCAATTCAAATCTTATTTCCCAGCTTATGGATAATTCCTCTATAGAAACAGCAATTATATTCCTTGTGTATTTCAGATCCTCGCCTTACGCTGGGCTCTGAGCCTGCAAAGCCTCAGCCAAGTGGGACAAATGGTCTTAATGAAAGTGGAACGTGCTGGGAAATTTAAATATTTTGTAGTATTGCAGACATAGCAAAAAACAAAACATTTAAGCACATACCTATTGTTGGCCACAATAAAGACCTAAACCAGATTTGTATTAAGAATTTCATGGCAATTTTCCTCAGAGCAAATTATGTTAACTGAATGTAAATAGCCGCTTGTTTTAGTGAGCTATGGTAATTAAATTCATCCATTTGAAGAGTATGTCACTATGACAATAACATATTAAAATGTTATGATAATATGTGTGTTAACAGTTTTGAGCATGACAAATGTGTGCACTTGTTCTACATGTTAAACATAATGTCATACACCTTTATGCTCTTGTTGATACATTAAACATATGATGAATAATGTAAATCCTAATGATATGGAAATTGAATTCTAACTAAAGAAGGGACTTTGACATTGTTCCCATTAAGGTTAGCGTAATCAGCATACCAGCTACAAATGCAATGTTTTTATTGCAAATAATGCTAAATTATACTACTATGTTGATTTCTAATTGTTACCTTAGTAAAGAAGTAAACACCATGTTGACGCATCATGACAGAATAATTCAGGTTTATGTCTTTTCAGAAAAATCTCTGTGTTTGGGCATGTAGACGTTTATTGAGAAGGATCAACTCTCTGGTTATAAACTGATAAAACAATTAGGAAGTTGTGTAGGACAAGGAAGATTTGTTTTGTCTGTGTAAAAAAATGACAACTTCAACAGCATAACAAAAAATCACAAAAAATCTTTCATCTTACTGGTAATTTCACATCTGTTCAACATATGTCCTGAGACAGCCTCTTCTCAGACCAAAGTGTACTATTTGTTAAAGATGGACGCTTTAATTTTATTTTTGCAAATTCAGCCAAAACGTTTTATACTTCAGTATAACATTGACATGTGATTCCTGAATTTGCAGTGTGTGAGACTGTAATGTCATTGCGTACATTTCTGTTAGATGTGTATGTGTATGTGGATGTGTGTGTTTGTGGGAGCGCCCCCTCCATACCTTGCTCAAACCTAACCAGCCATTAGTGGGATTGTGGGCCTCCAGCATTTCAAACACCTTAATTAGTTATTCAGCTCCTTATTTGTGTTTGCTTCCCCCTCCGGCGGCTAATTAATGCTTAATGGAAACTGCTGAACTGAGCCTGTGGAGAGCTCATGAATATTGAAATTAGCCTCAACGATTTTTTTAAGGGGTTGCAGAGGGGAGAGAGGTAAGAATTGGAAGCAGTGATCATTACTGTTGTGGGATACATGTAGTTATGATGTGGCAATACACATACATTCATATGTTTGAAATCATACTTAAATATCTGCAGTTGCGTAATTAATTATGCACATTCAAACACAAAGAGGCATAAGTATGTGATTAATACAAATCGTAATACATACATGAAGCTCTGAGCATTGTTTTTATGGGCATTATTGTTTTCAATGTAAATACAAAAATTGCTGAATTGAAAAAAATATATATAATCATATAATCCAGTCCTACACCGATCAGTTCTGTCCTTAAAATATCAGGAGTATCCCTTTAAATAATAATTCTGGAGAATGTGTGACAAGGTCATAAAGGTTTATGCATGTAACATTGAACAGCGTCTAACTCTCAACGGTGCCAATCAGTCCAAAATAAGAAATAAAAAATATAATGGCCTTTTTTAAAATCGTCTCATACATTTACATGATATCTCTTATACCTGCCCTAGTTTTATAAAGTTCATGTCATCACCTCAGGTGATGTATCTTAGTGATTAGCAAATGTAAATGTGAACCATGATAAAAATGTAAACATGTTTATTAATGTTACCTTGCAGAAATGGCCTGTCATATCCATGTGATTGCATGCATGAAAATCATTTAAAATATACACCAACAAGAAAGCGTTTCCATATTTTATGAACAAATTTATAATTCAAATGTCCTTTATTCAAATTTGTAGCATTTCTATTGTTATGATTATTCAAGAGAGTTCATGAAAACAATTGCATATTTAACAAAACTTCATTAAAATAACATTTATGAAAAATTATGCCATTCTTCAGAGAGGTGAGGGGAAAAGGGCCCCTTTCTAGACCAGTGGCTGAATCAACACAGCATTCGAGTCACTTACTTTTGCGTCTCTCTGAAACATTTTTTTGACGTTATTCAAATGCCGCTTGACATATGACAGTGTGAGTAATTTGTGAAAGAGAATGAGCCCATCCGTGTGTCCTGTATTTGCTTAAAGAAGTTTTTTCTGAGTTCAGTACTTCTGACATCTTGAGCCCCATTCTGTAAAGTGCATTAAGAAGAGCTGGGCACAGTCTTGCCTACATAACTGTCCGAGCTCATGAACCTTGATAAACAAAATCAGTTCAGCTTGGAGAAGCAATCATAGCCCCTGCAGTGACAGAATATTGCACAAACACACTAGTGCTGTGCGTGTGATCTTGGGCTAGGCTGCAAAGAACCTCAGAATAATTGACAATTGCCTAAAAAAATCAGAATTGCCTTTAACATGCATTGTGAAATACTTAAATTCTAGCATTATTGGTTGGTCAACTTCAAAATGTAAAAGAGGAGACAGATCTGTGCTACATATTGATAAAATGAAAGAACAAATGACCAGAGAATACTCTTTTGTATGGTGACACAAAATAATAAAAGACTGGAGACTTACGCATTTACTTCTTTGTGTTTTTTTGTTCCTTGATTCTGCCCATGTTTCCTGCATCTCATCAATTTTTTGCCATTTAGTTTCCTTTTCTGCTGGCTTTTAAATGACTTTTTCCATACAAGGCGGTTCTGTAGTCCTCTTGCATTGGCCTGCTCCTGTTTGCCCTCTCACTGGCAACTTTGAGTCTTTCTGCAAACTCTTACCATTCACTTTTATATCCTCTGTGTGGTTATGTTTTTAACATATCACTCGAATTGCAAATCGAGTTATTGTGATCTTGAAAAGGATTGACATTTGAGAGCAGTGAATGCATTCAAATAAAGTGAATCTCATGAAACTGAACTGGCGAGCAGTGGTAAATCTAAGCCATAATTAAAGTATAATATCTTCAGCTGAAATACAGTGGGGTCAGTGCATAATATATTGCCATGCAGAAGTGAAGTGAAAATGTTCATGTATTCATTTATTAATTTATACGTTTGGATGGGCTCATAGACAGACTGCAGACCTTCAAGCACTGGGAAGAATATGCCATTCTTATATTTCTCAATAAGAAAAATATAACAGTAATACTTTTCCAAGCATGAGCAATTTCTTGTGGACATGTAGAATGTTTTTGTAATAAATCAATGCTCATGAGTACCTCATATGAGCTCAAACTTTGTTTCCAGGTTTGGTTTTTAGAATTTCTTTTTCACACTGTTTAAAAAGTGAAGTTCAGAACTGGGAGTCATGGGTCACAGAAGAGCTTCATACAGTGTTATAGTCAGTGAAATATTAGCAATGATAAATAAACATTATTTAAGGGCTCCGTCAAGCCCTGTTAGATATCCTCGACGTGGTTCAGTCATTCCGTGTTCCCAGGGCAAGGACTATTTAATTATCACACTAAATGAATAATCAAAAAGTCAATCTCCAAAGAGCCCCCTGCTTGCCTGCATGAAGAAGACAATTGCATTTATAATATCTGCATGCAAAATCTGTCTCTCACCCCCTCACACACCACCTTAGAACCCCCTCCCTTTTGCCTCGGAGCAGTGCAAAGCAAATGCATATGGAACCCTCCCCCCTTCCCAGATTTAAAGTTGTCCTTTTCAGCTAATGAAATGTTGTCGCGGTTCTCACTGCCTGGGATGAACAAGGAGACCGATGATACATCATGTAGTACACCAGTGTTTAAGTGATCTTTATTGATCTGGCTGTGCAAGGCGTGTCAAAAGAGGTTAATTATTCAATAATTGATTGTTTGCTGGCCTTGAAATGCATGCAGATTGTGTGTGTGTGTGCGTGCGTGTGTGTGTTGGAGAGAGACAGAGGCTGAGTGAATGAGATCCAGTCTAAACTGGTGCGCCATTTACCTAACCTCCACAGTTTTGGTAATGCTCTGAGACTGTTAGGTGTGGCTGATGAATTTGATGAATTTGTGGCTGATGTATTTGATGAAGATGAGGCAACTGATGTTCAGTTTCAAAGATTTGTGGCGTGAAGACATTTTTCAAGCTGGGAAAGACCATGTAGAAACCCAAAGAGCTCTGCCACTAGATGGCGATACAGATTGGCACACTCCATATGCTTAAGCTTCACTTTTTCAGGCTGTATGTGCTTGTGATTACTTCAGGTAAGAAAATGAAAGCCAATCACATAAAGTGTTAAATGCTTACTCTTCCAGATCTGTAACCAAAAGTATTCTGTTATATAATGTTTCTGATTAGCTGTCTTAGCATTGTTTTTCATACACTTGCCTCATGATAATTCACCCAAGTAAAAATGTTAAAACATACCCCTCCCAACTGTTTTCTTTAAAAATTTATTTAACTTTACCACATTGGAGGTTTGTAGTTAATAATGAAAACAGTAGCACACATCAGAAAAACAGTTTTATTTTTCTGTACCCCTGCGCTGACTCCCTGTTGCAATTCTCCTCAAGGTTCCTCTGTCTTAAACTGCCATTGTTTTCCTCGGAAGCCGCGTCCCTGAAATGAGTGTTAAATCAACACTGAACCAGTATTATTCCAGAATGATCTTGGGGCTCCTCTCAGCAGGGGTGTAGTTGTACGTTTAGCAGAATGCCCCTGTGACACATGAATTTTAATACGAGAGTGTCAGCAATGCAGGATGCTAAGTCTCCCGATCCCTCCAGAGCTAGTAGCGGCAGTAGAAACATTGGCACCGGCTCCTGCATCCTGAGCCTGTGCCAGAATTTCTCATATGATAGATCTTCTCCAATGAGGCTTTATTTTATTTGTGGGGGGGAGATTATCTACTGTGAGGCGGGGCTCCACTTGGAAGACCTGAATTCCCTCGATTGGAAAGAGTGTAAGACACATACCATGGTCCAAGATTTTGCTAATTTCTATAATTATTCAGATGAGGGTTTGATTTGCATGAGTTCATGCTGGTGGTAGACATGATCCAGGATGTTCCATTCTGAATTCTGTCTCTGGCACAGATTAGATCTCCAACTACGTTTTTTTTTGGTGCAATGATGGTCTCCCCTTCCACTTAAAACATAGTGGTCCACTAATAAGGTTCCCTTGCCTCCGCTCGTTAACTTGTCTTAATTAAATCTCAGGTGTTCAGTTGTTCATTAATGAGTCTGCAGTGGCACAGTGAGAATCCCTTGCTCCCTGGGCTGTCTTGTTCTGCTCCATTGTATGGCTTGTTGGAGCGAGAGGGAGAGAAAAAGAGGTAAAGATGGGGTAGCTATTTTCTGCCAGTATGTGGAGCATCTGTGCCCCTCCATCCTGTCATGCCCTACAGACCCGTTCTCACACGTTTGAACTGTTGGCATCATGGCACCTGCTTGTTTGGCTGGGTGAACGGTGTCTACTCCATGGCATGAAAATCATTAGAATGATAATATTTTTCAGAGGAGGGAAGGTGAATGACATAGGAGGTAGATTTTGCTCCTCTTAAGAGAGTAAATTGACTAGAATGTTGCTTTATGTGCACTTGCATGTATTATAATATATCTCATTTTGTTGTATATTTTAGGCAAACCTAGAGATATTGCTCGTTCTTAAAATGTGATTCATAAAGTCTGTCTTCGGTGTCCTTGGCTTGTCTGATGACTCAGCGATGTGCTCCTCCTCTTTCCGCTCACTCCCTCTCCCCTCTGTCCCTCCATCCTTGTACACCCTCTCCTTTATCTTCCTGCTCTTTTTTTATCATATTTCTTCAGGTTTTTTAAAAACAAACAACATTAATGAACTAGTGTGCTGACATATGCAGAATGCCCAACAACTAATTTAATACCAGTGCTGCTGATCGAATCTCCCTGTGGCCCGCATGTCACCCGCTGCATCTCAATGAGAGCGTGCAAGTTGCCTCAGACAGACTGAGTCGACTCTCTGTCCTGCTGTAGGATTCACCAAGAGCTCCCTCGTTCAGATAATGATCACAATCACTCACATATTTACCGACTTTGTTTAACGTCGGATTACTGTTTTTTTTTTTTTTTCAGTAAGGCAAGGCCGAAGTGCGGCGGTTTGACGTTGGGGTGTTTTTGTAATCATCCGGAGTGTGAGGCGGCCTAGTTGAAATGCACAGGGGGCCGCGTGGCACTGGTTGCCATGGGGGCAGGCCAGTGTCGCTGATGTGCAGTAAATTGATTTCAGTGGCGATCTGATGGATGAATTGAAAATGAATGTCTTCATAGGTGACCTCTTTGTCGGCGTCGCTGTGATTGCCTCCCCGACGTGCCTCATGTTGATTGACAGGTCGGCTAACGAGTTCTGCCTCCGTGCGAGTTATAATTTACCTGTGCAAGAGACCTCCTCCACTACCGGCCTAACAGGCGCACAGTGAGCCATGCAGTCTTTTTGATTCCTTTGTAGGAAAAAAAACAGGAGAGAAAAAAGAAACAGAGCAGAGGCAACAGAAAACCCCAGAAGAATCTGAAATTAGGGGTCAGCGTATGCTTCTAATGATCAAAAAAGAAAGACGTAGAGGTAAAACAAATGCTTACCCGATGTCTGCAGTATTCTCACCTACAGTAAAGCAGATTATTTTTATTATACCAGTCTGACACACATTAATCAGAGATGTTCTAAACTCTGTTGACACTGTGGCCCATTTTCTCCTCGTCCAAATTTGAACAAAATTAAATAATCTTTACATTTGAGCACTCTAATGATGTGTATGTTACTCAGTATTTCAGAATTATCGTCCTGCTAATAATACTTCTTATTAGGGTTGCAATTAAAGATTATATTTGAAAGTAGTGATCATTTCTGTCACCCCTTCCATCTCTCTTTCCTGTGGGCGTGGCTCACCTGTTCAAGTCAGCACACCTGTGAATCTAACACAGTCTAACATAAGCTCCCACTACAATTGAAATAATTGACCCATGAAACATAAGATTAAAATTTAAGCTTGATAGCTTAATCAAATGTACTTGAAACGTTTATACGTGATCACAATAAACATAAAAGTAAGTAATAAAATGAAACCGTGCAAATAGTCTTTTTAATGTAAATAGAAAGTGAAAAGTGAATTTTGTCATTATGAACACTCCACAGCACAGCACACAGTGCACCACAACGAAATGTGACCTCTGCATTTAACCCATCCGTGAAGGAGCAGTGGGCAGCTAGCAAGCGCCTTGGGAGCACTGCTTGGGGACACTACCTTGCTCATGAGTACCTCCGTGGTAACTTTACAGGCCCTGGATTCGAACCTGCAACCTTCTGATCATGGGGCAAACACCCTGCCATTACGCCACCAACTGTCCCTTGACAAAACAACAAAACAGAAAGCTGTATTAAGTATCACCAGTTAAATGTATCACAGTGTATCTTAATTTGTCACAGATGTAGTGCCTTATACAATTTAAACCTAACAAGCTAACGTTTGGTGAAGGAAATTTACTATTTTACTATTAATAAACGCCTGTATTAGTGCGAGCAAAAACAGAAAAGGATCGTCGACTATGACGACTAAACATTGCAGCCATAATTGTTTATTATTATAAGCAGGAAAATACTGCTGAATTGATGATATTTACAAAAAATCTTCTATGCTTGTAATTATGAGTATTTAATTTTTTTCTGTTTCTTTGTCTGCAAAGTCACCAGAGTTACTAGAAGGGTGACTAGTTTTTTCATGGGGGGAAAAAAACCATCAGGGTTCTCTGGAGTGGGCTGAACCAAAGTTTTATCACAAAAGCAAGGACGTTAAAAACACACTGCTTAAGGGCCCATGCACAATAGACTGATCAACATATTTAAATTAACATGTGATGCTGCTTAAACACAGATTCGGAGCCTTTTTTTATTTCAGCAAAGAGTCAGTCAGGTGTGGAGGTGAGCCCTGGCTAGAGCAGAGGGAGTGTGGGAGTGAAGTTTGATGACGGTGCTGAGGAAAGCAAGGTGACCTGCTGTTAAAAGCTGGGGGTCAGAGTGTGGAGGGGCCCAGCTGTTCCCTGTGACAGTACCCCGGGTGGAGGAGCTCTTAGCCAGGCCGGGGGTCCTCAGATCGCACATCCGTAACCTTGTCCCCCCCGTTCCTGCTGTGTGCTAATGGAGGAGGGATTCTGAGCGCACAGAGGACCGGGACAGTCGGGAAGTGAGAGGGCAGCTTGGACTTGAAGCGAGAGCTCCAGATAATCCTGGCTCTGTTAACAGCTAATCTGTGTGTGTTTTCAGTCTCTCCCTCTCCTCCGCTTAGCTCTCCCGCACCACGCTCCAAATCCCTCGAGGCGAACTGTAGCACCGATCGATTTGTATCGAGCTGGTAATCTTATTGATGTCATGCCTTTTGTCTGCTGGTGCTTGTAACATTTTTGCAGGAGGTAGAACGTAAGCAGAGATACCCACTCTAAATTTTCGATTATTCATTGGCGATACAGAAAGGTTCAGTCTGTGTAGGGCAGCAAAGTATAATTATTTCAGTTTTGTCATCGTTATGGGTCCAATGTCAAGTAAGAAAAATTAAATTTAACATGTCTTGCTGCAATGTTTTTGCTGCCAGACAAAAGGAAAACTTGTCCACTGCTCATTTTCCATTACTAATCTACAAGTTTATTTGAATCAACATAATTTTCTCAGATTTAAGGGTTTTTGGATAAAGTACTGGTAATGATGCTCCGTGTTCAGTGTTCAGAGTAAAAAACAATTCCTTTATTGTTTCTATGCAGATGCCTCTTCAATGACAAATTATTCAAATAATTTGATAAACCTTATTATATATATATTTATAAGTCAACAAAGTAATTCTAACTTCAGCCTTAGTTTAGCCTTATTGCCATTTTCATAAAACAATAATATTAATATCACTATCATTTTCCCCCCTCTGTTTAGTAAGTACAGGAAACAGTCTCTATTTTGTCAATAGGATGAGGTGCATCAGCATCAGACATCAAAATCAGAAGAAAAAGGGAGCAAAGCAAAATTGTGGACTGTGGATTAATATATTGTTACTTATGTTCATTAACATGTTTGAGAGATGGACAGGTTTCACTGTTTTTACACGATACAAGTAGCACTCATATGGTCATTGTAGAGTCTCGGAGCGTGCGACGTGTTTACATAAAATTCCCTGTTGGTTCGCAGACATTTAGAAGCACATTAAACGTTTCTGTCAGCTCCCTCAGCCGGTGGGACCTGTGCCAATAGTTGGAGTTGTGTGCCATATCTGCAAGTCTTTAGGGGAATAAAGGTGTGGGAAATGACAGAAGTGTCACTGCTTCCTGGGATTGACTTAACTGTGAGATCTGTTCCGCTGACAGCGTGCGAGGTGCCGTGTGTTTGTATGTGTGTATTTACCGGTGTGGCTGTCATCTCTGTCAGCATTATCTGGAAGGAATGATTGGGTGGTGATGTCCTATTAGACACCGCAAGTACATACGGTGGGGGGGAGAAGAGAGGGGGAAGAAAGGTGTTGAGTGCTCTGCTGAGGCTGTTCTGCTAGGTAGCTGTAGCTTTCAATCCCATTTTTCTTCTATCTGCCTTATCGTACTCTGGCTCTCCTCTTTTTCCCAGCTCTCCATTTCTCTCTTTCTCTCGTACTCCACTCTACTTGACACTCACTCACTCTCTCTCTCTCTCTCTCTCTCTCTCTCCCCCCCTCTCTCTCTGTTCTGTGTCTCAGTCAGGCCCAGATGTCCCTCTGTACTCCTTGTCTCTTTCATGTATCTGTTAATGAGGGAGTCACATATGGCCTTCACCCTTGTTAGGAGGACTGGGTGACACTTTTGGGGAGCGTGGGGGAGGTTGTCACTCGGGGTGGGGAGCGTGTGGGTGAGCCGCAGCTCTGTCTCCCTGGCACAAGGGGGATGTGGAGGGCACTGATCCAGGCATGGCAGAACGGTCAGGGACCTGCTAGTAGAGCAGAGATGCTGAAAGGTCAGAAACACAGGGCTACAGGCGTGTAAAGGTCTGTTGGTACACACTCACTTAGCTTGAAGCTTCAATGCAGCTTCATTTGCATTGCCGTAACTAACGTTTGTCGTGTTTTACGAGTACTTGTGATTAGATACGGCGAGACTGTTAAAAGACACTGTGCGAAATCTGTATGACTTTTAAAAAACACATCCATCTACAGTGTCAGCTTCTTCCACTGCTTTTTCCTGTGTTTTTTACCCCAGAATTGGCAGAGGATTAAAATGCATCTCATCAGTGGTGTGTGCACAAAGAGAAAGTTGTGCTGATGTTCACTCGAAACTCACTCGCTACTTCAAAAATAATAACACTCGAAAAGCTTAGAACACAACAAAGAGGGTTCAAGAGGGTTCAAAGAAATTTGCCATAAACAACAGTAATTTACTTTGCTTGTGTTGTTTGAATATTCATAATCACCCCATGTTTCACCTCTCATAAACAGACATGTGTATAGTTGAATTTGCTGAAATCTCACTCCTGACTCTTTGGAAAAGCTGGGAAGCAGTGTATGAACATTACATTATTTTTTACAGTTGCTTTTTGCTGCATCATATTTATGGAGTCCAACAGTACAGTGCTGAACATTTTAAAAAAGTTAAGTGAAATATGTACTGTTTAAGTGATAAGATTTTATTTTTGAATAGTTTTCACATGTAATGTGGCCAGTGTTTGGGAAGCTACATTTAAATAGTACCTTTTCCAGCTACAAGATACTTATCATTAAAAGTAGCTATCTATTGTTTTAATATAGTAGGTAGCTACAAAAAAAAAGCTATTTCATGGCTATAGAATCTTCCTTCCATCTTCACCAACGTGGACATGGTTCAACGCCTATTACAAACCTGGTGATTGAAAATACCTATATTTGGTAACGGTTAGGGTGTTCACCATGTGATCGCAAGGTCGATTAGAATCCCAGGACCGGTGAAGGTATTAATGAGGTACTCATGAGCAAGGTACCGTTCCCAAGCACTGCTCCCAGGGCTGCCCAAGTCAGCTGCCCACTGTTCCTTCAGCGATGGGTCAAATGCAGAGGTCACATTTTGCTGTGGTGCACTGTGCACTGTGTGCTGTGCTGTGTTCACAATGACAAATAATCACTTACTTTTATGTTTTTCATAACAATGTAGCAGTTTGCAATGCCACATCACTATTTATTAAAAAAATTGCTTTAAAGCCACAACATTTTAAAAGTAGCCTCACTACAGTTAAGCCACTGGGAAAAAAGTTAAGTAGTGTCATTAATTTTAGCTGCTCCCCAACACTGAATGTAACATGCATACTGTATGCATATGGATATTTCCTTTTTTTAAATTATTTTATTTTGTTCAAAATGACAAGTGAAAGCATGTCTAACCTCTCTTTGGCAACTACTGAGTATAGCACCCATTAAGTTAAAGTTCATCGCTTGTTTAAGTTGATACAGTCCATACTTTATATGCAAGTTTGGAAGGAATGTCTGCAGAATGTTTTTGTTTTGACCAGGTTGCCAGTCTCCCTCATGCTTTCCAGAAAGTAGCCATATTCATGAGAGCAGCAGTTCAAAGCACCTTCCATCTCCACTTCAAACGAGCATAAATGAAATCTTTCTCTTTTTTTGTCTTCTTCAGAGTAGCAGTATCAGCTCGGCTGGACCTCCTGAGCAAGGTCACCCCTGAGCTCTCTGCTCTTCTTACAAGGGCCCCCCTTTTCATAGGGCACTCAGACGCTGAGCGAGATAGGGACAAAGGATAAGCATGGAAAAAAGAAAAGACAGAATAGTTAAAGAGAGGCAAAGGATACATGAGAGGATAGATGAGGCGTAAAAAGGGAAGGTGAAGGGAGAGCAGGAGGGTTGGGATAGAAGAGAGGATGGAGAACAAGGAACGTAAAGGTAGGAGAGCAAGTATGTGCCCTTCCAGGGCGTGGAATGTGGAGGGTGTGGAAGACACTGGGCTGCTCTCTGACCATTCAGCGCTTTCAGCCATCTTCTGACCTGAAGCTACAACAGAGAGAAGAGAAGACAAAGAGAGATGGGAAGCTCCATGTCACTGCTGTTTATGTGAACCCCAGAGTCGGTGGGATCTCCAAAGGCTCCCCCCAAACTTCACCACTTCACCTGGATGGGGAAGAACGAACAGGCCTAGAGTTGGACATGTGTGAAAAATGCAGCAGAGGACACTGCATCAAGGGAATGATTTTGCACCACAGCTGAAATGGATGTGTTTACATCAATCCACCTTTATCACAAGAACCAAACAGAAGCTCAATAATCATTTAGCTAAATCATGAATAGGGCTGGGCAAATAATCGAAAATTAATTGAAACTAACCTTCAGAAATCTAATCGACGTGATCTTGCCTATGACAATTATTTCATTCTGTTCTTTAAAAAAATAGTTGTGTTAATACCTTCCCCAGTGTATGTGCATGTACTATCGCCTTAAAAACATTCTATCGTGTATTGTCACATGAGTCTGCAGAATCCAGTCTGCAACTACATATGTGTGTTTTCTTCAAATGCACTCATTCCATAAGAGAAAAACATCCCAGCTTTAATAGTTTTATATTTACTGTACAAACTTTGTCAGTGAACTATCAGGACAAAAACAGAACCCATCCCCCACAATAATAGAGTTGTTCATTACTAATAGTCGAGGTATTATTCATATTCAGTTGATCTCGACATTGATTTGCAGTCATTGCGCCCAGCTTTAATCAAGAGTGTATTTTCATATAATGTATTAACCATATAATGTCACTGTTAATTGTCAAATATAGATCGTCATTCATTTATCTTATAAAATGATATTTTATACTTCTAATGCATGTATAAATATGTAGATGGATGTAAATTGTGTGTTGCTGCCCCGTTGAGTGGACAGACTTGTGACAGACTAACAGAGAGTCCAGCAACAGTGTGATTTCTTTTTTGCGCTCTACATATCTAGGTCATAAAGGTCTAACTGACAGTCGAACAAAAAATTTTCTGATGTGTGTTGGCTGGGACTGTGCCTTCTGTATGTGTGTTGCAATAGTGTGGTGGGGGAAAGGCTCAGTTCGGGCAGACATTCAGACAGTCAGACAGCCTGTCTGCTGTGCACCGGCTGCACAGGTTTTTTTCCCTCTGTAAAAATATCACACCTTATTTACAATTCAATGAGGTTCACTGGGTAAGAGTAACAAAGCCAAAGCCTCTCCTTTCCCCTCTCTCTCTCTCTCTCTCTCTCTCCCCCCCTCCCCTCCTCCTTCACTCACTCTTTCTCTGTTTTGCTCCCTCACTCTTGCCACCCCCCTTCCTTTCTCTCTTCCTCTCTCTGTCTCTGATGTCTGTGCCTAAACACTGCCTGGTGCACCAAGAACAAATAATCAGTCCAGATGCCATAGAATCGGACAGTTCACTCTTCACGCATTTCCTTATTCCAGTAGACTTTCCAATACTGACATTTTCCGCTAAATAAGTTGTGGATGAAGCCTGAAGATTTTGTGGCTCCCTTTTTTTCCTTTTCAGCAGTCTTGCGCATTCTTCTAATTGAAAATGACTTGAATGAAAAACGGGTCAGAAACCAGATGGTTTCAAACATCCAAAGGGGTTGCTAGTAATTATATGTCATGCCAAACTGTTACGAGTTGACTGATGTATTCTGACCATGTTGTATTACGATACCAGTGAAAAGAACCCTGAGGAAATTTTGGCCAAAAACATTTTTACCAACTGAGCTTGGCTGAGAATGAAAGATATGCTCTATAAGCGCTTCTTCCAAATATAGACTCTTAGCATGGGAACTTGAAAGGAACACTATTAAACATATTTTTCTTTAAATTATAGGTCATTTCTATGTACATTGAAATGACAAAGGTGTGTATTAGGACTATGAAATGCCAGGAATTTGTGATGTTGGATTTCAGTATTTTGGTACTTCAGTAGAGCATAGTTGATCTTTTTAAAGTCTTTAATATATTTAGCATGTACGAAACTCAAAAACTCTTTAAGTGAAATAAAGTTGATAACTGCTCTGGTCACAATCTTGGGAAATATTGTCAGCCATCTCGTCCTGGCCCTATCCCGCTCTCCCACCAGGAGTGTGTCAGCCTGAGCATCTGTCCAGATGTGGCTCTTACATATTCATGGACTCGCCTGTGGTTGTCAGGGTTGTCATGGTGACGTTTCCAGTGCAGTTAGATGCCAGTGAGAGTTTCTCTCTCATCCATCACCAGTGGCAAAGGTCAGCTTTAGTCTCATTCACACTCTGCATTTTAATACACTCCGCCCGACACAGCTGTTTGTCAGAGCCAAGCACAGAACACTTAAATATAAGAAATGGTTTCATCAGACACCCAACTTTTTTTGCTCGGCTTCACCGCCTCCAGTGAATGAGTAACCACCTTTCTATTGTTTATTTTAGATACTTCCCTTCTAATCAATTAATAATTGTTACTTTGCAAAAGGTTGCGACAACTTTACAACTTTTATTCTAGTTTTGATAAGTGGAATAATTCATGCCCTTGTTCCCAGATTTGCAGATCGGAGAAACTTCAAAGCTGAGCGTGAATGCTGAGGTAGCAGAAGTGAAGCAGTGTTGCGATAACGGTGGTAGCTTTAGGGAAGAAAGCTGGAGGCTGCCGGTTTTTGGGTAGTTCACTTTGCTTGTGCCTGACTTCTGCTCTGTGAGATGCTGGCTTTGGTCATTCTGGAAGGTTCCACATTCAGGGGATTCTGCTAAGTTAATTTCACAATCTTTTTTGACTGCAGAATATTAAAAAATATTTTATTCACCACAACAAGGATTTGGAGATCTTTTTTGTCTGTTCAAAAATGACTAATTTAAGAAAAACATTGAACCAGTTAACAGCGAGCCAAGCCTTGCTGTCATTAGAGTCATGTGTTCAAAAAAGAAAACTACTAAAGATTCACTGTTACATAACAGCTGACAACATACAGCACTGTAGTAAAGTGATAGTAAAATCAAACTGAAGGCTGAAATATAATATGTCAGGGTTTCAGTGACAAATTGCAGTTCAGTGACTGTGACGGTCGAGGTTTACAGGGAGCAGTAAACAACGCAAGACAGAACAAGATAGATCTATGAATTTGACAGCCACGGTGGCAGTGGTTGTTGATATTTTCGAGTAAACCAACAGTGTCAGTGCTTCAAATTAATATATATTTAGGAGGCCTATAATGTCAGAGAGGGAAGAAAAAAAAACATGTGGTCTTGTTTTATGAGGTTTTATATTACACCAAAAAATAAAAGAAACAATCAAATTTTGAGCCCACATCACTTTTACCTCTTTTCCAATACATCAGAGCCAGTGCTGGTTCTTAAATTTGAAACTACTGCCACCTATGTCCACTGAAAAATGGTGCCAGAACTGCACCATTAGCTCTGAACTGTTACCAAAACCTTGCTTTTTTGGAACTAAGAACCCATGATTTCATGAGAGGTCACTGGACGAAGCAATGCAACTTTAGATAAAGAAAATGGCGGAAAACATACCTGCAGTTGTGTACACTGCTGAAAAATTAATTCTCTTTTAGCAATCTATTCTTTGAACAGAAATTAAAAAGCACACAAAGAAAGAAAAAGTGTGTGAAGATATAACAGAAGAACTGAAAGTTGTTGGATATGAACAATCAACAGGACAAATAACCAACAAGCTCAAAAACATAATTGTCTACTTTAATCTGTTTCCTCTGTGAAAATGTACAGAATGAGCTGCATTTGGATATTTAAATATTTCCTCAAAGTTTCAAGCAGCATCTGAAAAAACAAGTTGCGTTCCGCCATTGTTGATTTGTATAGTAAGAGTGGTACGTGACACGGACGTAGTCGTCACTACCACTGGGTTATCAGTGGAAATGCGTGCCAGTTCTCATTGGTTCAGAGCGAAGGCACCAGTGCAGTGGAAAAGAGATTTCTGACTTGCCCCTTATGAAAGAAAATGATGTAAAGGAATGTCATCGGGCCAGTAGAGAAGTGATGAATGCACGAATTAGCTTGTGTGGGAAATTGAAATCTAGACCATGTACAGTGGTGCTTAAAAGTTTTTGAACCCTTTAGAATTATCTATGTGTGCACATAAATATGACCTAGAACGTCAAATTGCAAAGTAGATAAAGAGAGCCCAGTTAAACAAATAAGACAAAATATTTTAATTGGATATCTATGTATTGAGGAAAAGTATCCCATATTCCATATCCGTGAGTGCCAAAAGTATGTGAACAGGTAATTTGAAGGTGAAATTGGAGCCTGTTTTATTAAAAGAACAGGGCTGTCAACTCCAGTCTTGTAAAGACTGTGTATGTGAGAACTCAAAGTCCAGTACTGGAAATAAACAGACTATATTTTTTGAAACGCTCTCCTCAAGAAGCTACATAGTGTCTCAGAAAGACAACAGAATTTCTACATTCCCATTTTTCAGAGCCTGGGGTGCTTGTGCGAGACCCGGTCACACCCCCGTACACACTCCCGCTCCCTCGCTTCCTCTCTGTGAGTCAGGCTGGCCAGGGGAGGGGAGGGGAATGAAGGGAGGGAGGGGAGGGAGGGCAACAGTATCCAGGAGAAAATTTGCACAAAGCTGCAGTAATGAATATTCATCTGTGACGGCGGCTGGGGCCGTGGCGCGTTATCCTGGCTGAGAGGAGGATCGTCACAGCCGTGCTGCGGCAGGGTGGGGGGAGCGGCGTGGGGGCGTGGGGGTGGGGGTGGGGGTGGAGAACATATAAAAGGCCCGTGGCGATCCCATTACCAACGCTGTGCAGACTTAATGCGATTCAACGCCAGTGTTGTGTGCTCCCGAAACGCTCCATTCTCCCAGATTTCATCCAGAGCTTTATACAGGCGTCCTGCTACAATCTAAGCTAACTAAAGCATGCACAAGCTCATCCCACATATCTCCGATTAAGTAGATGAAGTCAGAAATTACTTGACGTATCATTTGCCCTGAAGAACAACAGAAAAGAAGCTTTGTTTATCTGCAAGTTTGTGTAGTGTGGTGTTGGTTTTACACAACTACGGTCAAATGTTTCCAAGCTTGTGAGGCACACACAAAATAAAGAACATGTGTCGATTACTTTTCAGCGTTTAAGTTGAGTTTGAACTTTATTGATTTATAAAACACCTCCTTTTCTGCTCTTCTCGCTCTGTCTCTACGCACCCACATATCACGTTGAGAGTTGGCTAAGGGAGATCCTATCAGGCTTTAGGATGTGACTGAGACCAGTGGAGGCTCTTTCACTTCACCACCCATTAATCTGTTTGTCTCTTTATTTTTGATGTGCAGTGCCTCTCCTCCCACGTCTCTCCAGACTGTCCAACTCCAGCTGAACATTCATAACCCCCAACAATCACATCTTAAGAACCAAGCAGGCTTTTGTTGTGGTAAGCGCCGTGTGCGTTTTTATGATAAAAGAAGTTTCTTTCAGTGCATATGAGAATGTGACACATCATATTTAGGATTATTTAGTTCTAGTGGTTAAGATGGTGTGCTACACTCTGGAATTTGCAGATTACAGATGACATTCAGCGGACCAACTAAATTTGAGTATTATGAAGTCAAATCTCCGGATGGTGCATTTTTAGAAGGCCTTGGTGAAACATTGCACAGGATTTTGGCTTATTTAAGTTATAGTGAACTTGGGGTTTCAGCAGTCAAAGAGCCCTTAGTTATGCTCTCTCATCCAGTGACATGCAGCTTTGTATAGGCCTGGTAATCCACAGTGAGAGCTGACATTGTGTTACGGCTGCAGATCCAGGAGAGGGCAAGGTATTAAAGGTTAACCCTTTGGAATACCCTAGACACACCTTAGTGTTTGTACATATATATATATATATATAATATATATATATATATATATATATATATATATATATTTATATGTTTGACACTTATAGTGGACAAAAAATTGGAACAGAGAAATTAAAGCCCCTTCGTGAGGTGTGCTGCTGCAAGCATTTAGGCAAACACAATTTTCAGCTTATCGTGGCAAGCGCTCTTTTACCAATCATCCCTAACAGCACCTCGCCTCTCTCTCACTCCAATCCGGATCATTTTCAAATGCAAATAGCAGCACTACACAGTAATCTCACCCAACAGAGAGGCGAATCTATTTGCATACGTAAGTTGGACGCTACTGGCATAAGTCTTAAACACACTGTCTGCATAAAGGAGATGAAAAAAGCCCCTAAAATGCAGTGTGTCAAATTTGGCAAATGCCTTAATGAATGATTAGTTTGCCACTGCGAAGAAGGTCATGATTTTTACTGACCAGCTTCATACATGTGTTTTAAGCCCAAGTATTAAGAAGTATAGACAAAGTTATTCTGACTTCTACTCTATGCTACTGGGCAAGGTGCGCTACTTTTTTTTTGTCAGAGAAACAACAGTAAAGTCAACAAAGGACACTTATGCCTACGCCAAAGGATATTGCTTTGAATTATTTACATAATTTTATGTTTGTGCCATCAATTTGATATATTAATGCTAGAAAGAAAATGAGTCTGCTTTGAGTAAAGATCTGTAATCCAAGCAGTGTGTTTGCTATATAACTTGTAATCTTAGTCTTAAATTGTTTGTGTGTTTGTGTTTGTGTGTGTGTGTGTGTGTAAATAGTGTGGAACATTGACGGTCATGGCTCATAAAGCACTCAGTAAGCATTTGGTCTGACAATAAAACCAGATGGATTATGGTACAGGGCCAACCATCTTTAAGGAGGAAGCCAGTGGTTTCACACTTGTAGAGAGAAAGAGAGCATGTGTAAATGTGACAGGATAAATTAATCTGCTTACTGATGTTTGCTTATGCATGTATTCCAGGACCCTAGAGCATCACCACACAACACATTCTTAACAATACGACACATTGTGTCTGTTTTAAAGGAAGGCGGTCATTAGTCAGAATCCAGGTATGGCATAAGTTACATTCATTTCCTCTTTTTATATGTCATAAAAGTATCAGAAGACATCTGAAAATCAAGATTAAGATGTGGTAAAAGGCCTTGGTGTTTCTCAAGTAGGAGTTAGCACCTCATTAGCAAGTACAAGACTTGTGGGGGCGAAAGTGATGGAGATGGAAAAGAGAGAGAATGAAAAGAAAAAGGGTGGAAAGTGAAAGGCGTTCTACACTCTTGTGGGAGAGGAGATGCAGCTTTGCACCTGATTGGTTTATTTGTAGCTTTTACAGGTTTAGGTACTGATAAATAGAAAAAGCCCTGGGTGTGATGTTCCGCAGTAATGCTAAAGTGTGTTGAGTTCATTTTACAGTAGATGTCCTATAATGTTCAATATGGATGTAGTAGACATCAGTACTTGGTAGTTGGATGCTGATACTGCCCTTGATGCTGGTGTATTAATATACATCTCAAGGTTCGAAGCAATTTGTCTGAAAACGGTCTCAGGGCTGCTTGTGTCATCAATACTTGCAGGTTCGGAGAAGGTCGTCATTTGATGAAGAGCCCTCTGCATTAGCATTCATAATTACCTACATGACAAATCTGATATGGTTCGTTTACCAGAGAGTGGGGAAACAAGCTGTCAGGAGTATGTTCTTTAATTAAGAATATGACTAAGGAACATGTCCCTCATGACCGCTAATGGAAGTGTTTGTTAATTCACTTATCTGGGCATGAAATTCCGGTGGCTGTGACTTGCGGCAGTGGGTCATTTGTCTTATTGAGAAAATGGCGCGAATCATTCAGACGCTCCACACTGGTTTGCGAGCACTGTGTTTGATGGTCATGGTACTACATGAGCTTGGAGTAAGAATCAGTAAATTCATTGAAAAAACAGGCTTTTTTGTGTCTGTGATTCTGTTTTGAAGAAAACCTGCCATGCTCCAGTCCTTTAGGCACACGTTTTGATGTGAGCCGTCAAAAGTTCAATTTCTTCTCTCGACAAAGTTCGAGAGTCTACTTCAAGTTTGAAGAAAAGAAACTTAATTGTTCAAGGTTGTGTGTTTTAATCAAAGCATGATCAAATACATAGACGTATCTGCTTGTGAATAATACATTAATGCCCATACAAAGACACCCCCACAGGCAGTGTACGGTGCAGGAGGCACTGGGGGATTCATCCATGTCCTCGGGTTATGCTGAGTTTTCTGCTGAGTCGACTCATGGGGGAGTGCATGAGTGGTTCACTCTGAAGTTAGAGAACTCATCATGGGGTAAAAGGAAGACTGGACAGAGTCGCTCTATGCATACAATGCTGAATGTTCTGCTCTTTTGCTCTTGTATCACACACGAAAACACTTTACCCACTAACAGTATAAAAGTCTTTAATAAGGAACAGTAAAGGGGGATGATATCAGTCATAGAATCTTGATCAAGTCTTGATCTTATTTTGTAATCTAGGGTGGGTCATGTCAGTATCGTTTTGATGTTTAAATGCCCTGTTCTGGCTCTTTTTTCATTTGGAATATGCTCAGACATGATAGTAATGTAACATAATTGTAAACTATTGATTTTGCGATTTAACAGGGGCAATTGATAGTGTAATGGTTAGGGCGTTCGTCCCATGATCGTAAGCTTGCTGGTTCGCATCCCAGGTACTCATAAGCAAGGTACAGTCCCCAAGCACTGTTTCCCGCATATTTATGTTAGCTGCCCACTGCTTCTTCATGGATTGGTCAAATGCAGAGGTCACATTTTGTTGTGGTGCACTGTGTGCTGTGCTATGCTGTGTTGACAATGACAGATAATCAGTCACTTTAGGAGGGATATGGTTGTAGATGTTCAGAGAAAGTCCAAATAAAACACTAAAATATGAAAGCAAAGTAACAATCTTGATTACTTGTTTATAAATTGGGCTCTAGAAATTTGAGAGAACAAATAGATGTAGCTAGCAATTACAGATAGCTTTTAATCTGATCTGTAGCAATTGTTATTGTACTGATATAGTTGGAGAATGTTATCAGTCAGTTAGCACTAAAATCTGTGTTAATTAGTCACCTCGAGTGGAAATCTCCTATTAGTTAGGCTTTAGATTTGTTCTTGGCAATATTGATTAACCTCGAATACTGATATTCCCAGGGAGAATAGCAATGTGGTTGAAGCAGATCGCAAGCTTTATTCCTCATTGGATTGCTAATGGTAATTGGTCATCTATGTGCATGTGTTACAACTTGTTTTGTGTTTTTGGTCATCTAAAAATGAGGTTATATGTCACATTCTTTTGTCACATCCTTATGCACCTTATTTGTTCTGCTGTATTATACTACAGGAAGCAGCTCTGATAACATGGTGGTGAAGGGGAAAATGATTACAGCGAGTCAGCTCAGAGGTGGGAACAGACCGGTAGAGTGAGTGTCTGAAAGGGTGATGGATGGCTGTCTGATTGTCTGATGCAGTAGTGTGCTGCAAGACTTTTGAATGGCATCTGTCAGAGTAGAATAGTGTGTAGTCTCGTTTCCCTCTCTCTGTATAACCCTCATGCAGCTAGTGATTATCTCTCTCTCTCTCTCTCTCTCTCTCGTATGTCTGCATGGTCAGCAACATCAATGGGCTGACTCCACTACACTACTGCTGACCATCTTTATGCTTTCTTTGAATTTATCTCACAGTTATTAATTTGTAATGGAGCATGAAGACAGGAAAGCACTGCCATGGAAAAATGATCTACTATCTACTGTATGTGTGCTACTTATTTATTATATTAATACATGATTTAATGTTTGCTTCCTTAGGTGGCTTAAAAATGTAAAACACTATGTAGCATAAAACATTTTATTAAAGCAATACAATTAACAATTTTCTAACAGTGTCAGATTGAATTTTCTTGAAAAAATGGGTGGGTGAAGTGCAAGCCCATGCAGTGCTAATGGTATCAAAAGGATAATGACTTGCTTTGTCCATGTGTCATGCATGTTCCGAGAAAGAAAGGGAGTCTATTGCTGTATATAAAACTTTATGTTATTAGTTCACTGCAGACTCATGATCACATTTATAAATAGGAACATCGTGACTGCTTTCTTATTCATAACAGTTTCTTACCTCCGAGCTTTGCGTTAGTGGTCATGCAGTTGCCCACTCACCAATTACTTATGAATATTCATTATACTTTGATTACAGAATCTGAAAAACATTCTGCATTATAACTCATAAGTATCGTATGTTGCAGGCCAATTCCCGTTTAGTCCCATGCATGGTAGATTTTTGCTTTGTGTTTGAAATATGGCTATTTTTAAATTGATTTAAGCTTTTTACTTACTAAATCATATACATTAACAGATATAAAAATGAATGTGTGATTTCACTTTTCGAGGTATTGCAGACTTTATGTGGGGGTTGAAAAGAAATGAGACAGGGCAATGCATGTTTCTTTTTGATACAATCTCTTTGTTTGCTGTGCCATTTTCCATTATGGAGACCTGACTTTCTTTGCACTCTTATCCAGTGCTCAGTACTGCAATTGCTTTTTGAATGAAATAGGACAAGTTTTCGTCCACTTTTAATTGAAATGCAAACTACAACAGTGGTTTGCTGCAACAGCGGTGCTTTCTCTCTCTGATGATAAAGGCTGCAGCTATTTGTCTGCCTATCAGCTTGGTCATGTGTGTAATTGCCTTTTACTATTCTCTGGCCACAGAATGCACCAGAGTGATGCATGAGGAGAATTAGGCAGTGGCAGCTGAATGCTGTACTGACCATAAGGCTGAGGTGTGGCTCCTGCTTGGTTTTTTGAAAAATTTCTTTACCAGCTTTTTTATTAGTCAAACAATAATTCAATACTTAAATAATCTTGTGTTCTTAAAATGAAAAATTCGTACTGGAGTTTGTGTTTAACAAAGGTGGAAGATCTTATGAAATTAAATAATTTAAGTCAAAGATGAAGGATGACTGTAAGATGGAAAATGAAAGTGGAGCCATATGCCTGGCCAGTATTGATCCTCACAAGGTCACACTGGACATGAACTTTACTCTCATGAGAATTCTCTGTCACCTTGACCATGAGCTAGGACTAGTCCACTGACCTCTGAACCCTCAGCCTCTCGCATACTCTTCTGTCACCTTCCTTTTGGACTAATCTTACGGATGACCTTTGAAATTTCACCTTGAGCATGGACTAATGTTGCAGTTTGACCACTGACACGACCCTTGGACCCTGCCTGTTTTTGCCTGTGGAATTAAGTATACACAGGGGAAGAATCAGCCGGACAGTGCAGCCATTGGTGAAACAAGGTCCAAATGAGAACTGACAGTTTCTCCCCCCTCCTGGGGCCCTAGTTTTCTGCTTGCCCACTGGGCAGTTAGCAGGGAGGGTTAAAACGAGTCAATAATGTTTCACAAGGCCAAGATATCCCCCCAGAGTATTGTGTGTTGTCTGAAGTGGTTTGACATTTATTAGAGAGAGAAGAGAGAGAGATAGAGAGGAGGGGGAATGGTCTAGAGAAGTGGATTGACAGCATAAGTAGAAGACCAATGGGCAAAAGGACAAACGAGGCAAAAACGAGGGATAGACAAAGTGGCAGAGAGTGGGAAAGCGGGTCTTCTGAAAGCATTGTGGGTAGCTTACTGCTTTATCATATTGATCTTATTGCCTCACTGACACACAAACGTACACATACACACACAATCACACACACATGCAGGAAGAAAATGCTTGGACCACATAGAGCTCCACCTGGCTATATTGTAATGATGCATTTAAATTGATTATTTGTAATTGATTGTTATTACAGTATTGTTTTGTGCTGTTTTCTGTTTTTAAGTGTTATGTCCTCGGCCGTACTTGGTTCGAGCAACTAAGCATTGCATGCAGTCAGAGATTTAAGAGAGGCACGGTTATATGAAAGCATTTGATGGTGATGGTCGCAAAGCCAATGCAGATCTCCCACAGTTCCCGGGTGCTGGGTCAGTATGGCTTGGCTGCAGAGGCAAGCGCATTAGTGAGGGGAGCAAAGAGCAAGGGAGAAATGAGCAGTGAAATATTTATAGAGATTTGACTTGCCTTTCTCCCGCAGGAGCAGCACATGCTTGCTGGAGATAGCTGCAGGCCATCCAGAGCAGCAGGTCAGATTCTGAGGTTTACACATCATAGAGAAACACAACATGTCAATGGGGCAGCGAGGGAGGAGGGAGGCAGCATAAGGAGGGTGCACTCCGAGGCACATTTGGGCTTTGGAGATTTATAGATTTTTTTCTACGTGTTTTTTTTTCCTTCTTGTTGTTGTTTTTGACAGATACCTTTCCTGTTTATTTTCTTCCCCTCAGATCAAAAAGTGTCTGTGTGATATTGAATCCGACAGCTACCTGTATCCACATCAAACTTCATTTAGTCTCATGGTTTTGACATCTTTCATGTGAGCTCGAAACAGTTGTAGATTTTGGTTTCATGCAGTGGCAACAGGTTTTGGATTTTGTCTGACTACATACATGCAGCCCTGGATGCAAAGAGTTGGATTAATAGGGAGCAACAAATACCCTGAGGTCAGCAGAGAGCTGCAAAATGATTTTCATAAGTGAAGACAATTCCTGGAGATAACTTGTTTTTTATTTTGCAGCAGCATTTTCGAAGGTGCAGTGAGATTACACTGCTCACTTAGCAGTGAAATGAATCTACTGAAATTCAAATGTCTATATTGTTATTTATTTATACAGCGTTATGTTGGTGTGCATTTATTCTGAATGCAGTTATTACTTTTGGGCCATCACTATTTCTAAACAATGAGAAATACTTATCAGGTTAGTAAAAGATTATGCTGAGTGCCAAACTGAATCCAAATCTTATCACCGAGCAGCTCCTTGTCCTGCCATTTCGTCTATCAGCAAACGTTGCCCGCAGTCAAGTCCAGACTTGATCAATAGGTCATCAGACAGAGGGGAAGAGGTCATAGGTCAATGCTAGTCTGATCAGGAGAGGCTGGTCAGAGGGGGGATTAGAAGCTCCTCCTGAACGGGGGAGGGTGTATGAATAAAATGGGGGAACGCTGAATCAGGAGCCTGCAGAAACGTGGGGGCCCAGACTGCTCATCGATAGGCTCCCTCTTAAACACATGATTTATTCTGTCCTAAAGGGCATGGAAGGGAAGTATCGATCAGGACACCGTTTCACTGCAGCTTTGGAGAAGCCGCCACCTGAGCCTGGAGAGAGAGAGGGAGCGTTTGGTGATGCGAAAGGGTCAGACAAAATGGGAGCTTTCTGAGGATTTTGTGTTTTATGAATTCCCTTTATTGGGGATTTAATGGCAAACAGTGTCAAGAGCTTGTGGGGTTTATATGAGGTACGGGCAATTTGGTAGGATATGGATAAATCCCCACATTACAACTGCACTCGCTGGGCTGTCTGTGTAGTACTCGGTATGCAGAACCACCGCCCTTTGAAGCCAGACTTTGGAAGGTCCGACAGAGTTTGCCCAGGTACTTTTTGAGCAGACTTCTTCAGACCCATCAAAGCCTTTAGTGGAGCAGTGCACCGCCCTTTCCTATCTCCTCTTGTTTTAGATGCCGTTGTGATCGCATTTATTAATCTCATGGCAATAGAACAAAGGCCCGCGTGTTCAAACAGCAATTACTCCCTCGTCTTTGGAGATACTGTCCAGGCATAATTGGATTTAAATGAACTCAAATCTTCCTTTGTTATGGCACATAACACGCAACGCTTTTTAATTAAGATCGCCGGGCTCGAGTAATGATACAGGCCCACGTCGAGAGCCGCAGCCCCTTTCATGTTCCATTCTTCAAACGGTGCTGCGAGACGCCGTGCCGGCATGGTGCGCGGGCCGGCCCACTGTCTGCCTCAGCGGGGAAGGGTGTGGTTTAATTAAGATCCCACCTTATCTGCTCCATCTGCGCTTCCACCGAGGAAGACGAGATGTTGGGTGTTTGAGCTCCCGTCACTGACGCCGCCGATCTTCACACGGTGAGGTTTCTCGCCTCGCTTGCGTCTCTCGCTTCACCTGGAGTAGCTGATGTAAACACAGAAGGCTGTGATAATGATACCCAGATTGGTTTGGGTTTATTTAATAATGCAGAGAGAAGGGCCAAGCCTGGTGATGGTACAGTGTGTAGAGGAGCGGAGTATGTGGCAGAGGTTACCTCTGAAGTGCATGACATGGACATTTTAACTGTTATTTACAGAATGTAGTTGCAGTAAGATCTTATTAAGTGAACAGGTCCTGGGATATTACAATCCATAATCGATAAGACTGAAGCCATAAATATATTATTGTGAAAATCCAACGTTGTATATCGCTTCAATACCTAATAATCTAAACAACCAAAAAAATCACAATTATTTTTAAAAGGGATTGTATTAAGGACATTATCACAATAAAAATTGTGAACAACCTTACCAGATTTTATGACTGCAAGTTTTTTAAAGAATGTTTACAAGACCACCCAAAGAGGAACCCAAAACGAGCTAATTATTTGATTTATCAAAACGGCTGGATCTGAACAGTTTAACATACCCAGGCTACTACACAGTTATTATTCAGTGATTCAGTAATACACAATACATTAAATACCCACAAAGCAGATAACATTTGTGCTTGGACATTCAATAAAGCTAAAAATAGATAATCAGATGGATAAGAGTAACCAGAATTATAGCAAATTCACTGTAAGCCACAGAAACACAAGGTGAGATAAGAGGCAGCTTGATTATGTAATGCAACAATAAACACTAAAATTAAGATGTTATCTGAATGGAAATTAATTGAAGAATTGTGCACTAGGTTTTTTTCACTACAAATTAGCATTATTAGATTGTGCTTTACAGAGATTTGTTATGGATATAAGAGAACCCATAAAGGCCTTCATTACACTGACATTTAAAGTGGATTTTTTTGAATAAACTGTGAGGCTTGATAGGATTAAACAGTGATTGTGTTCTTTCTCTCTCTGTCTCACTGTTTTTCTCTCACACACACGCTTGATCACAAACTGAAACAAGAGATAAAACAGGTAGGTCTTAGACTTGTGGACCCACTCCATTTACTTTGTTTTGCTTCTATATTATTGCATTAATTTAATGGTTTGCCATTGTTTTAAATGTCACAGATTAGGGGGTCCCAGTTTGAGAAACTGAAGCCGATAAGCAGAAAAGTCCTGAGCCGGGTGTGAGTGGAGCTGGCTGATGGCACACTGATGACCTGGGGCTTTTGATGAAGTGTCTGAGTTAAAGCGACTGAGTGCATTTCATGGCTGCAGTTTTAAATCAGGAGCACACTGCATGATTGATAGGTTATTGTTTCCTCCATCTTTTACACCATGTAGTCTGTCTACACTCAGCATGTTACAAGGTATCATCAATCAGCTGGTGGAATAACACACTCCTCATTTATGCAGGATTCAAAAGGCTCTGATCTGCTGGGCCGGCATATTACATTTCTCTTTCTCTCTCTCTCTCTCTCTCTCTCTCTCTCTCTCTCTCTCAGTCTGTATGATAAAGCACTTTTACAGATCATGAACTCAGAACAGACTAGTGGAGATCCCGTGCTCACCATTTCTTTCCAGAGCAAAAGACAGAAATACATGCAGAACTTTTAAAAACAAGGATTAGAAAGCCATACAGCATGACTTGATGCGTCACTCCCATCCACATCATCCAAAGTAGCATTTCTGTTTGTTCCAACCATACTCAATGACCCTTAGCTAACCTCTTGAATTGATTGACTTGACTTCCCAATACTTCGACAGTGGTTCATGACTTTTCTTTCCTCAAACTACTGACAGTAGAAACAAGTTCTAGGTGTTGCCACAGTCTCCAGATACCTCGATTCACCAGGTGTACAACAGGGATGGATCAAGAAAGTCAAATCCATGGCAAATCCACATGGCAATTTACATGAATGAAATGATCTGCTAGTAGTGTAGGAGTGGGCGAGATGGCTCAAAATTCATACCTCGATATCCAATATGCATAAATATTCCACCCATCCAATTTTTACACTTTAAGAAGTCACAACTTTATATTGTCCTTATTAACTTTAATATGATAGATATAAACAAAATATACACATTAACGCAAGTAAGGCATGCAAACATTAATACCTAAAAGCCAAAGATCTGACTGTACTGACTTGGAAAGGGTTAGGGGCAGCTGGTGGCGTAATGGTAGGGTGTTCGCCCGTGATCAGAAGGTCGCAGGTTAGAATCCAGGCCCGGTAAAGTTACCGCTGAGGTACTCATGAGCAAGGTACTGTCCCCAAGCACTGGGGTTAAATGGGTTAAATGCAGAGGTCACATTTCGTTGTGGTGCACTGTGTGCTGTGGTGTGGAGTGTTCACAAATAATCTTTCACTTGATTTCACTTGAGAAGTAGGCGTTTTGACTACTTTAGTTTTGCAAACAGATTCAAGCAAGCATTCAAGTGACTTCACAAATTTTGTGCAGGAAATACAAGTCGATTAACTGCTTCTGGCTAAGCAAGACACTTTAGTCCAAATGAGGACTGCATTTAGGATGCACCCTGCAGAAATGATATGCTATAAATTGCTTGGTGGAACCTATTAAATTATTAAATTGCAGTAGTTTTATTTTCAAACAATGCATTGAAAAAATCACATACATAACGGGGCACTACTCAGTGTATTGCCCAGGCCCACCTTCAAAGCTCTTCTAGAGTTTGTTCCTCAGCAACTCAGATCTGCTTTGTGCTATAATGTTTTGGCTGATGTAAGTAAGAGACAGGAGAGAACATGATTAAGATGTCCCTGTGTGCTTCTTCCAACTTCATGTTTTAACAGCTATCTAATCACAACCAGCCCTGAGACCGCACAAGGCCAAACATGCTGTTAACACATTTATGTCTGATATTGCACTATATATGGCTAGGCAGTAATCCTCTCTTTGCTGACTCAGCGGATATACCATGTATGCATGAGGCTTAACATAAATAATCATGTCCCTTGTCCAGTGATATTTTGTCCCTTGGCGTGTTGTGGGCAACAGGACATAAGACAGTAAAGCAATTATGTGGTTGTTCATTGAATGCAAAATGATCTCTGATCATAGTCTTAATTATCTAAGCATATAAAGACAACTAATGACTTTACGGAGCCCAACAACTCCTCCACTACGCACACTCAAACACATGTGCATGTTATTGCAACTTAATTCTGTCTTGTACTTTTTCAGTTAAATACTTCACTCTCCCTTCTAGATGTTAACCCTGTCATTCTATCCCCTATACCCCCTCTCTCTCTACTTTCTCCTTCTTTTTTCTTTCTTTTCCAGGGACCAGTAATTACAAAAGGGGCTCGTTGAAACCTTCCTCTCCTTCCCTTCTGTGTTCCGCGGTGTGAGAGGAAGAAGTTGCTCTGCTGAACAGTTGCAGCTGGTTTGTGCAGGAATTAATCATGATGATTAATTGGGCTTCAAGTTAAATATCCACAGAGCGACGTCAAGCTGACAGGCGTCACGCTCAAATTGACGCTGTTTTAGAGAACTGCAGATTGATTTACACAGAGGACTAATGAATAGCTCTGTGAACCAGGGGAGACGTAAACAGGAGTGTGTGTTTTTGAATTTGACCCTGAACAGTCAGAGCAGGCGATGTCTTACACTCTCTCTCTCTCCCTCTCTCTCTCTCACTACCTCCCTCTCTATCTGTCTGTCTGTCTGTCTGTCTGCCTCCTCCAACCCATCCCCCCCCAATGTCAATATGTTGCTTCCTCTATGTGGTCCTCTCAAATTTGTTTTCTCCTGTTTATTTCCTCATCTGTGTGTGGGTGTGTTTTTATAATAGTGGTTGCAGACATTCTCCAGGAAGCACATGTACCAACTGGAACAGCTAAAGTGGATAAAAATTGCTGCATCTAATGTGCTCATTTGTTGTCCTCGCAATATGTTGTGTCAGTAAACATTAAACAAGGGAGGCAGTATATATCATTTCACATCGCAGAATGTGCAGTGTCAAGTAAAAAAATAGTTCAATCAAATGTGTAATGCTGCGAGTGTGTTGCTAGTTCATGCTAAAGGAAAACTTGCATAGTAGAGTCCAAGAAATGATGGTCATAGTGAAAAAAGTCAAAAATAAAAGGTAATTTACCCGTATTAAATTGATCTAGATAAGATCAATTATTCCCAGACTGAGAATTCAAATCATATTACACAAATTACACATATTAATAAGTATTAAAAGGATGAACGCTAATGGGACATGTAACATAACTATAACTTTTATTTATGGTTAGCCAGATCGGGACTGGTTTTGTAAAGCATTCAGTAATAAAGAGAGGGTCCAATAACAGTTTTACCTGAAATGACTCAATTAAATATTTACTTTGAAATCAGGAAACATTCTAGTTTACATTACACTAGAATATTAAACTTCAACATGCTCTTGTGAGTGTGTCTTTCCTGCTCATTGTGCCGGCACATGGATGCGGAGGGGTGGAGTTCCAGCCCTGGCATTTGTAATCCATCTATTGTGCTGGGCCTCTCTAGCTGTGGATCAATGCGCCTCACTCACGCTGGCCCACAGGTCTGTAACTGAGCCCCTATTCAACCGTCAACTCCCCCACACTCACACAGCACTGCAGCATGGGAGCAGGGGGAGTGGAGGGCTACCGAAAGAGGGCCAGTCCTCCAACAGATTCTATCACGGTGTATGTCTGTAAGAATCTGAATTCATCCTGGAGTCTTAGGTTTAGTCTTCAGTTTTAGACTTAATGTTATTTTTCATTGCTGCATCCCTGCTGAAAAAGTATTGCGATCTATTAAGGCTTTGAAATTGTTCTTGGAATATCATGCTTTCTGCATGTTTTTATGGCAACTTGAAGGGGGCTTTATTCACCAATCTTCTGTTTTTTCCTCAATTTCTTAAAAAGTACAACTGTAGAACTGTTTACAACTGCAGAATTGAAGAAAGCCCAATAGGGTAATATTGGGACAAAAGACTAGTGTAAACATTGGTGAATGTAAAAGCTTTGTGAAAACTGCATAAGTAGATGTTGAGAACAAATTTCCTCTTAAGAATTGATGGTGAATGAGGCTCATTGTTCCTAATTGAGCCTAATTGGTTCCTAATTGGAAACAAATCAGTTTTTTGGAATGCAAAAATAAATGCATATATTTTTGCCTAATATATTCTAATAAGTTTCAACTAGACTTTTAACAGCTTTTGGTGGATTTGTTTAGATGCATCATTTACAACATTAGCCAAATGCTCCTGTCCAAAGTGGCTTTTTCAAAATTGGGATATTCTCCCAAGAGCAGGATTCAGTTTACATGCTCAGGTTCACAATGAGGGTAGGGAACGAGGAAGGACGTTCAGCCATTGAACTCAGAATCTCCCAACCGGATCTGACTAGATTAATGAGTGTATTAAAGATCTGATTAGTACAGTATAGTTCAGGTTAGCGGAGTTACCATTGCACTCCTTCTACACAGAATTTCAAATGGGAATATAACTGTGCCTCTCAGATTACCCTATAGAGCGTTTTATTTAGGAAACAAAGTTTTTAAGCGATTCTAATCAGTGTGGAAATGCAGTGTGAAATGGGGAGTGTAAAGCAGCCTGTAGGGGGAGCTAAGACAAAAGGAAAAATTATGCAGGAATACCCTCCCAAGAGCCTTATCCACTTTCTCTTTTTTCTGTCATTTGAGTTCAGGACGTCTGCTGCTCCTCGGTAATCCTCTGAATTTAAGTGCATGCATGTGGAGTGTGTGGTTGTGTGTGGATTCTCTGAAAGGTTAGTGTTTGCCCTGTCACTTCAGGCCTGCATGCGTGCTGGTTTTGTAGTGTTTACCTCACTGTAATCCCTCCTCTTTGTAGCTTGAAGACTGAATCCTGGTTCTGAGGCAGAGTCTTCACCCTAAACACAGTCACAAAGGTACACACTGGGGTGAGGTGGGGAAACGTAATGTAATGCAGACTGCTGTTCGCTGTGTGAAGTGAAAAATGGAAAAGTGTAGGTAAAGAGATGTTTGTGTGTGTGACAGAGATAGAAAGAGTGAGATGAGCTTCCTGCATTTAAAGCATTTGGTTAGGAATTTGTGTCTTTTTCAAACTAATACTCAGACACTCTAATAGACTTCGAGGTGTGATACTCTCAGCTCTAGTTCTTGGTTGGAGTGCCACATTAAGCTCTGCACACTGAACCATGTGATTGCACTTTCAGGAATTTGCCTACACACCAATTAGAAAAACCATAAGCATACAAGAGTGTTCAGGCAAATAGGTGCTTGCTAGAATCACATGACTTAAGATGACCACTGATTTAAACCTTTCCTGGAGATACACTGTAATCAAGTGTATGTGTAGGCTGATCTATAAGAGTGTGCAGATATTATTGGCCAACATGTGGTAATTGCTGATTAGTTGGCTGATATATAACAATTATAATGAAATGAAGAGACTCAAAATATATATTCCAATCATGTCATGAGTGTCTTTAAGCAGTTTGTATAAAGAAGGCATCACTGGAACTTCTCTGCTGGCAACAATTTTGGTCAAAGAACTATTTACGGGAATGAAATTTTAGACTGCATTATGTCATACCTCGGTGAGGAAAATTTTAACAAATAAAACAGAAAAGTATATATATATATTTCAAATATCAACATTGTTATGGTTTTGAAAATCCTAGATCAACCAGGCTCTAGAACTCACTTTCACGCAAACCACACCAAAACACAAACTTTTAAAATGTAATTTAACATACACTAAGCTGATGTACTGAACATTTCCCTGCAATGATATGTTCAGTCTGAACGATTCCCCTTATTTGTATGTGAGAAATGTAAAACTATTCTCCTTTGAGAAAAAAAACCTTTTAACATTTTGGTCAAAATAGATGTGGTTTTTATGTACTGAGACAGCTTGCTCTTTTTTCATTTTATGGTTTGTTAATTGCAATTCAAGATTCAACTTGAACAGGAAATGCTTTCTCAATGGAATTTTTCAACTTTGAAACCAATTAATGTGTCTGGGAGCTGCTCTTTTGTCAGATAGAAGATTGTAATAGCGAGGTTTCATCAACATGGAAATAAACAGCAGTGGATGCCTTCATGACTCACTTAAACAGAGGATCAGGGGTGTGCATGTCTGATGGGTTTTGCATGTCTATAACAATGTGAGCGAAAGAAGCCAGTGGATAACACTGCATGTTTGATGTTCAGTGCTGACCCATTTCCCTGGTATAAAACCCCTGTTGAGCCATGCTGCTCCTTTACCAGGTAATTAAAACCTCTCTCGCCGACCTTCACAAACAGTACGCCTGCATGAAAGTCATGGTCAGCAGCCCTTTGTATTGTGTATTAGAGAAAACAACAACAACTACAAAAGTAACCTTCCTCTCAGCAGCGGACGTGGGAGGTCTTTGATTGTGAATATCAAAGCGCTGCTCTCCCTGTGTGCTTGTGGTGAGCCCCTCAAGGTCAGCTGCCAACCCTACACATCACCACGGACTAGGGGAAAGATCCAGTAAGCTCCAACTTTTTACACACTCACTTACGTAAAATACGAAATGGTGAAACAATTGCCTTTAAGATAAAATGTCAGCCTGTGTATTTGCCCAAAGATCGTTTCAATTTTTGTATGCAGTCTAGCAGAAGTATCTGATCATATGAAGTGGGGCAAAAATGGGAAAAATAATGCACAGCTCGGCAAGTCATGTATTTTACACCATGTGGTACAGAACAATGACAGAAATTAATAGTTTTTTTCAGATTTATTATGTTGATATATCAAGATATTGCTTTAGCCTGGACACACAGAATAATAAGTGAGCATTCGGTCACATTATATTTCCCATAAATGAAAGCATGATATATAAGCGTTATATATGACAATGTGTTTTATAATAGGGTAAGCTATGAATAAAACAAGACAGATTTTATAATACTTGAATGTGAATATGGTCATGAGCGGCATGACTTTTTAACCAAAAACTATGCATCTCACTTTTCAGTTAATGCACTGTAAGGGTATGACCTTAGTAATACAGCCATTTACTTTTGAAATGTAGAGCACTACATTCTTAATGAACGAGACAAGGCATAAAAATCTGATAATATGAATTTCATCATTTGAGTTATATGATATGTTGAGTGTTTTCGAGAGTACAAATCTACAGGCATTAAGAGACAAATGTCAGTGAATAATGGAGAAACAGAGGAAGCAAAAAATGCAAGAATAATGTATAATGTATTACATTATCCACTAATGAGTTCATGGCAGTTGTACATATTATTTCACATTAGCGAAATATGTAGGAAAAACTTAGCAAAGAATGTAATAACACAAAATTAAGTTAAGTTATATAAAATAAAAAGAACAGTCAGCAAATGTGGCTGTTATTCTTTGCTGTGAGAAATCTAGACTATACATGCACCAGTGGTGGTCAGCATATTCAAACTTAAGTCTTTAAAGTACTGTGAGCGAAAGATGGCCTCCTTTGCTGAACTGCTTTCAGATTGTTTCTCAGTGTAATTTACTGAATTGGATGCTAAAGTGGTGTACAGACATGGCTCTCAAGGCTTTTTTTGCAGTAGGCTTGTGGTGGAATGGAGCAGTTCTGTCCTTTTTCCCCTGAGAGACGGGACCAAAGAGGCTTTAACGTCCGCTTTCTGCTTTTCTCTAGGGTAAATGCGATGGCTGCCTACCCGTGCAATCATGCACCATGTGCTGTAAGCGGGAATACAATAGAGAAATAAAAGGTCTTTTGTGGAGGAAAAGATGATGGCGAGAGAGATAAACGAGAGGGCCCACAGAGGCTTGCTTCAGACGGAGGGGAAAAGTGATGACATTTACAGTGCGGATGGAGTGAATAGGTAGAGAGACCACTTCTCTACACCAGTGAGGACCTCAGCCTGCCGTTTGTGCTGTAGGATGTTGAAACTGTTAAGTGATTTTTAACCAGTATGGTTTAAGACTCTAGGATTTGGGATTGTGTTTACACAGGCAGTTAGTGCTAGATGTGCACTAAACGCGTAGATCAGACTGTATGCATGAATTTTGCTAACACCATCTTAAATATTTAGAATTTCTGTGTATTAGTTGATGGTTTAGATAAGATAATGTGTTAGAGTTATATTATTAGAGCTGTTTTTAGTCGCCCTCGACACCTACCTACTTACATACTCGTTCTTTCTTGTTTTCCTACTTTATACACATTTTAATTTCCTCTTTTCTATTTATTTAGGAATGTCCAACTGAGGAGCCTGATCACTAACTGGTCAGTGACCTATCTGTAGATTTATTGGCAATCGTGAATAATATCTCTCTCTGTCAGACACACATACACGCGATGTTTTGCCACCTCTTTGAGGTACTTCTTTTGACTATAATTAATAGATTTCACTAATGTTATGGCTACTCCTAAGCCTAACCTCAGTAACCAAAAGCAAATATTTTTTAATTGTTCATATAAATGCTTTTTCTATAGCTTTTCTTCTTATGAGGACACAAGGTTCTCACATAGAAAAAAGGCTTTGCAAAGCCACAAACATCTAAGAAATCTCATGTTTTTAGGAGATATTCAGGTGCTCACCAATAGCTAAAAACCTGCTCACACACACACACACACACAACACTCTTCTTTTACGTGCCACATTGGTAAAGAATCTGGGCACCTATCCTGAGGGAGGACGGTTGAAGGCTGGGCAGAAGAGACAAAAGGCAGGAGAAGGCCCTTTTCCTGCAGACCCCCCGGGAGTTTTATGTAGAGTTTAAACAGTAATAGAGATGCTGATAGAGAAAAAGAGAACTTCTAGACTGGCTCTCTCTGGTCTGAGCAGCCGAACGGCTATTAAGCAAATCCTACACATAAAGGTGCCTGTAACCTCCAACAACGGTCCGACTGCTGGGTGTTGATACTGTGTTGGCAAAAATGTCTAGCAAGGGTATGCTGACTGGGTATGTTAATTGGTTCACTGTATGTTTGAATTGAGTGATTAAGGTAATTGTTTCAACAAAGCCTCTTTGCTGACCTTTTTGCTCTAACTCCTTTTAGTCTTCTTTAATTAGGGGTCAAAAAGACCTTGAGACCAATCACTTCAATGAGTAACAAAGTCTAATTAGGAGAAAGGAAAGAGTATTTAATTGTATGTCAATGTCAAAGAGACATTTGTAATTAATTATTTCATAGTTGAGAAGTCCCGGTGTGTGTGTGTGTGTGTGTGTGTGTTATTAATAGATGAAAGAACTATCAGTACATTTGAAGCAAACAGACCAAAGTTTTAGGGACCAGAGTACAGTAGTCAGCAGCACCAATAATTTATTTTGCTCTACCAGGCTTTCTTTCTTTTAAATACAACACAAAATCATGCACTTACAACACATTTAATACCACATGCTGTGGTAGATACAGCTCACAGCTGCCAGAATTTTGAAGAAATTCTTTGATATACAGGGTAGGGAAAGAGTACTCAGACTCTGTACTGACATTAAATTACGGTTACATTACTGAAATATTACTCAACAACTACTTTTTAAAAGTGACTGGAGTAAAAGTTTGAAGTAATCTTTTCAAAAACATTTCAGTGCATTACCTCATTGTATTAACACCAATCATAGCAATCATTTACACAAATTAACCTATTTATTTGGCAGGATGTGAAAATATGGCATTTAGCAGACACTCTTATCCAGACTTACCTATATTTCATAATTACAGGGACAGTCTCACTGGAATGACTGGGGTGAAGGGTCTTTCTCAGGAGTTTAATGGCGGTAGTGCTGTACCACAACCTCTTGGTCCATAACCAAGTATCCAAAACCAAGTCCATCACAACCATAATTTGATTAGCTCACTTACTGATTTAACACATTTTGTGTTTTGTGAATTGTAGTTTGATACAACACGATTTGATGTGATTATTAGCTAACTGTGTCCTGCTTCAGTCTCAGGTTAAACAATAAAATAAGAGTGTAGTGTTATGTTAAACTATTTCCCCAGGCATATCAAAGATGGTTAAAACAAATGCATACAAATAGCTGTAAACTGGTTGATGAAAATGGCAATGAAAATGCAAATGAAAAGCTTGGATATAATTCAAAATGTGCCAGGGATGAGAGGAATCTACTGGGAAATGTGTATGTGTACTCTGTATTGAATTATGATTTTGAAGCTAGCAAAGTAGATTACTTGGTGTATTCTGTACATTAGTAAGAGCAGAGGTGGGCCAAGTACCTAACTTCATTACTTAAGTGAAAGTACTAGTCAAATGTTACTCCAATACAAAAGTCACACTGTCAGTTTTTACCTTAGTTTAAATTAAAGTACTGAAGTACTTTTTTTTAGTTTTAAGCATTTATAGTGCAATAGCTGTAAATGTAACCTGCTCAGAAATTGTGTACTTAAACGAGCCATTTAGATTTCTCCCCTACTTCAGCACATTAGGGGACATTTGAATAACTCCACACTCCTATCTGAGAAGCGCCGCCCTCCAGGTAGAACTGCTAGTGCTTCCTGACCCGCCATGTTTTCTTGCAAGTGCTAGCGTAGGAATCACAGTGAAGAGGTCTATCGGCAGAGTGTTGTGTTGAACACGTATGACTGTATGGATGGTCTGTTGGCAGCAGCCATGTCGATTATTTTCACGTGAGGTAAACACTCGCCGTGCTGTCTACACCCCAGTTCCGGAGTGGGACGTGGGCAGCAGCGGATCACTTGCATTTAGGAATACTAATGAGAAACAGTCTGTTCTGAAAGGGACTGAACTAGAGGGGTAAAAAGGCAGGTGAAAATGCCTAATCTGAGATTGATTTTCAGCAAACTACTTTAGAGCCATGTTTAGTGGAGCTCATAGACCTATTTTAACTTGGTGAAAAAAAGGGTATAATAAGGGACCTTTAAAACCCAGGTCTACACCTCTAGCTTTGTGACTTTCCAACAGCAACAATGTTTTAAGCAAGACAAAAAACAGCAGAACTGTCTGAACTTGGTTTTATAGTTACAGTCTACAGGCGTGACATAACCCTACTGATTATTGACAAAACCAATCACGTTTTAGATAAGGGGTAATAACATCCATTTTATGCACAGATTTGAAAGTAACAAGTAACAAAAACCTTGATAGAAATGTAGTGAAAAGTATGGTATTTGTCTTTCAAATGTAGTGAAGTCATGTTTCCAAAAAAATACTACTCAAGTGAACTACAGTACTCAAGTAAATTTACTTCATTACTGTCTACCTCTCACTAAGAGTAAAATTACATGCTTGACAAATGCTTAAAGTACAAATACTCCCTGAAAAGACTTCATTACTGCTATGGGATTAGCTATATGCTACTTAGTTGCTTCCTACCTTCACTATATGATATATTAGTTTGGTTGTGCTTTTGAGTCTGTTATTTTGATTTTAGTAGTACATAGTGTTGTGTTCGTGGTGTATCTTAAGCTTATGACCCTGGCTTAGTGTACATGCTGTAATAATTTTCTCTTAACTATATTACATCACAGTAGTTTTGAGCTAAACTTTTTCTTTTCTTTTTTACACTGGTGTAATGACCTTTGTCTCTTGAAACATACACCATGTAGGGTTTTTTTTTTAATTTTTGAAGCATTGTGAAATGCCTCTTAGCATGGCAGTGTCTGCCAGTTGCTCAGATCCAGAAGGCAGATGAACATTAAATGACTTGGAAGTGTCTTAGAGGAGGCAACAGGGAAAACATTAACCTAAGAATAACTTAGCTGAACTCAAAAGACATCCACGAATTAGATTATTCAGGTATTGCTGATGAATATGGCAGTTACTAAAATGGAAAGGAATCAGGTTTTGACTTCTATAATAATCCGTTCAAAATGAACATGTATTCTTGCTCATGTAGGTCCACTCACATTTGCAGTAAGTAAGTAAGCTCTGAAGCTTAGAGGAAATGTACCAGTTTCCAGTGAAATATGTCAGTGATGCAGGTGCATCCATTCTTTCCTCTGCAGTACCTTTAATTACACTCTCACTGCTTCCCTGGGTGGTACATGATAATGGCCCTTCCCAACTATGTCTTTTTTTACACCGCTAATTTTTACTGTCAGTGTTTCGGAGGATGGATGAAAATCTAGAATATAACAGAAATAAACAGACAGAATGTCAGTGGTTAAAAAAAAACCCAGGCAGTATTTGAACACGTCAGTAGGCTTTGAAGTGTTGGACTTCTCAACTCAGCTGTGTGCGAATGCTGAATATCCCCCCTGACAGATGATGAGGAGCTGACTGCTAATTGTCACGTCGCTCTTGTTCTTTGAAGTGTAAAAAGAGAAGATATCCTATTGTATGTTTGCTTTACTGAACTGCACGGAGATTTTTATTTTTATAACTGTACCGTTACATTGAAGAATGTTCGAATGTTTTATGTCTTTATTTAAGCAGTGGATGCAGAAGTAGTTTAGAGTTTCATTTTATAAGGTCTACAGTAAGCTGTTTTATGTTAATGGCCGTGTGGTAATGTGACACTGACGTGAGTTTGTAGGCGTTTAATGTAATGCATGGTCTTGTCTGGGCGCTGGAAGTGTTTTGTGATATGACGTCTCAAAGATATTTTCTCATTTTTTTGCCTTCCGTTTCATATTCAATTTTTATGAAAATAAGACGTGAAGGTGGCCAGTGGAAGAATTCAGTATCATTCAGATATCACATGCTACTATCCGTACCAACAAAAACATTGTTCCTTCAGTTATAATATTTCTCAGCATCTGAATATGATAAAATAGCTCATGAGCTTCGTCCAAACAAAAGCTTCATCAACATGTTGATGATTTAATCAGTTAAGCGATCAAAGGTCACGCATTCACAATGACCGCTGTCTTTGTCCTTGTTATTACTACGTTTGAAGGGCAGATTTGTAATGGCTTCAATAATACAAGTTTGACCCTTCTACATGCTGCAATCATTTACACTGCTGTTATTTAACTTTCTTCTAGGTGAAGTTTGATTAAGCTGGCATAAGTAGTGCAATTATCATTGTTAATTTTTCAGATATTTATGATTTGAGAGCAGCGTTTCCTGAGGAGCTTTGGAATCACACAGGACGACAAAAATAAATCCTGGGCTTTGCTTCATGAGTGGATGATGGATTGTAGCGTAGAGGGTTCCACTGCTCCACTCTGATTGACATGTCTGACATATGGAATAGTTCTGGTATTCCCGAGAGGAAGAGGAGGAGGGGGAGGTGAGGGGAAGGAAAGAGGGCTAGAGAGAGAAAGAGAAAAGTAGAGAGAGAGAGAGAGAGAGAGAGAGAGCGGAGGGCTGGAAAGTGTACCTTACTGCCTGCCAGCCAGAGGGGAGGAGGAGAGAGGGAGGTTTCGTACTGCAATCTGTATTTGTGATCAAAGAGACTCCATAGAGCTCTGTCTCTATCTCGCACTCCCTCTCTTTTTCTCCGCCTTACTTTCTCAAGCTTCCTTCTCTTCAATCTTACTGCACTTATAAATTTGTGTGTACTCAACCTCTCCCCCTCCCTCTCTAAATTTCTAAATTTAGCACCAGAGGCAATTAGTGGTGAAATGCTCAGAGCAGGCTGTGTAGCTACTGACAGGCAGAGGTTCCACGGTAACAGCAAACTACAATGATGTGTGTGTGTGTGTGTGTATGTGTGTGTGTGTTTGCTTGCTCACTTGCTTGAGTTGTGTTTAAGTGTACAGTGCATTCCCCAGGTTATGTTCAGGTCATTGAGAAGACTTGTCATCCTGTGGCACTGAGATTTTTGTAAACATCTGAAACAATGGAGACATTGTGATTAGTTTTTATGCTTAACACATAACTGCTTTTACCATTTTTAAGCATGGAAACTCTCTTACCTGTTCATCCAGACTATGTGGTGCTCCGTATGTACATAGGTTTTTATGTCGCTTTTTTGTGGTCAGCTCCTGTGCGGTTGTACAGATGCTCTGTGAATGCCAACACATTCTTCATCCTCTGCATTTTTCATCTCCCCACAGTATATTTTATACACATTTATCTTCTGTTTAAATGGAACTCTAATAATTGCCCTGCTTCCAAAAATCATATGGTCATATTTTCAGGAACTTCTAGGGTTAGGGTTAGATGAGACGAGATGCCACAAATAACACTGTTACTTTTTTGTTGTTGTTGCTTTTTAGTTCAGAATTAAATGTTATGTCTTTCACAGCTATCGGCCCTTAGCTGCTATACACTAATATTAACTCATTAACTAATAGCCATAAACTGCCCTACATTTAATTCTGAACTGGAAAGCAACACTGTTGTCATTGCTATTTTTGTGTTAGTGAAGCTGCTTATAGGCAATATTCTCTTATCTTTGTCATTGTGTTACACTGAACCTCTCTGACGATGTCCAAAGTTTTTCTGTCTTGGCCAAACCAAATTCTGTGAAAATGTTTTATTTTTCAGATTTTTCATTATTATCTAATTGATACAAAATCTAGCAGCTCTTACAGGGCAAGACTTCGTTCAAATATTCAATTGCTTCTAAATCATAAGACGCGGAGAATAATGGAAACCAGGGATTTGTACTTAGATGAGTAGTAGTTTAATGGGGAGTCTAAGTGAATCTTTCTCAGTCCGAGTGCTGGAAGGACATCTTAGTTGGACCCTTTTGTTCAGGTGCCAGGATAATGGAGAGTGAAGGGGACGAGCAGTGATTTGAGGGAGCTGGGTGGCAGGAGAGGAACCCATTTCTCCAGAGAGTTACCGAGCTGTCCGGCCTCATTAGATGCTAACTAACTTTTCTCTCTCCAGCTTATCCTGGCGAAGGAGGCACACAGCTCCACAGCAGTTTTGTTCTCGAGGATATTAAAGATGGCAGTGCAGTTTTTCACCCGTCCGAGTTTGTCATTATTTTACGGCGAAATCCTCTGTGGGACCACACATTTTGTTCCTATCATGAGCATTTGACTCAGTACGGCTTTCGTTTTATTTTGTAATATATTTTTAACCATTAAAGGCGAACAAAATTGAGAAGATGTAACAGATGCGAACCGATTGTTAAAACGACTGTACCGATATTCTGATATTCAGGTCAGGTGTCGGCTGAACACCAGATTAAAATTCTACTGCATCTCAAACAGTGATGCCTCCTCAAGGCCACAGAGGATCTATGCAGAGTCCAGAATTTGTGTGAGACTACACAATATTCTCCGCACATGTACAGGGCTGATCATGAGCAAAGGTCTTTGTTCTTCCTCTGACATGTCAAAGCATAGGGCTTTGCAGCGTTACAGGACGGATTGCTAACAAGCATTGGAACTGCTATACTGCAAGCTTTTTCATGACAAAAATCTTTGATGATTCCATCGATTTTTTTACACACTCCTTTTGTGTTCTCCTCGGCTAACTCTCTAAGTATATATTTGCGAAAGACACTACTGTCGGTCGGCTACCTGAGGCAATGCCAGAGCTCCATTGTCTCAGGTGATTTGAGGGAGGGTTTTGCGATTCCTCAAGAGGAATATCACATTTGCATAGTGTGATTATCTTCAATTGTTTATCTAATCGTCATAATGCCAAAGCACTGAAAGACATGTGGGTTTATGGATGCTTAAAGCCCATCTTTGGGTAGAGCTTTGAACTGCGAATTGGGCTCTGGTGAGTGTGGGACAGAGCCACTCTAATGAGGGAATAGCTACTGCCAGCACATATTATGTTACCTTTTGTTGTCACAAATCCCAACTCTCTGTGAAAAAGAATAGCCACGACTGTCTTTTTCTCAAGGCTGTGTTTTTTTCTGTCCTCATTCAGTGCTGCCTCTTGCTTATTTCTCATGTGCTATAAGGGTAAACTGGGGTAAACTGAGTGGCCTTATTTGACCTATCTATTTTAACAGAAGGCAAAGGATTGCCTCCTTAATTATTAAAGCATTTAATTTAAAGGGTTTCAGAAGTTACCTAGGAGAGCATTTAGAATGTATGCATATCTTCCAAATTTGATATACATTCTACAAAACTGCTTATTGAAGTTGAGAATGTGTCTGTGAAACTGGGATTTCATTAGATGGCAGTTCCTTATATATAACATCTTGCAATATCTCATTTTTCTACTAAACATGAATTGCCTGTTTAAAGGTAAGTAGTCAAGTGTTGTCTTTGGCAACAAAGACTATGATATAATAACTAGCCAAAATGATCCATAGGCTTGGAAATCTGCAAATATGAATTTCAGAATTGTAATGAATATTTTAGCTACATGATTCATCTCTATCGTTAAATCAATAGATCTTATTTATTTCTCATAACTTTCGATTCTGCATTTTTCAAAGATACTAAGTTTCAATGTTCCTTTTTTTCTCCTAAGTTTCGTTTTCATTTTATATAATTTATAATCTACCAACATGACCAAGAATAAGGTTTTGACAATGTCTGCACCTATTTAAAAATGTACAGTATGTTGCATGATAAATTATCATCATTGCAACTCCTTCTACAACTCTGTTTTTACTGTAATGCTTTGGAAACTGTTTAATAATATGTTGGCCATGCGTATAAATTTGTCATATGGTTTTAATAATTTATTCCAGTTGGCCAGCAAAAAACAAGCAAACATTCCCTAAACACAAAATAGAACACATGAATCTGTGGTGCATGCTCCTCCACAACACAAAAACAGTTTTTTCTGGGGGGGGTTTGTTTTTTGGATTTTATCACATGCCAGGGAAACACAATTAGAAGGAGTTAACTGTACGGGTAGAGGATGGGAGAACTGTGGCACTGGACATACCGAATCAGTGATCAAGTCCACTTCAGTTGGCTCCATATGAACTCCTAAAGTGATTAAAAATTAAATTTTAAAGTATAATTGTAACCAATAATAAATCAGTAATAGCTCTATAATAATTCACATATAACACAATAATAAATCACATATTTCAAAAGCTTTATAATCAAACCTGGGAATTATTTTGGGTGGTTGTTTCCTGGATAGCTAGGTGTCAGTGGTTGTAACTTTACACAAGTATTGCACCGAAATAATCCAACTTAGTGCAATGGATATGCACCCTGGACCTTATGTTTCAGAGGCTGCTATCAAACATGATCATACACAGCATGTATTTATCGACCGTTGGGTCTCACAGAGAGTTTTTCCTCAGTTGTAATATCACCTCCACTCGTAATAAGCTACACTTCATTAGAGATTTCCCTCATTGCTCTTTAAGGAAATGGATCAAGCAAGACCTCAGTAAGGAGTCCAGATGCAGCGAGGGCTACATTGAGAAATCCTTACATTCATGCCACGCAAATTCATTGCTGTTTTCTGTTTAGCCAGCGATTTCCTCACAGGGCACGCCTGTTTGAGTTGGCCGTCAGAGACTTTTGGGGTACAGGCAGACAGTTGTGTTCCCCGATCTGCGTGCAGCGACTGTGGAATTTCCTGCCCAAATTTCTCCGGCTTCTCTCTGATTTTATAGGAAGGACCGACTCAGTGCTGATGCATAGGAGTTTAGATCCTTCAATTTAGTGTTTCATATTTCTGAGTGTTTTCCTGTCTCAGTCATTTCTCACTTGCAATTAGGTGTTAAAAAAGACATAATCAAAAATAGGTATAAACATGGCCTCTTTGCACAACATAAGGAGGTAAAAAAAAATTTTAAGCCTGTGTTTCTGTCGATTGTTTGCCACAGGCAATTTGCCTGTCCAAAAGTATTGTGACTTCATAAACGCTAGCAACGTGTTAATTATTTAAGTAGGGATTCGCATATTTGTTCATTATATAATATCGAATGTTATACATTACTATACATTACTATACATTACTTGTTACTGGTATTCAAATGTAATCCGCTACTTTACAATATTACTGTCTCAGAATTGTAATCGTTACATGACTTCTGTAACTTTTCAGTTACTTTCACCAAAATAACTGTGAATATATAACTTGACATTCTAATATGAGAAAAAATATTGCAGATCATTACATGCCCAGTAAAAGGTGATGTTTTGTAGCATAATGATTATGTGCTAACCAGGCTACAAACAATATGATGAATATAACTGGCAAAGTAAGGGCTTATGAGACAATTCAAGAAACATTAACAGCCAAAATGAAAAATGACTAGAATTTGAATAACATCAGAATAGAGGTGGAATAAATATTAAGTTTAGGCTTGTTCATCATTAAACAAAACAAAACTATATTCCACATTAATGCTTACTGTAATGAGAAGATGCATTTTTCTTACGATTGTCATTCCTTTATTCTCTTTGAATTCAAGAGATTCTCAACATAAGTCATGCATAATGCTCGAGGTGTTTTTTCAAATTGCTAGTGCTATTTCTTGACGTCAGTAGTTCTTCAGGGTTTGGGCAAAGATTGCACTTGACTAAAGCAGTCTTTTTGTCTTTATCCCTGATGAACTTAAAGTAATGCGCAAACATCTACCTCGCAAAAGTACTGTCTTCTGCCATCTCACCGGAGAAGCAAGCCTTATGTGATGCACTGTGCAAGGGGCTCAACTAACCACGAACAGGACATACAACTCCCGCGCATTTTTTTAATCACAGACAATTAATATGAGGTTTCGCGGTCTTGCTGTTTTTAAACAAATACATTTTTGGTTAAAAGTGCTTTGTAACGCACGCGTTACTGAACATGTACCGAGTAAAATATTACTGAAAATTGATAAGTAGTGTCTTACATTACTACGTTACAGCAAAAAGTAATCCGTTACTGTAACTCTTTACTTTTGTAATGCATTACTCCCAACACTGATATCTAGTAGCAGTTGCAACTGTTTTTACGCATAGTAAACATTACATTTTATTTGTATATACATGAATCATGCATGCATTTTGACGAGATGAAGTTGGGTTTACCGGTTTATGTTCATTTTGTAGCAAGGAGGAGAAAAAAGATCTGAAGTCAATAAGAAAGACTGCATTCAAGTGCTTGTCAGTTTACACGTGCTAAAGAATTTCTCTAGTATGTCTCATCCTCTTTCCACAAAATCTGTCAATGTTACTGTAATATGAGTTTTCCCCTATTTATGCCAAAGTGAGAGAGAGAACACAAGCAAGAGAGAAAGAGAGAGTGCAAGAGACAGCAAGAGAGAGACTTCAACAAATAATTCCATAAATCAAAACAGAAGTTTCACCATTTCCTTTACCGCCTCTAAATATGAAACCAGATGCTGGCTTTGCAGACTTCATTGTTTCTTCCTTTTTTCCTTTTATAGTTTTTTTTAAAGCCAAAATGTCCTTCCCGCCTGAGGTGCCTGGTCTGTTTTGAGTTGATATGAAGAGCAAGTGGACCTTTTGACCAATCCGTGTCTGTTTTTTTTTTTCTTCTTACTGCTGTTTTTTCGTTATTATTTTACCAGTCCCACACCCCTAAAGCACTACATTCTGTTCTACAAGCAAAAGACAAAATGTCCTCGATGGGAAATTCAGTATCTGAGTGTCCTTTTCCCCTCTGCATGCAGATCAATCTTGTGCAATATCCTTTTTTTACCCAGACTGTCTAACAGGGATGATCCTTGCAGGGACTGTGTGTGAAAATCACTGAAAAGCAAGAAACCACAGGAGCAGTTACTGCAGGTGAGCGGTCAGTGTTTATTGTGTGTGCAGGGCGTCTGTGTGACCTGTTTGTGACTGGCCTTCAGATGGAGTCAGTATTAGTAGCTCCTGGTAGTTTTCCGGCTGAAGTTGCTTGCAGGGAGACACAACTGCACTGCCTCATGACTCCCCATATGATCAGAGCGTTTTGGCACCAGAGCGTTCAAAGGCCTTGCAGCCTCACCGCTGGCGCTCACCGCCGCTAGATCTAAAGCAAACATCGCTCTGAGGTAGTCTGCGGCTGCTCGGAGAGGAAAATCGGGGCTTGTGTTGAAATGAAAGGATATACAATATTTCCTCTCTTTATTTCCTCTCTCCTTCTTTCATATAGAGCTAAAGCAAATGTTGATATTGAATTCAGATAGCACTGATCCCCGTATCATGCAGAGAAAGCGGATAAAATGTATTTGTGTCTTCGCTGGAGTTCACATGATCCACCCGTGGAAAAGGCTGAAAGAAATGTAGAATTAAATGTAGAACTGGTGGAAATGATTAACGCCTGTCAGTTCACTGTTTCAAAATATTTTTTGCTTTTCCAATTTTTTGGCAATTACATTACATTGCTCAGTCTGTCTATCATATTGCACCACAAATTTGGAAGCACAAAAGGCAAGCACATGCCTCTTTTAATGTGTGAACACAAACATGGCCTTTTCTGTATTGCTAACCACACAGCATGATGGTGAATACTTAAGACAAAGACTTGTAGATGCCAAGTGGCTGCCATAGGCAGTGTTAGGGAGTAGCTAACTAAAAAAAATGACACTACTAATTTGACTTTTTTCAGTAGCTTTTTCAGAAAATACTTTTAAAAAAGGTTCTCCACAAATAGTGATGTAGCATGGCAAAATGCCACATTGTTACAAAAATGTAATTTTTCTTTTTTTTATATAAAGGTATTTTCAACTACTAAATTGACACAGACGTTAACTACATTGATGCTATTTCTTGCTTGCATCAACGTAGTCAGCAACTATTTTCTCCGTAGCTTGTAGTGTAGCTAACAACTATATTTAAACAGCTGCAATCCCACTTTTATATTTTATCTACTAAGATGTAAACCCTTCATTCAGAGCTCTATAAAACAGCTCTCAACGGTTAAAAGCAATTTTTTAATAGACCAGAATGTACAGACGCTATCGTAAAGCTTTGTGTTCGATCTGTTTGCATGAAAGAGTGAGGCCAGGAGGGACGGTTTTTGAGTCTTGGTTGTAACACGAAAGTGTATTTGGGGAACCATTTGCATAAGGCACAAATCCCTGCAGTCCTAACCTTAAGAAAGTAGTGCGGGCAAGGCTCCCAAACAAAAGCTCTGCCAATTAAAGCCACTCTTGCTCCTTTCTACAGTCAAGAACAGTGCTCCCCGGTAATGACTCAGTCTCTCAATCTACATGACAGCATGTCAGCAGACCTCTCCCTGCACGGGGAGCGATCTTAATTGGTGAAGTCTCAGGGGAGGCTGTGCTGGGATGTAGAGACTGGGGCCGGCGCTTTACACCGTCTTGGTCAGAGGTTTATTTTGTGCCCTACTTTCCGTTTGGAAGACGGGGGCACGTTTTAAGGCAGTATTTCTCCTTTTGGACAGGTGAAAGTAACAAAACTGCAAGCCATTTCCCTATTAGGAATGGTAACGTGGGTTTAAATAAGAAAACAAAAGAGAGGGGAAAGCAAATAATTGCTGGATTTGTATGATGGAATGAAAGAACTGATAAAGGCTTGGATGAGGGGAGGATGGTGTTGTAGAGCCTCTGTGTTCTGTGGAGTTGTCTGGACAACGGTTACCGAGGACGATTTTAGACCTACCTCATTTGGTTTGGTAATTTTGGACACTGGTGGGTTTGCCTTGTGAGTTTGATTTGTTTGGGCAGGTACAAAACTTTATCTTCAGTATGAACTAAGTCAGCAATGTTTACACTCATCTCAAGATTTGGCCTCAGAATTGTACCCCTTTTTGGATTGGCACATTTCAAGTGAAAATGCAATTCAACATACATGAAGGAAGGGATTTCCATGGCTTGTTTTCTAGGATGGTTGGACTAAAGCAAACCCATTTTTAATGGGAACAGATTTCTTAGTAGTTTGTAGTGAGTCCAATGTAGCACTGCTGTGGTGTAGTTTTTGCAGATATTTAAGTTTTTAATTTCAGATTTAGCAAAGAATGCAAATGTTTAATTACTTTATTAATTGATGACTACCTTATTTTAATATCTTAACAGTGATCTTTGGCAAACAGTTTAAAGGAATAGGCTAATAGCTTCATATTCTTTTCATGTTCTTTTCATAAATGTTTCATGATTCTTCTCAGGGTTTAAATATTATTATCCACATACTGTACAACTGGGTGAAACTCAACAAAGTTGGTGAGAAAACCCAAACTGAAGTCTGAATTCTTCCTACTATACCTTAAATTAGATATAAGAATGTCTGTAAAAAATGTGTGGATTTATAGTTATACTACAAGGGATCTGGAGAGTTTCACAATGTTGTCTTACTGAGAAAAGAGTGCTGTTTAGTTACTGTACTATGCACATATTACATGTGTGAGTGTATGTATGTACATTTTTATGTGTAGCTGATATTGAATGTATGCAGCACTTACGAGGTTTCCTTTGAAACATGCTGGCTGTGAATGCATTTGTAGACCAACTGCTTCCTGGAGTTCTTCTTCATTGTCTGATGTGCGGGCTCTCCTTGACTCTTAACTAACGAAACATCCACATGCTTAATGAGTTTTTAAATATCGCCACCACACTTCGTTGTCACTATGGTGAGCTTTTAATTTGCCGAGCAATTAAGTGCGGGCTCTCATCCATCAGCGCTGGTTTGTCTAGCGGGAGCCTCGCCACTGTTTATTGATGGCTTCCACAGAAACACTGTGGTTAAATGAGAACTCCCATGGTGGAGGTCATTCCAGCAGCTTCAGGAAGCCAGCGCTAGACTGACACGGGAGATGAATTGTTAGCCTAGACGGTTACACCTCCGATACCTGCAGATATTAACAGCGACGGCTGGGAAGGTCTTTAGCTGGTGTGATGGATATTTCTGAGCGTATATAGGTGCCATGCGCCATCTGTTTCTGACTGTGAAATATTCTTCAGACCTCCAAAAAATCATACACACTCAATTTGCACTACATTAGAGGGATTTTACTGTGTGAGAAGAGTTTGCTCACATGTTAATATAGATGAAACTTCTACACAGTCATTCACTGATTCACACATTTATAGTTAAACAGGAATAACATGTAGTATAAATTACTTACTTAGGCAAGTATTTAAATAAAGGTGTTGGAGAGTGTCTTAAAGACAGGAATGTGATATCCAGCTTGTGGTTTGTTGGAGAGTTTAGGTTATTTATAAAGAAACTGACTATTAATTAATTGATTATTATTTAACTTTATTAATTTGTTTATTAATAAATGCTTAACACCGTGGTTGAATGTCCTGCTTAAGCCTGAGGACAGAAGCTCTTTGTCAGTCTACCTGTATGTTATCTCAAACACTGTGATGAAAGTTGTAAATACAAGAATATTTGTAGAACTTTTTTCTCATGTTTGACCTAATGTTGTGAGCTGGCTAGTGATGTTCTAACAGGGCGGTGCTTCTCAGACTTGCAAGAATACCCGGAGAGCGACTCCCACTAATACATCCCCATCCCTCATCCCGACAGACACCAGACGACAGGAAAAGTGCTGGGGAAGAATATTCAGTCTCCCTTGAGTAGTCTGTAATAAATTACACTTTCATCCACTGAGCGAACCGTTTGAGATTCTATCCATCTCTCCCTTTTTTTCCTCTGCATCCCTCGCTCTTCATCCCAACTTGGCTGTCAGGAACCACCTGGCCATGGATATATATGGATATAGATACATCTATATGTATGTATATATATATATATATATATATATATATATATATATATATATATATATATATATATATATATATATATATATATATATATATATATATATATACATATACATATATACATATATATACATATATATCTATATATGTCTATATATAGATAGATGACGACAGATATATGGATATATCTGCTATATATATATATATATAAATATATATATATATATATATATATATATATATATGTATGTATATACACTGCCCTCCCAAAAAGTTGCAGCCTAACAAGGTGGGGTTCTGGAGCGATATCAGAGATGAAATCCTCATCATTTTTGGTGCAAATACATTATACAAATTACAAAGTATCTTTGGATACCTTAATAGCATTTTATTTACCCAGTTACATAATAATGAAGTATATATACTGTACATCAAAAAGTGGGGACATACTTGCTTTGCCAGCTGTGATGTCTGGTTACTGGTTTAAACTTGGCCCAGGTTTTTAAAAGATTTTTTGGTTGCACACCTTAATAGCTTCAACAATTGATTGGTTCATTATGTTCTAAACTTAATTGCCAATTAGAACACAGTTTAGGTCGAATAGGTTACCAACAACTTATTTGCCAATCAAATGACTTTAATTTGACCCACCTATCTTATAGAGAGTTTCCATGTGTTTTTGACAACATATTTCTTTCTCTGGAAACCACGTCAATCTGTAATAGTTCTAAGGAATGAAGGCACTGATAGAGATAGCAAGTTTAAATTTTTCTAGAAGTTTCCAAACTTTGGAGACTAGTGTATACACACACACATACATATACATATACATACTATATATATATATACATGTATGTATATATATATATATATACATGTATATGTGTGTGTGTGTGTGTGTGTGTAAACATATCTTTATTTCGCCCAAGTTACTATCTCTCAATTCTGTGATTTAACTGTTTATTTTATTTACATTTTTTGATTGCTATCACAACCTTGAATTTTTTAAAGGGGTTGGCTTGTGCAGTTCTAATTATAAGATCCTAACCTTGAATTTTGTTTAGTTGTTCTTTTTTATCAAACAGAAAACATTTGAGCTCTGGATAACTTTAGGGTAGTTTCAATGGCATGTTATAAAACATGACAATGTGAGGTTGTCATTCGTCTTTTTTGTCTTTCTTTTTCCTCTCCCCTCCTGTTTTCCCCTTCTTCCCTCCTTAACCTTCGTCTGAAGTTCGTGGGGCTGTATAAGCATGAACTACAATGATGTATTACCATAGCAACCACCTGCCCCCTCTAGCTCCAATGGCTGCAGTGGATCAGCGATTCTCTCTCCTCTCTCTCTCTCTCTCTCTGCCCCCCTTTCACCAGCACCTGTCTTAGACAGTTATCAGCACCCTTAAAACCTGCATAATGCTCTTTTGTCCTCCCTTTTCTCTGTGTCCTTATCCCTCTTTTCTTACGTGCCATTTTTCACATCAACCCCGAGGGCAGCTTTGGATAGGAAGTCAGAACAGGGCCCGGGCTAGTTTTGGGGTGTTTGGCACCCAACTAAATTGAAGATCGGACCCTTTCCTCCCTGGTGTTAAATGATAGAGGCAAAACAGTAGCGTAGCTTTTGAACATATTGCTTTGTCTAAAATAATCTTTTTTCCCTCTGCTTCACCTCCTCTCTAGCACTTGCTCAGTGATGGAGGGATGAATGGGTTAACAGGCTCACATGCACTCTGCACAGTTTCTCTTAATGGGACATTTAAAACAAAGTTAGCTGAGATACAAACTGATTTTGTCGAGTTGTTCTGTGAAATATTCTTGACCCCCCCACTTGTAGGCATGTGCACTAAACCTGGGAGACTCCCACATCCACATATACACACACGAAAGCAAATACAAATGTTAGTTGACTCTCTACTGAAGTCTTGACCCAGACAGAGCATCACTCCTGGTATGAGAGCAGTCATTGTCCTGCTGTCTCCCACCCAGAGTGCTTCACCAACTTTCAGGACTTTCAAGAGTTGCTGACACTCTGTTTTACTTTCCCCTCCACCTCCCGTGTAATGATAAGTGGGCAGTTACCTGCTAAACACTCTAGGTCAAATCTGAGAGCGGACCGCTCCAATTTCATTCCCGAGGGGTGCTGGTTCCCAATTTCAGTTCGGTGATAAGCAAAGATCCAAACAAGGAAACCGTAGCATATTCTTACCTTATTAATACTACTACTTTAAATATATATACAATAATATAAATATATATATATATATATATATACATATATATATTCAGTAAAGAAACCAATTTCTACTGAATGTCGTCTTAATTCTAAAGACAAACGTGTATCCTGGGAATTAAGATACCTTATGCCTCATATAACCTCAAAATAGGTCTCAAAAAGCAGTTGAATGACCACATCTCTGTTCATCTGATGTGTTGTAATCCAGGAATGTGCTGAGTCTTCTTAAATTATGCTAATCACTCCCAAAAATTCAAGACTCTCTCATTTCTTTCCTGCAAAATGCAGTACTCCACTCATTTTGCTTCTTGTGAATTATTTGTTCACTCTACAATTTTATCAAAGAACCTTGACATTGGGGATTTGTAAAGTCATTATATTATTGATATTTCAAGCGGCACAACAACAAATTAAAGTAGCAGTCACCCCCTCCCCCTCCTATAATGTTTATAAAATTCACCACCGGTGCTGCCACTGTGGCCTGAATTCACTCACTGTAGCTTTAAGATTTTGCAATTCTAATACATCGTAGTAGGAGTAGGGGAACTTAGAAGGCCAATAACTTCTGCCTGGTTTCAGATGGAAATATAACTATGGAGTGTGACCTGATGGTCCTGCTGCAGTAAAACATAATGAGTAGAGTGTTAAAGCAGCAGTACTAGATGAAGTTAATGGAGCTTGAACTGAGCTCCTAATTGCCTTGTCTCCGTAACATTTATTCTGCCTCAACAGGGCTAAGCAACAGAGAACAGCTCTTCAGGAAAAGACAGAAGAGCAAAAACCCTGGAGAGGAAAGGTGAAGACCTCACTGTTAGAGCAGCATAGCTAGGGTTTAGCAATGGGACAATGTGGGTTTTTTTTCTTCTAGTACCTTTCATTGGCATAACCAACAAATTTTGCAAGCTTTTACATATCACATGTGAAAAGAGGTGCCTTCTACCAGCACAGTGGAGTTTTTTGAAAGGTTCCACACCAATAACACCATAGTGGGAAAAAACAGGTGCATCGCACACTTGCATATACATATTAAAAACGTTTTTAGTAGATGAGGCACTTAGCTGGCTCTTAAAGCAGAGTGACACTCTCTCTGTGTCCCTGTGATGGGTCCATGCACTGCAATTACACACACAATTAGAGCCTCACACACTACCACACTACTGCCGCAGGGGCTGTGGGAGTCGTGTGAACAGTCTGATTATCTGTGTGTGTCTGTGTCTGTGTATCTGGGTGTTTGCGTGTGGAACAGTGAGATACATTTCTTGTCTCATGTTAAAAAATTATTTCAGTAAAAAAACACCAAAGAAACGATATTTCAAAAACATTCTAAATTCATATTTAATGGTCACCCACAAGTGTACAAACTACAGCACACATTATTACAACAACACATCCACACACACACACACACACACACGCTATGGCCCTGTAGGTTTTACTTATGCACTGGGAAATATGCATCTTTTGGCATAGACCCATACTCTCTCTCTACACTATATATATATATATATATATATATATATATATATATATATATATATATATATATATATATATGTATATGCACACACATATACATACAGTATATAAGCAAGTATATATACCGAGAGTGAGAGAGCGGGAAGGAGATTGAGATTACCCTTGTATATGTGTGTATATATATATATATATATATATATATATATATATATATATATATATATATATATATATATATATATATATATATGTGTGTGTGTGTATATATATATATATATATATGTGTGTGTGTGTATATATATATATATATATATATATGTGTGTGTGTATATATATATATATATATGTGTGTGTGTGTATATATATATATATATATATACACAGTGTATATGTGAATATATGAATGAATGAATATGAATGGAGATAGAGATAGATATAGATATATAGATCTATAGATCGATACATAATTTGTATCTTTGGTTGCATAATGGAGGGTTTATCTGTTGTGTGATTAGTTCAATCTAGACTGCATTCAGAGCTATTTTACTCAATCTAGCACTGGCCCTACTGTGTACCTAAGCTGCATACATATGTACAAAATCATTATCTCACACTTCTCATCTTTGGTTTCACTGTTTGCATTGTGCCATGGTGCCATGTGGCTCCATGTTCAGTCCCTGGCCCCTGGCATGGGGTCCCTTATTTAGCGGATTAGCTGCACAGACATGGGCTTGGATCCAAAGCTTCATGGTTTTGCAGTTTCCAAACCTTCTGGGTCCAGTGGAAACAGGCTTCTGGAACCCGAGCCAAAAACTCGAGCTAGCCTGTTGTGTCTGACACGTTGCCACAAACGCGGTGGGAGACCAATCTGACAACATTGTTGATTACTTAGCGATTAGTCAGTCGTCTCTCTCGAGACGGCTATTAGCGATGACCACGCGTGCTGAGAGATCGGGAGAGGTTAACCATAATGTGTGATCTTTACGGTGCTTTATGGAACATATCCAAGCTTTATGTTTGAAGGTTCACCTGCCGGAACTCGTACTGTCAATCCAGTCCATAAACGTGCACTATTTGTCCTTCGTTTCTGACATACTGTATTGTCTTTTGCTTGACCAGTGAGAAACACGTCGCTGGAATAAATTATGCTGAATATTGAAAATAGCTGCCTCAGTGATCTGTCATATTGTTGCTCTGGGCTAATATGCATGCAGCTCTTGGTTTGTTGCTGAGTATGATGAGGGCTTACTCCTCCACACTACCTCCTCTGTGTGCCTCCTGTCAATCACTTTTCCTTTTACTGCATAAACCAGGGCTCATAGACCTGCTATTATACAAATGGATGCACAGTGATACTGTTTTCATAACAGCTCTTGGTCAGCCCACATCCCAAAGCAATTGGTCATTACTTCATGACTCTTGGAGAAAACAGACGTGTGTGTTTCTTGTGGGCACTGTGGCGCATATTGCGGAACCCACAGTAGAGTGTTTGAAGGAGACGGAAGAACCAAGTATCTTCACTTGTTCGCCTATTTGTTTGTTTCCTCTGACGCACAAAGAATTATTGACAATTGAGGCTTCATGTATGCATTCTGACTTTTTCATGATTTCTTATGCATGTTAGCAAAAGCAGGAAGTGGTCTTTGTATGTGCCTCTCTGGCAGCGTCTTTGTGTGTGTGTGTATGTGAGTCACTCGCTGCGTTTGACCCTGGCACTGCCTACATAAACAGACCCCAGCTGAGTGCTGTCTTTGTAATGGCTTTGTGTTCGCTCATCATTTGACCTTCGACCTCAACAGAGCTTCCTCCCGCTCCTCTCCTCCACCTATTAATCCTCTGTGCTATTTATACGCCTGTTATTTACCAGCCTGCTACCCAACACACACACACACACACACACCGAATGCTACATTACTCTTTCTAAGCCACTGCATTTGCTCATAACATACTCTTGATGTCTCTCGAGCTGATGTTATGTGAGGAAAATAATTGTACAATTTCTCCAAGTTGTTATTATTATAAAGACTGGGCCTTATTCACCAACTGTACTAAGGAAGAAATCTGTTCTTACAACTCACTTATGCAGATTTCACCAAGATTCTGATATTCAGAATATTTAGTTTTCATAGTGGAGATTTCTTCTTAGGTAAGGACAGAATCTATAAACGGTGCTGAGCACTTTAAGGCCAATTTTATGACTTCTCTTTGTGCAAAACATTAGCTTATTGTGTTTTTATTGAATGCTATTTAAATGTTTTAACCTACCTAAGATCAATTCAAAGAAAACACATTAAAAATATCGGTAAATGGGGCCTACTGATATTATGTTTAGTGGCATCGTTTAATACTTGCATTATTTAATACTGTATTTGTTATTTCACATTTTTGTGGCATCTCTATGGTCTGTAAAAACGTCTTCTCACAGTTAACAGCTAACAGGTGGTGCTATACTGTTTTTAGTGTATTGGCTGGAGTTTTGTGCTATTTAGAAGCCACCGTCTCCTCCTCTCTTTCTCCTCTGTCCGTCCTCTCCTCGCCTGAGTGACGTAACCCCTTAGTCTAGGCACAGTACACGCACATGCACCCAGTCACAATCACACACACACCGCTTGTTGCAGATGCACACACAGAATCAGACGGCAAGCAGCATTGTGTGTGTTTGTTCGTGCTCCTCCCATGGAGCACTTAGGTGAATACCTGGGTGTGAATGAGGGTCAAGGCATCCTTGAACCTCATTTTACATTCACAGATAATGGCTCCCCCCTCAGTAGCGTTTAACCGCTCTGCCTGTCCTTTGGACCTGCTCATTTGGGCCTCGGCGGGGGGGAAGCCGTCTGCTTGTGTAATTCCAATCAAAAGCTGTAAACAGGTTGGCCATCTTATCTGGTCCATGGCTACATCACAACAAAGAACAGATTTCTTCAAGGAATCTGTGTCTGCTCTCTCTCTCTCTTTTCTCTCTCTCTCTATTTGTCTCTCTCTTACTGAAAAGACAGAACAAGCTTTGAAGTATGAAATGTGTGTGTGTGGGCAAAATTTTAGATATTGTCCGCTATGTGCATTGAAAGATTAAGGTTCGTCAAATTTTCGGGGCTTTGTGTGGACATTTTTATATGTGAGGACTGGTCCTTATTGGAGAAAATCGTTCTACAGTTAGTAGTGTAACAGTTAAGAAAGGTTGGATGGTTGCCAGTTCGAATCCTGGACCAGTAAAGGTACTACTGAGGTATTCATGAGCAAGATAACCCTAACCGTCCCCAAGCGGTATCTTGCCCTGTCCCTGGGCGCTGTCCATGTTAACTGCCCACTGCTCCTTCACGGATGGGTTAAATACAGAGGTCTCATTTCATTGTGGTGCAGATTATTGAGATGTAGTAATATGGTACTGATTGAAAGTAGTTTGCATAGAGAGCATGATGCAGGTGTGTGTGTGTTTTAAGGTTCTCCATGCATGCCATTTCCCATTGCCTCACAGCTGAATAGGCTGGTTGAGGTCAGAGGTTACCTTTTTAGAGAGGTAGAAAATGAAAACATGAATTTAAATGTTGAATGTTTGGTTGATTATCTTTGATTATCTTTCTCTATATCTTCCTGTGCATTCTGTCTTGTATCAAAGATGCTTCAATGCTCTATGTGATGTAATGTCAGTGAGCTGTGAAGTCACTACTAACCACACCAAGATGTGCAACAGTGCCATAAACTCTCTCAGACTTTCTCTTATACGGTAAGTGCTTCTAAACCCTTTACTTTCTGTCCAGAAATGTTCTATTAAGGGAAGACCTCAGTTTTGCAATTCCCTTTTCCCAACGTCTATCAATGATTCTGTACCACGCAGTCACTGTCAATTTGAGGGAAGTTACTTTTAAATGTAGCTAAGATACGGCCAAGATATTGTTTTAATCAGTGTTAGGAGTAACGCATAACAAAAGTAATACAATTACAGTAATGTATGACTTTTTTCTGAAACGCAGAAATGTAAGGCATTAATAATAAAATTTCCAGTAATATTATACTCATTACATATTTCAGTAACACACTTTTAAAATTTACTGCTGTTTATGTTTTTATTTAATAAAATCACCAACACCACAGACCTTGGCCACAAGAGAAAAATTCTTCGAGTGAAAGAGCTATTTTCTACAGCCTGTATGACTACAGTCATTATGCTACACCACATCGCTGTCCACTGGATGTATAATGAGCTGCAGTAAACTACATTTTAACATTTTAGAATGCCAAATCCTACTTCCGCAGTTATTTTTGTGAAAGTAACTCAAAATAATGCAGGTGACATGTAACACATTATAATATTGATTTTTTTACTACTGTAATGTAACAAATTACTTTGAAATAACAGTAACTAGTAATCTATAATGTTTTACATTTTGGAGGCAACTTGCCCAACACTGGCTATAATATAGGAGTTAGAGAAAAAATAGATAACTATTTTGAAACAACTTTGCTAGCACAAGTCTTTGCAGCCATAAATGTTTTTGGGTTATTATTACAAATAAAAGGATTTCCAGGTGTGAAGACATTGTATTAGTAAGACATCTTTGAAGCTGTATGTACGAACGAGCGTGCTGCTTACATCTTCACAGAGGAGGACTCTCTCCGACTCCATCTCCACTTCGCAGTTTTCAAGAGTGTGCTGTGATGCAACGAGCTAGCGCTGCACAGAAACACCTTGTAGTTGTTGTCCTTGTGAAGAGAGAAAAATATTTTTGTAATGATGTGGTTATTCCATGCTACATCAATATTTTCCATGCTTCATCACTATTGGGGCAGTTGGCAGCGTAACAGTTAGGGAGCTCGCCCTGTGACCAGTCCATGTCCCAAACCGGTAAATGAGCAAGGTACTGTCCCCAAGCACTGCTCAGGCGCTGCCCACTGCGCCTTCATGGATGGGTCAAACCAGGGTTGCATTCGTTATGGTACTGTGTGCTGGCCTGTGGTGTATTCTACAATAACAATCATTCACGTTAATTTCTAAGAAGAGAAAACAGTTACTGAAAGAACTAGTGTTTTATTGTTGGAGCGTCGCTACCTGGAGTTTTATAATCCTCAAAACTGGTCCCTGTGTATAACATGTCTATAACACAAGTCTCTTGGCCTTATCCTGCATTTCTCCATCTAGTTCTGACTTGGTTTGTAAAACATTGATGTTAATTTCTCAATGATTACTTTTCTACTATACACTGTGTCCCTATTCTGTGATGGGCCACCAATTGGTTCATTTTGCTAAGTCACAGTGGGATATTTTGTCATGATTTTTGCAGGCAAAATGTTATTGGGATATTATTACGAATAAAAAGATTTCCAGGTGTGAAGAGACTTCAGTGTGAGCTGCATGTACGAATAGGTGTTCTGCAAGTGTGTGTGAGCTGTACAGCTAGAGCGAGCGAGCTCAGTAGGAGTGTTGTAATGTGAGTAAGGTCTGGAGGGATTTCCTGCTCGCGTATCTCTGACAGGGGGAACATGGGGACTAAGGGCTAATTAAAACATGCTATTAGCTGAGAGGCCACACTGTCATGATAAGAAAAAGAGAGGCTGAAAGAAATTAGCCAGCACCACTTCTCTGTCAGACACCACCACTACTGTGCCAACAGACCATAGTGAGTCTCTCTCTCTCTCTCTCTCTCTCACTCTCATTGTTTATAGGCTGTAAATTTTGTGACATTTTTATAGGCATGCTGTCCTCTACAACTAAGTGAATCAGCTGTCGTCACGAGCTGCTACAATGACATTCTCATTCTTCTAACCTGCCATTTTAGAGTGTCAGGACCGGTCCCTTTTAAAGTACACCGATGTGTTTAATTAAAATGTATTGTAAATGTCTAATAAACATTCACTGGGCTGTGGTGAACAGCAGTTGAAAATGGAAGTGAAGCGTTTATGAGGTAGAACTATAGTGCCTGATGATTTATTATTCCAGAGTTTCCTCAGGTTGAAGGCTTTTTTGTTGGTAGGCCCTTTTTTCACCTTTTCCTGACCTCAACAGGCATTGTGTGGGTTGGTGAATTGGATGGGCGAATTTTTAGTTTTTGTGATTACCTGTTTATGCGAAAATATAGGAAAACCGGAAATAACCTGACATATTGTATGTGATTACTTTCATGAGGAAATAAATATTATTATGGAAAAAAAAAACATTTATTTGAAAAACTTAAAGTGTCACAAGATTTGCTTTTGGATGCTGAGGTTACGATAAGGGTTAAGTGTAGCTGTAATATGATTTGGTTTTAGGTTTAAAACCACATAGTGCACCACAACAAAATGTAATCTCTGCATTTGAACCACTCATGAAGGAGCATAGGGCAGCTTTGTGACACAATGATCAGGAAACAGTCTTGTGGACAGTATCTTACTCCTACAAAGTACCTCAATGGTCCTTTTACCGGTCCGGGACTTTAACCATAAACAGGGCCATACACTACCAGTAAAACTACTTTATGACAATATCTTTTGTAAAATTTTTAAACATTTCAATAATTTAATTCAATCAATATGAGAGTCAATGGAATAACTCATAAATACAGCAAGACATGACTTTGTATGTGTATAATATTTGTACACATAAACGTATTTTGTTAATATATTCTATTTTTGTCTTTATAAAGCAAACTGTAATGAGCTCAAGATCAGGGTTTGTAAACACACTTCAAGATATCCAGTGTTTTGTATTGAAAAGATGCCCAGAGATGACACTGCCGCCACCCCTTCCTCACATCCAAACGGTCATGCAGAGCAAGAGAGGGTCTTTCTTTTTGTGCTTTCCGTCGCCACACTTTCTCTCATTTGCTAATTCATTTTCTATCCAGCCTCTGCCATCTATTTGTGTTCTCCCACCTCTCTCCTCTGCTCACCCTCTCTCCTTCTCTTTGATGACTTCCTCCCTCTACTCGGCACCGCTGATCATGTTCTCTCTCTCTCTCTCTCTCTCTCTCTCCACACACACACACACACACACACGCTCTCTCTCCCTCTCTGATGCAGTTGCCTCCCCCTGAGATAGTGGTTATAAACAGTCTGCAGGGGGCTATGGATAGGAGCAGTCTCACGCTGGGAAAGCTCTCTCTCCTATCTCTCATCCTGCCTTCCCTCTCTCTCCATCTCATAAGGAGAGACAAGGGCATGTTCGTGAGGAGACCGTCTCAGGGAGCTGCCCGCTACTGTAAGAGAAAATAAGGGCAGTGCTTTCTTTCAATGTCAAACTCTAGTCTTCTGTTTCCTTTTCTCCAGCTCCTGATTCCTGCAATCTGGCTAATCAGTGCAATAATTAAACTTTGGTTATGTCACATTTCATATATTAATCTCTGAGCTCATTGTTAGATAGAATCAAAATTAGACATATCATTGCTTCTACTGTGTAGTAATTGAACCACAAGATAAACTATAATCTGGAGTATTTATTTACGTCTAAAACAATTTCTGGAAGACAATGTGATAAAGAATGCAGGGGCTGTTTTGAGAGAGAGACTGGGGAATGAATAAAGGAGCACGATGGTCATAATAAGTAGATGATATAGCAGGTGACTGCTCTGGTTGTACTGTAATTACCATCATAATGAGTTTCCTTCTAATAAGGTTGCACTTAATTATGTCTGTTCAGAGCCCTCTTAATTCAGACACACTGACACACAATCCTCTCTATAAGATTACACTCGCCCCTTTATAACCCGTATGCATGCTAGCAGGCTAGGCTAGTCTTTATTCGCTCTGGGGTTTGTGAGTAAACTGTCTGCTTAGAATTTGAAAATGCGTGTCTGTGTAGACAGAGAGAGAGAGTGAAAGAAAGCAAGAGAGACATATTTTATTCTCTACCTTACGTCTGGCCGTTCTCTAGACATCCTCTGTGTGTTGCTGCAGAAGTGATGCTGCTCTGTTCTGACAACATTTTTCATTTCTCTAATATTCTCCCATTTCCCACTCTTTTACTCATCCCTAACTTCCTCTGAGCGTGTGTTTATCCTCCCAGGAACAAATGAGAATCAGGAGTATCCATATACTTTATATTCCCACATTCTTGTTAAGATTTTATTTCTGACAGACAAAAGAGTGACAGTCTATTGTTTTTCTGTTTTCTGTTCCATTAACAGTGTGCACTTTTTATATATTAAAAGAAATGCATTTTTACTTTCTTTTTTTACATATATATATATATATATATATATATATATATATAATGTAAATAAATTTGCCAGCTTCTTGAAATGGCGAAGTTTGAATTAAACAGGACATTTCTTTAAATAAACTCTTTTCTCAGTGCTATTACAACCTGCACAGGCCGAGTTAACAAATGATTGAGGGGGGTTTGCGCACTAGCAGTAATGCATGTATATCTGTAGATGCTGAAGCAATCAAGTGTGTGCATGTGTGTTATGTGTAAGAGAGGGAGATTTTTGTAACCTTTATCCTGTGTGTGTGCACATGTGTGTGTGCCTGTGCATGTGTGTGGGTGCTCATCTCTGAAGTATATTACAGCAGCTGTATAAGTGTTTGGGTGTACAGTAGAGAGTGACTATATATAAACAAGTCGTTTTAGGGTGTTGGGACTCTTTGTGTTTCCTGACTCTGTGGCTGCTGTGCCGGTGCAGGCGACTGAGCGCTTTCCTGCTGCAACTCCAGATGAACTGCACAGAGTGAGTCTGAGCTCCAGGCATCAACATTTTAAAAATATCTAGCAGGCCGCAACGAGGAGAGCGGTGTCAGTCGCTGCGCTCCCCGCTCTGTCTCGCAGGCGCACGCCTAGCTTTTGCTCTCATCGCATCTTCCTCACATCTCCTCCAGGGAATATTCTCTGTGTGTGTGTGTCTTTGTTTTATGTATAACTGCAGTTGATAAGACCACATTCTAGCATTATTGTGAATGCTTTCCACTGCATTATTTTAGGTTCGGCAAGTAGTGAATTGTGGCAAGATGGAGAATTGTCACGTCCTGCACTTTTTCCTTTGTCAATACTCTCTCCCTCTCTCCCTCCCTCCTTCCTTCCTTCCCCTCACCCTATCCCTGTCTCTCTTTTTCCACAATGTCACGTCCTGCCCTGCACTTTTTTCCCCTTTTTTGAAGTGCGCTCTCTCTCTCTCTCTCTCTCTCTCTCTCTCTCTCTCTCTCTCTCTCCTTCCTTTGCCACTTTTCCTTCCCCCTCTCTCTCTCTCATCCCTCTCACTCTCACTCTCTCTATCTCTTAATCCCTCATCCCTCCCCTTTTCTACTGTAGTTCTCACTCTCCTACTTTGAACATCAGACAGGGCTTAGCTTGTCATTCTGCCTGCTGGCTCCTGGAGGATCTTTTAATTAGGAGTGAGGAGAGGCTGTCAGAGTGATCAGGGTTTGCTCAGTAAACATTACCTCATGCTTCCCCCCACCCCACCCTTCCCAGTTCGGGGCGGCAGGGTCGGGCGTCGAGGTTGCCGTGGGAACAGAGGAGCATTGCGGCCCGGCTTAAAGAGGGGCTCACTATAACGAGGAGACAAAAAGGGGAATGGCCTCTGCTCAGGCTCCGGGTCAAAGGCACAGCCTGCCAACAATGGGTCATCCCCCACCTTCTTAAGTCCTAAACCACAAATGGGCAAGAGAGAAAGAAAGAGGGGTGCGTGGAACGATGATGAGCAAGAGAGAAAGAAAGCATCCCTTAGTGTTAGGACATCCAACTTTTCTCTTTTGCCTGTTTGCGGTTTGGGTAGGGCTGGGCAATTAATCAAAAATGAATCCAAACTAACATTCAGAACCTCTTATTGAAATAATTTTGCGATTCACTCTTTCATTAGAAAAAGTATTCCAGCATTAATGGTTGAGCATCTTTATTGGACAAACTTTGTCTGTGAACTATGACCCCCCTATGGTCTCAGCTCTATGTTTGGGACTTTAGATCAGGACTTTCTGTTACCCGTTGTTGAACTAGACATAGAGAAAGCATCCTTTATTGTTAGCGCATCCGTCTTTCCCTCTCTTTCTCTGTCTTGCCCTTGTGCGGTTCTGAATTTGTGCTGGCAAGTGGTGGAATGGTTAGAGGGACGTGGAGACATTCTAGGCTGGGTCCTGTTAGCGTAACAAGTGCACGTAGAGTTTTGGGAGAAAAGTGGAGAGGTGGGACAGGGCCTGGGAGAGGCGACGGCGTGGAGGAGAGAGGGGTGTGAGAAGGGGTCCTGGGGTCAGCCCCTGGCTCAATGGAGAGGGGGCACTTGTTCTGCGCAGAATACTCCCCGAGTTAAAAGATCGCGGAAGGCAGGCTGGAGCACAATGACAGGCCATTAGAGAGAGCTCAGAGATACACAATGCAATTACTCCCTAGGTGCCTAGGAACCGCGGCCGGATGGGAAGACGCTATTTCACACTTGTAATGCTTTTCTAGCCGGATTCAGAGCACAAGCACATTACACTTAGCACTTTCATTTAGGAGAAAATTTATGACAAATGATTGCTAGGGGACACACACACACACACACACACACACATACATATATATATATATATATATGTACACACACACACACACACACATACACACACACGCCCCGTCACAAGCACCTCGGCTTGAAGTGAATTTCAGTAGCAGCATCTCAGTGGAGTTGAAATGGAGTAGAAATAATCTAAAAGCACTTGATTTGAACTGAGGGAGCGCTCTCATGTGTGCTGTGTCATGCTGAGTTGTTAAGCTGTACTTTAAAAAGCTCTGACTTCTTCTCTGCCTCTCTCCTCTGGATTGGGCAAACAGCCTTCTTTATTTTCATTTTACTTTATTTTTTTCCCTTTTTGAGGAGTTTAGATGGAGAGGGGGGAGGAAATGGTTTGTGTGTGTGTGTGTGTATGTGTGTAGGGGGGATGGGGCAGGCAATCTCTTCAGTACCATGATGAAAGCCCAAAAGAGGTGGCAAAGGAAAACCACGGGAATGTTCTGGGGTTGCCACGGTGATAGAGAGGGCCCACTCACAGCATGGCTTTCAGAAGTTTGGAGGCTTTATCTGTGAGACGCAGCATTGGGCCTCAGGCCAACACTCCAGGAGTGCGCACACACACACATATACCCACACTCACACACACACCAACAAACATAAACATGCACATAATTAATTTCGTATCAAGTATAGTCACAATGCAACCCCCAACACATCACGTGTACCACACGTGCACGCACACACATGCATGCACAATGGCAAATCACAGGGTTACTTAACGCTTTATTGAAGTGGAAAGTATGCTTGTGGATGTCTGGAGTTTGTGAGTAGGTGACTGTCTTTCTATCCAAATTCCTGCCTATAAAGTAAAAGCAACTGAAATATAACTACCAATAGTAGTATGATGGAGAAAGTTAATAGGGATGGGAGCCGGCTTTAAACAAGTAAACAGGATTGTTCTGTGTGGTGTGACATTGTGTGACTGAGTGACATTGCATCTTGGAGGAGGGACGATGTCACACAGAGCCATGATGGAAAGAGAGCGATGATGGGCTAGAGGTCTGGCTATGTGCATTTATGGAAATAACACACACTAACTTGATAAGAAGCAATACAAAGGGATAATTATCTGTGAAATATTTAAAGATGTTACATTATGAGGAGAAAAAATAAGTTTTTTTTGTACATTTTAGTATATTTAGTGTCAAACATAAATGCTCTTAAATGCTTGAGCTCTTACAAGAAGAGAAATACGGCCAAAATTTTTAAATATTGACAGACGCTGTTTCAATTATGAAGTTAAATCACTAATGGTTTGTAATTCAACAAATTGTCAAAAATAGATTTTGGGGGGTTTATTCCATATTCTTATTTTATTTAATTTGCCTTTATGTGAGTTATTTTAACACACACTCACAAAAACATTTTACTTCTGTATGATATTTGGCAGAATTTTATGTGTTTTTCTCCACACTCCCTTAAAACTACTGAACACTTACACACACCAGCGCGCCAACTGATACACACACAGATCTAGTTTCATTGAATTAATGGACACAAACCGCTCAAAAATACGCACACACACACACACACACACACACTCACGTACACATAGCTGATTTATATTCATTGCCAGTCACAGACTCGCAGCAGGCCACTGGCAGAGTGCCTTTGTGTGCAGCCTGCCATTACGGCTTGGCACCAAGCCAGGATCTACGCAGAGTCAGTGGGTCAAGATGACAGCGGTGGGGCAAGAGCAGCGAGATGCCCTCGAGAGCCAGGCCGCCCAGCTGAGATCCCCCCCCCACCCCAGTGGAGGTGACTGCTCTGTGGGCTCACTGCACCTCTGTCCCCCCCGGAGCCCCAGAGCTGCCAGTCCTCGGTGCCCCAGAGCTGCCCTTGTTCTGCCAGCTTGGCACTCTGCAGTCCCTGGGCAGAGCTGGCCACCACCGCCAGCTGGCTGTGCAGGTCCTGAGAGGGGCGTTTTCAGTGGTAATTTCTGTGTGAAACACAATCAGCCACACTCACACCAAACACACACACCCACACACATGCATCTTCAATTACTTACTGCAAACAGCCTTTCAAAACAATTACATTTCCACTTTTAAATCTTGAACAAATTGCACCTTCACCTCTGTTCTTTTGGTCATTTTCGCCAAATATTTGTGTATTTATTTTTGATCGCACGCATGTTTTGCTAAGGTTTCCAGCGGGAAAGATTAACATTCCTACATAGGATTTTCCACAGCGTCCCGCCATGCCAAGCACTCTGTGTGGCTTCTTTTTGCCATTCTGTATCCAGTGGCATGTAGACGGGGGATTACTGGGAAAGACTTGGCAACCCGTAAAGCAGCTTCAGGAGTGCTGCAGTCCCATGCCAGAGTGTGGACTGGAATCACGATGGGGAACCCAGCAGGTGCCTTAGCTTGTGGCTACTTATGCAAACTGTACACAGTACCTGACTGAACAGCACGTACCAAAGAAAAAAAAGCAGGCCACTCCTCCGCATTTCAACACTCGTGAAGGCAATTCGTCAAGTAAATGGTGGTAAGCAGATGCATCCGTTCCTCTGGTTCTGGAATAAGACTGCACCTTAGAGCTGAACTGCTTTCGCATAGTCCAAGTGGACGGAGTGAAAAATGGGGCTATTGAGTGGGTTTGAGGTGCAGACAGGGGCCAGTGCATGGAGGAGTTTGGACAGTACGCAGCAGTTTTAAGGTGACCCCCAGTCTTCTCTGCAGGAAGAGAGGGGAGCGAGATGAAAGAAGACCCTGCGTCCACAGCTTATCAAACTTTAATACGCCCTGCCAGCTCTGGCAGTAAAGACGAGAGGAGCAGTAGAAGCTGATGCACACACACACACACACACCAACCATGTGTGTTTTATCTTGCTCTCTGCTCCTGGTGCTATGTGACTGAGTAGGTAAATGAAGGGACTCACTCTCACCTCTGTGACCTGCATATGAGCTGTGAAGAAAGTTTAGCTACAGGGAAACAGCCGTTGTAAAAAAAAAATCTTTCATAGAGATTCCTTGTACAGCCATTGGGCTCTAAATGACATAAAGCATTATAAGCTCAAGAAAAATCCTTTAGACCTAAATATGTCATAGTCACATATTGTTCATTGTTATGCATATACTAGATTGTCATGTCGTATCCCCTTTTCTGTCTTTATTTCCCAACATTCTAAGCTAGTTCATGATGAGTATTTTGCCTCTGGTCAGACTGGTCAAGGATTAACGATGGTTTGTAACCAAATTCAGTTTGAAGGTGTTTAATACATAGCTTAGTTTGAGCCTTCAATGGGATCAGCTTAAGTTAAAATCTGCTTGATGGGCCTTTTTCTTTAGAGCCTATGAAGTTTCATGTTTAAAAAATGAAGGTGACGTTGTAACACATATTATGTCATTTTGGTTTTATATCAATATTATTACTTTGCTATATTTATTTTACCACCAAAAATTGGTTTATAAATGTATAAGTGACATTTTTGAATGTATAGAGCATCAGGTAAAGACAAAGTGCTTGGTTTTTGTGGCAGTAGAAACAGCTTCACATTATTACAGTAGGGCAGCACAGAAGAAAAGTGGGAACAGAAGAGAGCGAATATTCCAGGGCTGAAACACCTTCTCTTGCTCTTGTCAATATGGATTACTTAGGTGACTTTGAGCGTTCTCTTCTTTTTTAGTAGCGTGTGCTCTCCGCGCTCCGCATGGTGTTGAGAAACACGCTCTCTGCCCGAGGACAGCTCACACTCACACAGGCTGTTAGTGTGTGAGCTTGAGAGGATAGAGAAGGGCGAAGACTAATGGTAGCTTGAACATTTAGATTTTCTTTTCTTTATAAACAAAACAGGCTTTGTCATAATATCAAGAGGGAGGGCTAAAACGATTCCATAATTCATCTCAGGTAAAAAAAAAAGTGGGGAAATATAAATTTCGTGTTCGCATTTAGTCTTAGGGTGTTTAGGGGGTGTGCAAATGTATGGGCTTATGTGATATGGAGAGGTTTTGTTTGAGTCTCTTCGTGCATGTGCGTATGAGTGTGTGTGCGTGTGTGTGCGTGTGTGTGTCACACCGTCTGAGGGTGCTTTTCTGAAGCAGTGTTTGAGCAGTGACAGTCTGTTAAACACCACAGACTGAGAAGCTCTTGTGAGAGTGAGATAAGGAAAAGAGAGAGAGAGACCAAGAAAGTGACAGGGGAGAATGGAGTACAAAACAGAAAGAAGAAGGACAGGGTGGGGGGGGGAAAGATACTGAGAGGGTTTTAGTTCGACTTCAGCACTCTAACTGAAGCTAGTCTCCGGAGAAGCTGCAGGGTTCTATGACTGAAGCAGTGGGATAATTATTCCCCGCGCTGAAAGGTACTATGTAGACTTAAACGGCAGGTTAGCCTGTGTGAGAGCAAGGATAACGCCGGCTGTAATTCCTATAGGTGATAAGGATGGAACAGAGCACATTAAAGATCTGCTCTGCTCTACCGTGTGCCTGAGGTGTGTTTAGTGAGCCAGCCGTGCTGAAGTAAGGTAGAGAGAGACCCTTATTCACTCTTTACATTTGTGACTGTCTTCCAGCATTTTTGAAGCTCTGAGGTGGAAAGGGAAATATTATACAGCACTGTCTATATTTGTGTTATTTGCTCATTTTACTTGGATTTTCTCTCTCACTCTCTCTCTCACTCCCTCTCTTCCTTCCTCTCTCAATGCTTACTTTCACGGTGAGCACAGATTGCCAGCGGCAGCCTCCTACCCCAGGTCCAGTGTAAGGTAAATGAGCATGAGCGACCGCTCCTGTGCTGGGCCTTTCAGCAGTAAACAGGCTGACTGGTTTGGGAACGATGCAGTCCGCTTCCCCTCCTAACCGTTCTCACTACAGCAGAGCACACAGACTACCTGGCCTGCTTAAATGGGTGAAAACATTGACATTATTGATTTAAATTTTTGTGTCAAAATGTGGTGCTTTTTTGAAGGGAATGTGAAAAACTGGAAATTGACCAGTTTCCCCTGTTGCTGTGTTCTAACACAATCCACCTTTTCCTGATGTTCCTCTTTAGACAGTCGAGGTCATGGTGCTGTATAAATGTTAAATGTTATGAGCCTTCTTGAATTAAGAGCATTTGAACAGACTATTTTTCTAGTAGATACTATGTCTCAGAGGTCGCAGTTTGGACGAGTGAAGCTACAAATAAAAGATCTATCTATCTAGCTATCTATCTAGTATAAAGTATACAAATTATACAAGTCATTCCTGTAATGCTTCATCTTTTCTCTTTTGCTTAATTTTGCTTTGTTTACAAATGCAGAACACAATAACATTATGCCAAGAAGGTGATATAGTGCGACAAAAAAACCTTATTCATAAACAGTATAGTGAACAGTTCCATCTGAACAATGTGAAACCATGGGTATAGGGGTGAGAGAAACTTGTGCTCCCTCAATATATAAAAAGAGATGTATAATATTTGCAGAAAGGCAAAAAGAAATATCATAATGTCAATATTTTAGTCATGCAAGCAGAGCTCTAAATGGAACATCTAACTTACAGCATGCGTACGATTTCTATCCGAAAGTGTGTCAGCTCATGCAAGTGTGTGTGTGGTCTCTTTATCTTGGCATAAAAGGAGTAATATTTCTCTCCTTTCTGTGTGTGTATGAGAGAGAGGGAGAGAGAGACATTGAAGATGAGAATCATCATCTGGCTGTGACTGGCATAATTGGCTCTTTTCTTCCCCGCTGCTACTTAGCGCTGATAGCCCAATTTAGCCGCCACATGCTAAAGACACTTTCAGAGTGTAATCAGAATTAAAGAGAATGGGTTTTACTCACTTTAAAATCCTTTTTGAGGCACTCTCTGTGGACTGAAACACTGATGGCTCCCTTTAGTTGTCAGAGGAGCCGAGACCACATGAAGTTAGCGAGACCTGATGATGCTACGTTGCCTGTGGTGTGTCCTTAGGTAACAACCAAGGGGAACTCTCCACGCTGTCTCCTTGAAGGGCGACCCGGTCCACATGCACAGGACAGCATTGTGTGCCTCTGCTCTCTAGTAATAATAGCATGGAGATTTTTGTAAATGGGTCTCTAGATACTATCAAAGGACTATTTAAGGCTTTCGAGTAAAGATATCCATAGTTAAGTGACAAAGGATGAGTGGATTGCACTTCATATCGCAGTGCGCATGCTGATGCATTTTTCTCTCTCTTTTGTAGATGATTGGCTTATGACTACAGTGGAAATGGACAGTAGCTTTGAGATAATCTGTCATTTCCTTTCAGGCCGCTCTGTTGCTGTCTCCTTTTGCTCCTATTCTTACTTACTCTCTCTCTCTCTCGCTCTCTCTCCTTTCTTTTTTTTTCTTTCATATATGCATAGTGGTTTGAGGTTTTCTTGCTTCAGGCTATTTCCTTTGGTAGGCTGAATAAAATGCAAATACAGCAGATGAGAATGAAAGGAACGAAAGACTGTTCTATGGTTTTGTTCCTATTAGTATGAGCTGGAGCCACAGAGAAGCTTGAACATATCTGAATTACACTTCTGCTTAAGAGCTCAGAGCTAAGTGTTGCACTATACTTAGAAAGCAATCACTTCACAATTTTGATTTAGCACATGGTTTTTACTTTTTATGTCAGATTGCTTTGTCCAGAATACTATGCAAGCCTCTTAAAATTAAAGTATAAAACCAGAGATATTTAAGGCCAGATTGGTTTATGACAATTATAGAGTATATAACCAATAATTTGTAAAGGTATCATTTTAAGGTGTATTATATTCAAGATGTGAATGTTATAACTTGTTTTGGGACAACGCACAAGTTTTTTCAATGTCGTGTTTGAAACATTTCTAGTATTTACATTTCTAAAGAGTCAGAGTTTTGAATGGTAATGATTACACCTCAGTTTTAGTAATGCTAAACCATTGCCACAATAACGTCGCACTTCCCAACATAAAGATGACGATGCACTGATGCAGTTTGTTTTTTTAAATTAGGAAAAAGAAAACAGCAATGTTTAATGATGGGTGTGGGTGTGTAATTTCTCTATTCCACAAAAGAAAAATTATTCTGTCTTTGATTCCATATGTGAGAGATCAAGAGCACTATGTTGCAAAATCTCTATTTTTGTTTGATATTACAAACAGATTAAGATGCTTTGTTATACTTTGGATTCTTTACTAACTGTATTACTTACAAATGAATGTCAAAAGGTGTAGAATTCTAAATTCAAGGATTCTTTACAAACTGTATTCCTTACTAATGGATGCCAGAAGGTGTAGAATTCTAATTTCGCTGCACCTGACAGGGCAGTTTTTGGAACAGCATTAACAAAAGCTCTCTAGTAGCTACTGTACCAGAGCATGCTCACAATACAAATGCACCTCACTCTCTGTCAATGCAGTCAGATCTAGTTTTAGGGTGTCCTAGTTGCTGTTTCTGACTCGTGCTTTAATGTCTGACATGGAGTACTGGGTTAGTGAGCCAGTACTGTGGAGGAAAGCGGAAGAGCAGGAGAAAAGGACAAAAGGAAAGATAATCCTAGCCATCCTGCCTCTGTAAAGGAGCTTTTTCTCAAAGAAGGCCTTGTGTGTTTAGTAGAAGCACTGGCGCTCACCTGCAAGAGAGAAAGCGATTTGAATAGTAATCACTTAAAAAGAGAGCATTGCACAATCAAAACTTTCCTCAGATTACAAAGGAAGCATATGATGTTTCTGTAAATGTTGGTTCATTACTTTATTCAGATGCTGAGTTGAGTTTTATTCTGACTCCAAATATTTGTCACATATTGAAGTTATACTATTTTCAGATTATTCATCCTCATTCAAGTATATTCTCTAGAGTGCATCGAAGAGCCTTATAGAATGTATTATGACAATAGTTTTCCTGTTTTCTGCTATTGTTTCAGTGCCATACAACATGACAAGATTTGATAGGAAATTTAATATTTTTGTTTCTTGTCATTATTTATTGTGTTCATATGGTGGAAATCTTACAAAAATGTATTGAAAATAAGAGTTGAGTTGCAGAGCTATGTCTACGTGTGATTCAATTTCATTTGGATTTGCTATGATCCATGAGTGGACTCCCTTGGGAAATATACACTTTGATTAATGTAATCCCACGGAATGGGTGAAACAGGCGTGTGTGAGGAGGTAAAGCTGACAGAATCCTTGGGGAAGAAAGTGGACAAACAAAACAGCCATCAGTGCTTAACTTACACCTCTGAAAACCAAATCACACACACAGTGTGCTCACTTTTCTAATGAGAGCTACTGCTCTGTCTGAATGCTGTTGTTTATATCTGTATTAAAATCAGGTTACCTCACAGATTCCTACAGATAGTGATGCTATTTGTATGGGGCTTTGTTGCTTCTAAAGCAGGTATACAATTGAAGTCTACAGCTACACCTGGATAAAATGTATAGCTAAACATTTTGTTGACACTAACAAAATAGAAGCAGTAATCAATTTGCATATAAAATGAGAGACTATCTGTAGAGTTGTATCTTAAACATACAGACACTGTTTTCCGGTCAGTTTTGTCACACCAGCTAAATGAAACCAGTTTCCACTTAAATTGGAATAATCGATTTACAGATTATACTTGCAAAAGATTGTATCCTTAAGGTTTTGCTTCATCGTAAACGTAAACACCCAGACTGACTGGTCCGATGACGTCACACGCACTCTGCGTTTTATTGCACGCGTGATCACCGCGTAAAGAGATCAATTACGTCACCCGTTGAATTAGTCAAATGATTGATTCAATGAGTGACTGTCGCTGACTATCAAATATTGATTGTCTAATGAATTAAAACGGTACTACACGCATGAATGTCAGGGGCTGAACAGTTTCGTTCGTGAAAAAAATAAAATAATTCTCCAAAAATGTTACAAAGCTTTACGAAGTGAGAATCCTAGAAACAAGAAATTATTCTAAATTGCATTAAATTTCTTGTGCGAATCAAAGGTAAACTGCCTTAAAGTCATAGAAGAAGCAATAAACTTACTATATATGTTTCGTACTGTCTCAAAACCTTATGTAATTCAAAAATATCTGGGAAATGCCAAACGCGGGAAAAAGAATCGTCTCTATGACCTGAAATTAGTGTTTTCCCTCTACATAGAAGTATTTTTGTAGTAGGTAACAAATTCAGATTCTGACTCAAATTAATCTGTAGTGGACAACAGACCTGCTACAGGCCACTTAGCCACTCCCATTGAGTTAATATAGCCTATGTAAAATGTATTAGTTTTATTAAACATGCCATATCTGAATCGTTGGCACCATAACCAACCTAAGTGATGGTGCAGTGTGGAGCTTTACTCCTACCGTGAGAACTCGAGATTATGGTTTCATCTGAAACATTATATTTCCGGGCAGGTGTTAACCTGCTGACTTTATTTATCCGACCCATAAAGCGACACAGTTCTTACCCCGAGAATCACAGCTTAATCTCGCCTGAAAGCACACGTTAATGTCATTAAGCCTCATTTTAGTCTATTTGCCATCAAATCACTCACCTTGTTGAGAGAGAAAGAGAGAGAGAGAGAGAGAGAGAGAGAGAGAGAGAGAGAGAGAGAGAGTATGGTTACAGCTGGATGAAGCGCGTCTCTTACCGCAGTAGATCCCAAGCGCGGTTTGTGCTTCAGCGCTGCTCTCCGTCTCTACTGAGTCTCGCTCCTCTCCGCTCTGCTATTATTTTCTCTTAAATATATGAAAATGTATGCTAATGAAAATCAGCTCTAACCATTTGGTTGTTCTGTAGGAGAGTCCTTCCTTGCCTCTATGAAAACAACAGCTCACAACATTCAAGAGGTGAATATCTCACAGAACACAGGGATACAATCGCCTTTTTGATTGACACTGATTGGCACTTTAAAGTCCTTGAAGTTACAGCAGATATACAAACTCGGATCAATATCGATCATTACTGATACTTTAACCGTAATTTTAGGAGCGGGGTAAATTGAATGCATACAGTGAATACTGGTGAGAAACCTTTTTTGTCTGTTGGAAAGGAAGCTGCGTTTCATCAATGGACAGAATACTTCTAAAAGCATCTAAGCACTTTATATGGCACATAAAAGTACAAGTACATTGTAATAAAATACAAGTATATATATATATTAACTACAATCAAAGGTAATAGCACGTACAGGTTGCTACGTATTTGTTTTTATTTAAACTTTTATATTTTGTACAATATCAGAGTAACTCGTAAAATGTTATAGTTGTAGTCTAATAAAGTCAGAAGTTACACTGTAGTATTAACCGCACCTCATAAAATCGTAAAGATAATGTGGAGATTATCAAAGGGAAACATTTTTGACCAATTTTTGCTCACAGTTGATTAATATAAATTCAAAGTTCTTGCCATTGCTATACATATACGGTATATCTGTCGTATTAGCCTATATCAGTTAATCAGACTGTAGAATTTCATGCTCATGTTGATAAAGTAAACTCGAGATTTTTGTACTACAACAAATGCAAATCTAACTGCTTAACAGCGTTTAATGTGTGCCGTGTGTGTTTAAACGGTACTTAAGGACAAACTCTTAGCTGTCTCCACATTTCTCACGTCCTTATGCTCAGATGAACTTTTAAAAATTGGTCTGAAGAGACGCTCCGCTTCTTAACGTTACGTCCCAAAACCCTAGAGTACTAAAGAGTGCGTTAAATTACACGCCAGCAACTGTTTTGACATTTTTAGTACGCTAGTGAGCAGTTGGAAACGTAGCCAATGAAATGCTCGCGGATCCTCTACTCGGCCAGCGAACAGCCAATCGGCGCCTGTCTCGCTCAGTCTCCTGTATGGTGATTGGTTAAAAGGTGCGGCAGGTTTGCGCACGCCCAGCTCAACGTAAACATTCGCGTGGTATCTGGCACGGAGGGAGGAACGGATAAAACTGTCAGAGAAGAGAGGAAAGCAAGTGCGGGAGGGAGGAAGAGCACGAAGTGTGGAGTTTCCCATCAAGTGTGTCTTCACCAGCAGAGCCGTTTTAAGGCGTAATTATAGGAAACCGAAGTTGTTCTTAAAAGGAGTAAGCGAATGAACGCGGTATAAGGATCGCGTCAAAGTAAACGGAGCTCGCGGGACTCTCGGGACAAGCGCGAAGTTTTTAATGGACAAAAGCATCTTGATGTTTCCTTAAGTGAAGACAGTCGATGATGTGCATCCATGTGGAATTTACGTAATCGTCATCTTCACTCAAAGCATCCAGGACGCAAGACTTTTCATCTGTGGTGCTTATCTTTTTTCAGCTTTCTTAACCTGGCATTCTAACTTATGAACGGAACGCAGAACTGAACACATACAAAAGTGTCTTCTTTGCAAAAATGTGGATTTCTACTTTAAAAGTGAACTGCCTCTCTAAAATTTAATGGATATTTGTGGTCACCGGTGCTGTGCTGTCGGTCGGATGAAAAGCAAATACCAAGCATAGTTTTCCAGATTGAATAATTCATGAAAGAGAGCGTCCCTTCGAGAGGAGGAAAAAAAGTTACGACAATACTGGGAGGGGGGATAATAAGGAGACTTGTTCAAAGTGGAAGGGGGGAATGGCCACAGCGGCTTCGAATCCCTACCTGGCCAGCAGTACCATTCTCTCGTCAGGCTCGATCGTGCACTCGGAGTCCGGAGGTGGTGGTGGCATGCAGCCGGGAAGTGCTGCCGTTACTTCGGTGTCAGGCGGCTATAGGGGAGACCCTGCGGTCAAGATGGTGCAGAGCGACTTCATGCAAGGAAGCATGGCTGGCGGTAACGGGGGTCACATGTTAAGTCATGCCCATCAGTGGGTTACTTCTCTGCCCCACGCCGCCGCCGCTGCTGCGGCCGCAGCAGCCGCCGCCGCGGCCGAAGCTGGCTCACCCTGGTCGTCCAGCCCGGTCGGAATGGCGGGCAGCCCACAGCAGCAAGACGTGAAGAGCAATTCCAACCGGGACGACCTGCACTCTGGCACGGCTTTGCACCACAGAGCCTCGCACATAGGACCTCACCAGTCGCACCAAAGCGCATGGGGCGGCACAACGGCGGCGCACATCAGCACCATCACCGGAGGCCAGCAGCAGTCGCAGCAGTCGCTTATTTACTCCCAACCGGGCGGCTTCACGGTCAACGGCATGTTAAACCCGCCCGGCAGCTTGGTCCACCCGGGACTGATGCGCGGGGATTCGCCCGAGATGGAGCACCACCATCATCACCACCGCCAGCACCCGCACCATCATCATCATCAGCAGCAGCAGCACCAGCAGCAGCATCACGGCGGGGTGAACAGCCACGACTCGCACTCGGACGAGGACACGCCGACCTCCGACGACCTGGAGCAGTTCGCCAAGCAGTTCAAGCAGCGGCGAATAAAGCTCGGCTTCACGCAAGCCGACGTCGGCTTAGCTTTAGGGACTCTTTACGGTAACGTCTTCTCCCAGACCACCATTTGTAGATTCGAGGCCCTGCAGTTGAGCTTTAAAAACATGTGCAAACTCAAGCCGCTTTTGAACAAGTGGCTGGAGGAGGCCGACTCCACCACCGGCAGCCCCACCAGCATTGACAAAATCGCAGCACAGGGCAGGAAGCGCAAAAAGCGCACCTCAATCGAAGTCAGCGTCAAAGGGGCCTTGGAAAGTCACTTTCTCAAATGCCCCAAACCCTCGGCGCAGGAAATTTCCTCCCTGGCGGACAATCTGCAGCTGGAGAAGGAGGTGGTTCGAGTTTGGTTCTGCAACCGAAGACAGAAAGAGAAGAGGATGACCCCGCCCGGAGTGGCCCAGACCCCGGAGGACGTGTACTCTCAGGTCGGCAACGTGAGTGCAGACACACCGCCTCCGTCCATGGACTGCAAACGTATGTTTACTGAGACATAGAAATTGATATTTTATTCACAGTTCAGTTAAATGGACGATCAATTTACCAACGAGACACCAGGCAGTTTCCGCATTACAGTTAGGAGACAGTTCACACTTCAGCAGATATGTACATTTTACCAAACAAACCCTCCACAATGTCCCTAACTTTAAATGACTGTCTTTGCTCTGTCTTGCAGGAGAGTTATGTGGTAGATTACTTAAAAGATGCAAGTTTGAAAGATGAACCAGACGACCAAGTGGAGACAGCAACAAGCTCCTATCGCCAGGTGATTCTGGCGCATTGACATCGCAACAATAAGCAAAAACGAAAGTACATTTTTTCTGGACTGGCCTGGAGAGAAATTAGGAAAATTAGTCACTCCAAACAAAACCCTTCCAAGAAAATAAATAAAACTTCAGGACGCATCGCCATTTTCCGCGGAGGAATAATATTGTTTTAACAAAAGGGAATTGTCTTGTTTTTGGCTTTAGTCCACTTTCCGAAGACTTGATGTGCTGCAAATTTTATGTGCTACAGCTTTTCTATTTCATAGATTTTTTGGTGGACCGCACTTCTGTGAATAGTTTCCAAACAGGGAAAACACTAAGGGGGCAAAAGGGATTCCAAATCTGCACTTATTCCTCATTCAGCCTACCCTCTTGTGAACACTTTTTTTGTTTTGTTTGTTTGGCTGAATAATTGTGACTTTGCCCCTTTCCTTACTGCTATTTCCATGCAGTAGTTTTGCCGGATTTTGATAAGTCTGTGTAAATTTGGCAATATTAATTCTCAGTGGTGATCGACTTGCTTTATATATTTTTCACTGAAACACACACTTTGAAATATTTGAAAAAAGTTACCGAGCTGTTGCGAGCTGTGACCTTTCTCTTAGAAGTAGCATTCCATGTGCATCGTTTCCCTCTCGTCTTTTAATTCCCAATTATATTCTATCAAGTTAGTAGGCTACCACGGTTGTTATTACATTTGCCTACAGAGCAGCACACTGATAAATCTGATAGGCCGACACAAATCATTGTTAAGCAAATCTTTTTCTATTTTTTTTTCTGGTGGTTGTTATTTAAGTTCAGTATCGAGTCAGTCAGAGGTGATTGAGAACAATAAATTTCATAGATCTGCCACAGAATACGGTGTTGTTTCTTTTTACTTAGGCCATATCATGTACGAAATTCAGTATAAACAAATAAGATTTCTGTTAAAAATTCGATGGAAATTGTAAAGCTATCAATTCTGTTTTTCTTTTATATGGATATTACGGCTTTACGGATATAAAATTGATTATTAAGAGAAGTTGACCCCTGGCCTATTTAATATCATGCTTAAAAATAAAAAATAAAAGCAAAATGGCACAAAAATACGATGATTTTAATTTAAACAGCAGAAATACACAAATATAATTTATTGCTAGTAAGTGTAGGTTTGTTCATGAGCTTCTTATATACTTATTTTATGTACTTTTGTTATCTTCCCTTCTACCTGTATAAGCTCACTTGTTATTAAATGTACGGTAAAGGGATTTCTGTAGTTCAATACAATACAAACTACGTCCATTTTCTTTTAAAAACCTACAACAATAACATCACAGATATCACTTTAGGATAAGTGTCACCAGCATTCACTTTATAATTTCTAACATTTAGTATGTTTTATTTATGTAAACATGAAATTTCACAAAAACGCTTTTCGCCGAATTTATCTCATAATTCGAATGCTATGTTTGTTCTAGTTGCGTGTTATAGGACACGGTTGACATGGTGGACCACTAGATTGTTACTCACTACAATAATATTAGCACACGAACTATAATAGAATTATAGTGAAATATATATCACAATATGTAAATTATTCGTTAATATTAACATTTTATTAAATTACTGCGCCCTTCCTTTATTTCCTCTTTCCTAATAAACCGTAATGTGAACCTACTACGTAGTTCATCCTCTCACCACCATCTCGTTTGTAATTTACTTATTTTCCGCTTAACAAACACAACTTTTTACTGTCCTCACGATGCAGTTTTTATTGTAGAAAATGTTTTTATCTTTTTTTTGCCAATTTTGAGGCAAGATTTTGTTACGCAACAACTTTGCCATGACTCACTATTTTAGAGATTTTAGAGATCAGAGTAATTTGTCCAGATTTTTTTATTTGAATTAGGCGTGATTAATTTCAGCTCTACTGGAGTCTGCAATTTTTCTAGATCGTGTAATAATGACCTGTTTTATTTTCAGATATTTTAGCTTTCGGTGCCCCTGGAGAAAGTAAGTAAGTGTGTGTTTATATGTAAACTGCACCGCATTAGAATATAAACGCGTACGTTCCTCCACAGCGAGGTGACGTCATTGGGCCGCTATCCCGCGCGCGCTGAGTGCAGGAGGGAATTTGTCTGCGCGGATATTCGTATGCGCGCCACGTAGCTCTCTGAGTGCAAGCAGGCCGAGATCCTTCCATCAGATTGCAATGTGAAAGCGTGCAAGAGAATTCGCACTGAATCGCTATTATTGCAAATCGACTCGTTCTGCTTGAGGAATGTAAGGAACTTGGCTCTTCTCCGTACACGGAGCACAAGTTACGGGTTTTCCCTATTTGTATTAATTTCTGTTATGTTAAAAAATCGCTGCCTTTGTGGTCTGCCAGTCGACCTGCATCTCGCCGTACACGTGAACATCGCTCCAGTAGCGGCTGGAGGCAGCAGCTTATTTTTTCTCTAAAAACTTTTGTCTACGGCTGACTGTTCTCAAAAACCACGGCATCTGTCTCTCTCACTCTCTTTTTTAAATTTCGCAGATGATTTAATATACACTGGTTGCATGGCAACGAATTCACCCTATGCTCAGAAACACAGCATCACACGTTTTCATTAATAGAAACACAAAATAAAATGACCCCTTTCCCAAAGCTTAAGTTCAGAACGTTAGTTCGATGTGCACAATAGCAAAAATGTAGTAGGAATAGTAGTTAGTAGTGGTAATAATAATAATAATAATAATAATAATAATAATAATAATAATAATAATAGTAATAATAATATAATAATAATAATAATAATAATAATAATAATAATATCAAGACCTCCGTTTGCGTTTTTTTAATTAACATGTGTTTACTTAAAATTCCACGTTTGTTTTTTTTTAATACAGCAAGCGGACACATATATAGCAATTCAAACTATTAGACCAAACCAAATTAAATAATAATAATAATAATAATAATAATAATAATAATAATAATAATAATAATAATAATACACAATAATAATTTATTTGATAAGTTTTGACATATTTTGCATCTCCATTTGTCTGAGTTGTCATCTAAAATGTTTCCATCTACATCGTAAAGAGAAAGTTGACTATACGATAAACTTAAATGTTAAGTGATTCTATAGTTAAGGCTTGTAATCTTTTGTTTTTAAAGTCCACAGACTTCACAAACATGACTTCATAATTAAAAACTGAACTTCATAATTAAATGTTATTGAAAAACAATAAATAAACGATATACTAATGTACACTATTGCTTATGTGTTATTTCTTTAGCCATCTTTTGGATACAAGCGAGGGCATGATTTTTTAGCAGGATTAGATTTCCAAAGTCGTATAACTAGTAAAATTATAAGTAAATTAAAATACATTCATTGGTCCATCTCTGAATAGCCTGTACTTATTCCTACCATTTCTATTTATGAACACAAATAAAGAAAAGCAAATTAATATTGTATAAGCTTACAATTAATTCTAAAACATATTTTCTTTTAGAATAACTGTCCTTTATTCCTAAATCCTTTAAACGGTGGCAGCAAGTGGTAAATCCAAAACAGCATCACAACTTTTCTATGTATATTCACATGTGCCCGCGCTGAAGTGTTGATGTTCTTTACACCGTATAGACTAGCAACTGTCTGGAAACCCATATAATGAAATCTTTGTGTTTCTATACCTGTGGATAGAGTAAGTCTAGTGGGAATAGAGACGATCTATTGAAAGAGACACTGTGGGGCGGACTGGGGACTCACACAATAATCTGCTGCAGGTCCGCGACCGGCGGGCAGATAGGTCAGCGAGTCCCGCCCATTCTTCGCCCCACCAACAGTTACCACGGTGACAGCATGTCAGAGCCTGTCCAGAATTTCCTTCGCTGTGAGGGCCAAATGCATCGCTTGCCTCTGACCAGGCCCTGAACCACGGCAAGCACAAATACCACGATCCGACATTTTCTAGCACCAATATATCCCACAAGGCCAAGGCCTGTCTGCAAAAGCCTAAGAAGTACAGAGAGGACTTCCAAAAGCCTTTAATATGCACTTCATCATGAAGCTGGGCTCTGAATCAAACATCACTTTTTATTCGCAGAATGTGTATGCAATTTAAGATGTGCCATGCCTGTGTGAGAGTGCAAAAGAGAATGAGAGAGCTAAAGAATAATAAAAGATAGTGAGGTTAAAAATGAGGAAAGGTTCTGCTGTTTTGCTGCAGCTATTGCATTAACTGAAGGATTTGAGGCTGAGAGGAAGAATCAGGTGCTGTGGTTTAATAGATTACTTACAATTGGACACAGGTATTTGCAGTTAGCCATTATACCCACGAGGCTTATGGAGAATAGAAATGGAACTGTGCTTGCATCTCCTTGTTCAATAAAGACGCCAGAGGCGTACACTCACAGCTCTGTCAAATGTAAAGTCGACATAAAAAAGGAAAATGTCAAGCTACAGAGAGTTTCCAATATACATATTTACAGTTCTTGACACACAGAAAAACAACATATTCAATCACTGGAACACTTGAACTATAGTGCAGTGGAAATTCTATAAGAGCCTTTTTTATTGTTGTGCAGACAAAAGTCAGAACTTTTTCTAAGAGACTAAATTCAAACTGTTCCAAGGTCATCAGTGAAATCAAAGTGATTATTCCATGCAATGGAACTCTTGAAATATGTATATCTGAGCTAATAATAATTGGTGGATAACACCTAAATAACATACATACCAGTTTATGCAATTGTACTATTTATGAAAACACAAACTAGCTTTATACATGCTCAAAAATGTTATGTAATCATCATTAGAAAACAAAAAATAGAACAAAATCTTTCACTGGATAAGAGGATACTTCTAGTTTCTTGCACTACGACATTTCGTACTTATCTGCATTAAAGGATAAGTGCAGGAATTTCTGTTGTTCAGGCTTTTAAAACTAGGACGCACATTGCAGAGCAGAGTTTGGAGGCTGAAATAAAAGCAGTTAATTGGTGCAATACAATCAAGGACATAATTATCTCTTCCTTTAATAACTGGCGGTTTAATTGCTGGTAATTGTTCTCCAAACCTTGTGCAGAAGTGATGAACACTAGATGGCATATTGTGCATCATGTGCTAATCCCACTATTTAGCTTAGTCATCAAAAGTGTGTATCAAAGCACTACGATAAGGACTCTGAAGTACATTCATAAATGATAGCGCCCTGCTAGAATACATTAAATCACACACAGACACACAATAAATGCTGTCCCAATAATATGGTTAAAATAAAAAATAGGCGTATATTCAATTATGCATATTCTGGGAAATGTGGACAGAATGAGCCTCTCTCACACACGCACATCCATGCCTTGCTGTCTTTATGAGGTACTTCCAGAGATTCACGTAAGTACTAGATTCTAAAAATATATACAAATACACCTTACTAACTTCAACCCCAATTTCAGTAACCAAACGCTATTCTTTTCAATCTTATTGCTTCACATTAAACCTCAACTATTAAAATTGTTTTTTTTTTCCATTTTAATGAGGAATGTGGATCACTGTGGAAAACTGTCCCAACAAAGTCACAAAAATCCAAAAAAATTCAACTTTTCTTATCTTTAGGGAAAGTCAGATCCATAAAAGTCACCCTCTCACACACACATAAATCTCCAGGTATTGAACATATTCATAGTAGAAGTGTTATCGTGTGTTTGCTGTTAATTATTGCCACATTGTAAAACAGCGCTTGGAGCTCCACAGGAAACAAACACTGATTAACATGATTGGAGCTGTTGAGCACCAGAGTCCAGCTTGAAGTGTGTTGACAGCTGAACTGTTCCCACCCTCCAGACAACCAACTCTAAGCAACCTGTGAAGCAAATCAGTGTTAAATACAACTCTACATGTCTAGGGTAATATGTGCTCAATCAAATATTAAAAAGGCTCAGATATCATGTTTGATAAAAGTAATAATCTTAAAAATGTTAGGGGTAAAGACTGACTCCATGAACTAAAAGAATTTTACTTTGGGAAGCAACACTGGGCATGTTTTGGATGTATTCTTTTAAAAATGCAGATACTATTACTGATATATCTTTTATTATATGGTTATATTAATATTAATTTCTAATGCTAAAACACAGTGACAATAGTTCAAGATTTTCTGTAAATTTAGCTGTTCTTTTCAATGAAATAGTCTCTGCTGTTTAGCATTCGAAGAAGGAGATATCCCAATATTTCTTGTCCTTCTGCATACACATAATGTATACTGTGTGTGTAGACACATGTATGTGTCTTGTGTTTCAAATGCATTGAACATAGTTTCTTCCAATATATCAATGATATACTTATTGTACAAAACATGTACACACACACACATACATATATATATATATACACACACACACACACACACACACACATATATATATATATATATATATATATATATATACATATATATATATATATATATATATATATATATATATATATATATATATATATATATATATATATTATTACGGTTATTATACATATATATATATATATATATATATATATATATATATATATATATATATATATATATATATATATATATATAATGTATATGTACACACACACACACAAGACATGTTTGTGACTTTTCCTGCACTATAACCTTAAATGTGTTGAGGAGCAGTTGGGATTAGACTTCATCTAAATAAGCACTGCCCCCTACTGGACAGTCTAGAAAACATGCTGCAAATGTTACAGCCTCTTTCCTGTATTTTACAGGGATTAGAGGATAGTATGTTATGGTTGAAGAAACACCACACATTATCAGGTCAAAGAAGAAGATGGATTCCATAATATTGATTACTCTCACTGACTGAGAGTTTGTAAGATTGTAGTATTTGGAATTGTAGTCTATGATTTCACATGGTGTGTTTAAAATGTTAATGTACCTTTTTACATTTATGGCATTTATCAGATGTTCAATCCATTTGCAAATGTCAGGCGCAATCTCACTGGAGCAACCGTAGGGCACTGGGGGGCACTGTAGGTAGTTCAGGCAGTAGAATAGAGCTGCATTTAAACCTAAGACCTTTTGGTCTGTTGGTGAGTATCATGCCACTAGACCACCAAGCCATTTCTAAATATCAGGTTAAATCACAAGTTTCATAAAAAATGTTCTGTGTGTGCGCTTGTGTCCATAAAGGATAGATCACATTTATGCATGACAGTGTTATTTAGACCTATATTATTGTCCAAGATGCTAACTGTTAAAGCTATAAGAATGAAGTGTCCACTGAAGGGGTAAATACTGTTACTAAACCAAAGGATCACTGCAGAACAATTTTAAAATTAGTCTTCTGCATCTATCTTCCATCCTATGCATGTTTCACTATACTTCTGCTTACTCCAAACAGACTTTCTGTGACTGCTGTCTGAAAATAAAACTCTTACAATATGTCATTTACATTTACAGTTAATGAGAATATTTTGTAGTGTTTGTAAAGAGAAGGCACAGGTCTACGGGTAACATTTTTAACCCAACAAACAGACTTCAGATGCAAAAATGGCCAACCTGGGCACACACACTGCCAGTGTTTGCCGAGTGGTGAATTGGTCTCAACAGGAATCAGCATGCATTCTGTTATCAGCCCATAATCATCCATTCAATTACAGAGCAGAAATATCGCTTCTAATTGATCTGGCCTGCCGATTTGTTTCGATTTCTCCTTACCTCAAGTCGTTTATCCCCCTCTACACATGGGCTGCTAATGAAAGGACTCATTAGGAGAGGGCGTGCCTAAGTGAAAGTGACTCTAAGCATGGCGCTGCCAGATGCATGATGGCAGGGATAAGGCTATGAGTTAAAACAGCAGGCAGTGTAATAGGCACCTGAGTGTTGGAGAGGCAGGCAGGAGAGTGGGCACCTGTCCATTAAGCCCCACTGTGGATGGAGGAGTTAAGTGGTCTGGCCATAGTGGAGCTCCACCAGGACAGCTGTCTGATGGAGGCAAATGCTATGTTTTATAAGGGTCACTAGCTGTGTGAAGGAAACCTGTGGAATACATAAAGAAACAAGCAATAATTATTCATTATTAATAATTAATTCATATATGTTGCCCTTTTATACACAAACACATGTAATATAATGTATGACAGGGATAGGGATAGGCTCCGGTACCCCCGCAACCGATATTCAGATTAAGCAGTTTGAATAATGAATGAATGAATGACTGAATGAAGTATAGAACAGCAGTTTAAGTATATACATTCATTCATTCATTTTCCGAACCGCTGAATCCCAATCGGGGTTGCGGGGGGACAGGAGCCTATCCCGGAAACTTACGGGTGCAAGGCGGGGACCAACCCTGGGCAGGCGCCAACACACCGCATGGCACACACACACTCACACTCATGGCACATACACACCAGGGCCACCTTAAGTGTTGACTAAACCTTTACAGGATCTGGTTACAAAATCCGGCTATACACAAACTGATGTGCCAGATGATTTTGTCATTACTATATTTTAGGACAAGTATGAACTCCTGTTAGTATTATTGGTGTTACGTACTGTATTAGACTTAACTGCTATGCAATGTGTTACACTGCTAGTTTAATTTAATTTATTTACTACATTAAAATAGTATGTGATCTCTCTACAGTTCCACTGCAGTGTTCCACCTGTAGCCGTTCTGCCTGTTCAGGCTGTATATTTGTCTCTTAAGGGGAGAGGTGGAGGATTAGATCTGCACTATAGAGACAGAATTAGAGCAGACATCTGAGGAGTAATTGAGGGGGAGATGAATTCTCACGCTAGCTCCTGAGTCTCACAACGTGATCTGCATCCCTGTGTACCCTGAGAAGGGAGTGGAAAAGCAATGTGCTTGATGGGCATATCAGACAAACAGTGTGCAGTGTACTTCTGATCTCACACAAGGGCATTGTGAACATTATCAATATATGACATGAAATATTAAAATTAATTATAAAGTACCACGTGGCCTGTGACTGCTTCTTTTGTTCACTCTTTAGTGAACTGACACTAACACATAAACAGAGTTGGAGTAATTAAGTGATTAAGTACTTAAGTAGCTAAAGGAGGTTATTGTTATCAGATCATAAATACATGAACACCATTGTGAACAAGAACACAGTCTGATTCTTATAGCTGCAAAGTTGTTGCCTTGACAATATCGCCATCTTCTGTTCAGAAATGATGTAATAATATTTTTTTGGTTAAGAGCTCCTCTGAGAGGAAATCCTCAGTAAATGTATCAAAAAATCTTTAGAAACCAGCTTTATTAGCACATACAACTGATCTAAAACAATGCCTGTCAATTAGTTGGCCTAAAAGTGTGTTGTGTAATTGTTTGGGATGGATGGCAGGGTGTAGTCAAAAAAAATTTACACATTCATTTTACCAGCTAATACAAAACGTACTACCCAAGCTGATGCTACTATTTTATTTATGTAGGCCTTAAGTCTTATATTGGAGGAATCAATTTAGTTTTATGCAAACCTGAACACTGGGAAATTGGTGGTCAATTAAGAAATGCTGATCTAGAATCAATATTTGATTAGGTAAAAACAGGTACTGATGTGTAATATGGTTTTCAGGTCTATAATGGAGTGATCTTCCAGCAGACAATAAATCTGATCAAACATCAGGCCAATTAGAGACAACTTGCCATCTTTGCCATCTGCTCTTCCATATGCAGTAAGTAGACTAACTTAAACTGCAGCAAGAAATTATGTATCCAAACTAACAATGCAGTCCTACTTATAATCAGCAAGCTGTTTCTAAACCACTCCAGAATCTGATGGTGTGTTTGTGAGTAGGAGTATGTGAATCATTCTCTCTGGGTTTTGGTGTGCGTAAGTGACGTCAGGACAGACATGGAGAGGGTACAGAGTGTTCTACTGACAGTTCAGATGGATTGGAGACTGAATGGTTGCCCTGGTGACAGGAAGTGAAGTATCATCTTATGGGGATCTCAGGGCCAAATGCACAGCCAGGATACTACTGCCAATGACACGTGTGAGCCATTTGTTTACCCATGTTAGAGTTAACAATGGATGTGTAAAAACCATAAACCATTTATACCACATACAGTGATGAGACGGACTCTATTCATATATAGTTTAATATAATTAAGCAATTACTTCGACCAAACATGAATTATTTAACAGGAATCTGAAATTGTGGAACATTTATACTTACAACATTCATCAAATGCTTTCATCTACAGTGACTTACATTTCCTAAACACAGACTGACTTAATTGTCAGGCTCAGGAGCCCAATTGTGGTTTTAGGCCCTTCTGGGATTCAAGCTTAAAATCATATGGACACCAAAACTGGGTTGCAGTCACTCTGACCACCATCATCCCAGTGGGGTAAATCAATTACACATTTTCCATATCTGAGAGGGTGATGTCTAAATACATACCTGGAGTAAACAGCCAGTTTTGCCCCATCAGGAGTCATTGTAAGTGAATCTTACATAAGAACGCTGCCATGCGTGAGGAAGGCGCTTTGGACGTAGCCCGATACCGCCGTTTCTTCCGTGGGTTCCTGTTCTCGTTTGCGTCAGGGCTGTTTGTGCGGCGAGAGGAGATCAGAAGGCTGCTGGCTTTATGAAACAGGTGCAAATGAATAAACGTACACATGAGATATTGGAACAGGCACGTGTTTCCCTGCGTCCCGCGAGTAGCAGCTCAGCGCAAAAACACGGTGCTAAGCTAAGGGAGATAAACAGAGAGTAAAAGAGAGAGATACTTCACAACAGTACATCGGATTTGCTGGCGACCATATAGAAGACTACGATGGCGGGAGGTAATGTACACTTCATTTCTTAGCCCTTCAGACAGTCGTGATTATCGTCCGTTACCTTACGCGAGTCAGGAACGGCGCCTCCACCGTTAATCATGCCATTGCTGTATTGTTTTAATACCTACATATGGAGTAGCACGACACACGCCTAACAGCAGATCATCAGTGATCAAAATTGCAGGACGACTCTTCATTTGTGTCATCTTTATATTTAGTGTGACTTTTTTGTCGATGCATCTCTAATGTTACATAGAGCTCTAATAAACGGTTATGGTGCCGCTTATTCGAGACCACTGAACACTATAAAAACAGATTACGTAGAATTGTGATAATATGTCAGGGGACAGTAGTCACCTTCAGCATTTCTGCACTCTTAAAAGATGGAATTTGGAAAGTTGCTTTAGAAGAAACACAACGTTTTTAAAAGAAACATTTTTCTGGTATCCTAAAGAACCAGGGACGTCAGATTTAATCACGGAACCGTGCGTAAATAACCATTAATGAGTTTTGATTTTAATGCATAACCACATACACAACAGAGTGCAGAAGGTCACACTATCCGACATGTTCCACCTGTTCCACTGATTTGGTATTATTCTTAAATATTGTTTGCTTTTGCTAAAGTAAATATTAGGAGCAACAGCATGGTGGATGTCAAGGGTGTATGAGCATCATTTTCACCAGAACCACCCTGCTGAGTGACCTGCGTGAGACTGAGCTGTGTATGTTTTTGACTGTTTTCTACTAGACAGTCAGAATATGTTTGTTTACACAGTCAATAGTACTTCTGGTATCTTAGTGACATGTTGGGTTATGTGGTGGAATATTGATACAAGTGGCATATATAAAAGATAGCGTCATATTGAAATCGATCCCTGTTGTGTGTTGCACAGGTAAAACAGCAAAGCTCAAGTTATGGTTGTTTTTCAACACTGTCCTAGCTCAATAAACCTTTGTAAGAATATCGAACAAATCAATCTAGACATCTTGCTTAAAAAAGTGATTCAGCTTTTGTTCATTTGATGATTAATGAAAGCTTTACAGGGAACACAAAGCACTTAGTCACAAAAGTTCCTAATGTGCAGTATGAAGAAAAATAGAAAGAGGCAAACAAAATCTATGTGTGATTGTGCTAATGTGTGTGCGTGTACACTGATGAGTCTCTCTTTTTTAGATAGGTGCATGAATTATGCTAATCCTCACTCTTGCAGAGATGGAGGAGAGCTCTTGACCTGAGTAATCACTTACAGGAGGCTATCACAGTGCATTGATCAGGGTTCTGGGATGTGAGATCAGGCAAGCATATTCCACCAAACATCACAATTTCCAATAAGAAACGACAGCAGTCTACTATGTACTTTACAGAGCTATAGTTTTCAAATAATACTTAAAATAATGAGACTGTCATTAGAGTATTATGATCTTAACATGTGCATTTTGTATCTTTAATTGGTCTTACTCTATTGGCCATTTTTTCACTATCCAGTCAAAAGGAAAAACACATTAAAAGTGTAAATTTTCTCACTACCAAAGATATTGATTTCATTAATGCTTTAAGCAGTAATTAACAGACAATTGACAGCATATTAAAACAACTAATGGGAAAAAAGACAGGTTTTTAAAAGACAGGTTTGTATTAAAATGATCAGTTACAATATAGGTCACTGTTCCACCGCCAGAGTTTCATAGCGATGTTCAGTCTGGCAGAAGGAATTGTGTTGTTACTATGGAAATGATGTCCCAGTTGCTAAGGCAGCCATGTTTATAAGATTCTGCTTATTTTAGCCTCAAATATCTGCTTTTATTTGTTCTGCAGGTTTGAATGTTCTTTATTAAACTTAATATAATTATTCATTTATTTTATAGAGGAGGAATGTGTTGTGTGGAATTGAGCATCAAAAACGGCACAACCTTCAACAAGAACAACCTGCCGTAACCATGGCAACTGGAGCATCCATTGGGTGAGGATATTCTGAAGGTCTTTTATCTAAAAACTAACTGGGATGCTGTGTTTGTTTGTGTCTTTACAACGCTTCACCCATTTGTTCTTCCAGTCTGTCGCACATTATTTGCCTTTGTGCTACGATTAGTGTTGTACAACTTGATGGTCGAATTTTGTTTTAAAAATAAATTTGTCTTTGTATTAATGAGTTTGCAGACTAAATAAATGAAACAACAGTCTGTCAGTGTTAATGGACAATTTTATTTTGCAGTTATGTTCCTTTTTTGAATATTCATAGTTTACTTTTAAAATTTTTCTCAAAAATTTCTCTGTTATTAGTGGAAAACTTAGGACGCTAACTGACAATATGCTATGATGATTATATAATATTATGCTTTCATTAGCATCAAATTTTACCTTAGACCCAAATTGCTTGTGTCGTACTAATTAACAGCTTGATTGATCAATTGTATTTAGATATTTTACGTTTAATTTTCCATCGCAGAGATTGACTGTCAGGAATGCCAAGATAACCACAATGGAAGCCCGGAGCTGATTTTTCTGCACGGACTGACCTCTCCTGGGAGATTTGCCATGTATGTATGTAATGCAAGCTCAGTGGATGAATGTGGCCTGCTTGAACCAGTGGAGGCTAAGCTGGCAGAAGTGGAACCTGGACTCATGCCTGCCATGCTCAGAGTGGCACTGGCTGCAATCATGATCTTCATGATCACCATAGGTTTCCTGGGCAATGCTATTGTGTGCCTGATTGTTTATCAGAAGCCAGCAATGCGGTCAGCTATCAACCTGCTTCTAGCCACGCTGGCCTTTTCGGACATCATGCTCTCGCTCCTGTGTATGCCTTTTACAGCCGTCACTGTAGCTACTACAGACTGGGGCTTTGGGGCAGGATTTTGCAGAGTCACAGTCATGCTTTATTGGTTGTTTGTCCTAGAAGGTGTATCCATCTTGCTCATCATCAGCGTGGATCGCTTTCTGATTATTGTGCAGCGGCAGGACAAGCTAACGCCACATCGAGCCAAAATTCTGATCGCATCATCATGGGCTCTGTCTTTCTGTGTGTCCCTTCCATCTGTGGTGGGATGGAGGACGGCGGGGATGGCAGAGGGGGCACCTCAGTGCATCCTGGGATACAGTGACTCTCTTGCCGACCGGGGCTACACTGTACTGTTAGCAGTGGCGGTTTTCTTTGTGCCATTTAGTGTTATGCTGTACTCCTACCTATGTATTCTAAACACAGTGAGGAGAAACACACTGCGCATTCACAACCACACAACTGATGGCAGCGCTGGACTCAACCATGTCAGCAAACTGGGTCTCACCGGTCTGCAGCGCCCCCCGCAGGTAAATGTGGACATGAGCTTCAAGACCAGGGCCTTCACCACGATCCTCATACTGTTTATTGGCTTTTCCGTGTGTTGGCTTCCTCATACGGTGGTCAGTCTTTTAGCAGTGTTCAGTCGCCAGTTCTATTTTAGCCCAGCATTTTACCCCATCAGTGTTGGGGCACTGTGGCTCAGTTACCTTAAGGCGGTTTTTAATCCCGTCATCTACTGCTGGAGGATCCGCAAATTTCGGGAGGCGTGTTTGGACTTCATGCCTAAGACCTGCAGAATCTGTCCCAAAGTTCCTGGCCGAAGTCGAAGGCGCATAAGACCCAGTAATATCTATGTGTGTAGCAGCGAGACTCAATCATCTGTTTAAGAATTGAACTGGGACCAAAAAAAAAGAAATCTGTGTTCCATGTGAACTTTGTGACATTATTTGTTCATTAATTGCCAGTAATTGTATTGTTTACTGCTGTTGGTCAGATGTTATGTATTTCAGATGAATTGTGAATTTGAAATACTGGCAAAAAATCTACATTTTGAATTGCTTAGAAATAACAGTTTATACTTTTTGTTTGTACTAACACTGAAAAAGTGGCAACTTACTTAAGATGAGTTGAGTAGAAATTTTCAATGTGTCAATTAATTAAACCCAAGGCAGGTTATAATTTTAGCTTGGCAGTGAATATTGCAATTATATATAATCAGGGTTTTCAAATTGTAATTCCATTATTACACTTCATATAGAACCAAGGGAATGTAATATGCCTACAAAGTATATGTGTGTTCTGTTGCTTCTGATCTTTAACCCAACCATAGAACCTTCCTAAAACAGCCTATTCACATATTATGTACATCTCAAGCTCTGTGTTCCTACAGTATATACATCAAAGATCCATGATTTTGTCATTATGTGTTATGAGTCCATGCTGCAACTGAGATTTCAGATTCAAACCGTAACTGTGTTTAGAGAGGATAGTGGTGTAATTACGATGTCCTTGTGATTTTTTGTTTCCATTTGTTAGTGTCTGCTTAGTGTTGCTACCCAAGATGCCCCCTGCTCAGAACCTTTTCAGAATCGCTGCTCTTGCTGTGTTAATTTCAATAAATTTGAAACCTGAAACATCAACATCAAGTGTCTTCGGAGAAAATGTGTAAAATGTTAAAAATGCCTCAACATCCATCGGAGGATGTCATCTCATCTAATTCATTCTTTGTCCACGAGGGGGCAGTGCAGATCTTTTGGGGACGTTACCAAACCGTGTAATCAGTGGTGTGGGATGTACAGTGATTACTGGCTGATTGTTTAAGTACGACTTTGCAGCGTAACCCATAGTGAGTTGCATAGTTTGAAAATGTATTTCACAGTTTCTTAAATACAGAAACGTAAATGGATTCACTTGAGAGAAATACATTCTGCCCAGTTTTCACTCCATATTTTTTCTGAACTAATGAGATTGGGTTTTCAATGGTAAAAATCTGCTCTTTTCCCGAATTAAGGAGATAAAGTCTGTTTTAAAAAACGACTGGATTTTCTTTCATGAAAATATGCCTCGGAATTCTGAAATAATCACGTAATAAATTCAGAAAAATAAAGCACAAAATGTTTTCCCCAAATGAATGCATTACACTTACGTACTTAAATGCTCGGGCTTTTAGAACAAAAAGCAACGACTTGAACCTATAAACGTTGTACTCTTGATTCACGGTTCAAACCACAAGGGGGCGTATTTCTACTTTTCGTTATTAAAAGGTTAAGTCACTTCCGTGTTTTTCCGGAAGTAGAAGATGGCATCCCACTGCAGCGGACACGACGGGAAATTAAAGGATTCTGATGGGAAGGTTTCGGAAACAGACCTGCTGCTTCACCCTGAGCTACTCTCTGGAGACTTTATTAAACTGGTTTTACATGAGGTCAGATTAAAAGCTGCACGTTTCCTTTAACTTCGCTCAATTGCTTCATACCTGCGTGACAACCAGACTAGCCGGCTCAGCACTGAATTCGAGCTGACCTTAGTTCTTTTGTGCTTTTTACCACAACTGGATAAACATTCTTCAGTATTCAATATTATTGTGCTAAGTTACCCTCACAAGTTTACATGAGGTGCTGGTGGCCTAAGTGTTTGAAACTCTGTTGGGGGATCATAACATTGGGGGTTCAAAATCAGTTGAAGCCTTAAAAAGCACCCTTGGGCAAGGCCCTTAAGACCAAGTTCCTCCAGGGAGACCAGGAGATGGAAGTCGCTCTGGAGAAGAGAGTCTAGTAATGCCACCAGTGTAATGTAATGTAGTTAGATGCGGCTAAGTTGCATTTTAGCTTCTCTGACTAACATGGCAGTGTGTCCAATAGCTCGGTCACACTTAAGGTAACGTTACGTTTTGGAACCTTTAACTGTTATTTCTATGCACCCCTTAAAAACAGCAAGCGGAACGCATGCACGTGTAGTGACGAGTCGTCATCACAATCAATATGTTTTCGGGTGCGACGCCGGTCCTCGATTGTAGCTGAACAGAAAGTTCCGTGCCATCTGTATAGACATGCCTCCTCTTCTCCTCAGTAACCGAGTCCACAGCGACTTTTGTTTTTTGCTGTCTGATTATTATGAGACTTGAGATAGCGATTCGAAGGATGCAACGGTTTTCGGTTTGGTACACCCAGGTGAACCGCGATCGTTCGGTACGCCCAACATTAAACTATATATTTTTAAAACCTGGTCATTGTGCATGCATTCTCATGGCTTAAAAGGTCTCCATCGCTATGACGGATTGCAGCCCATTGGACTCTAGCTCCAGTTCAGTCAAATCTCCCCATTATTACAGACAAAACTCATATTTTAGCTGAAAAATAACAACGAGCGTTCTGCTCACAATACAGCTGTTTGTTGATATTTTGTAGTGTTTATTCCACTGTTGTGTCGCGGTGCTGAGTAGCGCGTGGGGGATTGTGGGAAATATAGTTCTCTGCCAGAAACGTCAAAAGCAGCTAAATTTTATAGGCCAAAAGGAATCCAAACTGGCGCAAAACTACTTTTAAAACTACAAGTTTTGGGTAATTTTGAACCAAATTTGGCCTATAAAATGTTCTGGGATAGAACTATATTTCCAACAATGCCTCGTGCGCCACTCGGAGCCCAGTGGATGCTGATTGTTGTGATGTTATTTACAAACTGTGTGTGTTTACATCACAAAAAATGTCATTTGTGCATTTTTACGCATTTCTGTTTTGTGCACGGAATATCTCACAAATACTTTCACATACAAAGGGATCAGGTCTCGCCTTGATCGCGGAGCTGAAAACTTTGTGCGTCACTAGTAAGCTTTGGTGTGAAACACAAGCGGAGCATGCTCTAGCGAGTGAAAAGAATTAAACAAAGCTTCGATATTTTTTCTAAGCGAATTATTTGAGTTATTCAAATAATTGTTTCAGCCCTAGAAATAGAAAAGGCAAAGAACTTACTGGATGTAGAGCTAAGATAACAATGTACCGAAACCATACCGATACCGTGGCCCAAAAACCGCACACTATGCCATTGCATTCCTAATGTTCTGATTTATATATCTAAAGTTACTTTACAATTATCTAATTGAATGCTATAGAGCAGTGGTGTCCAGCTCCAGTCCTGGAGGGACAGTGTCCTGGTTTTCCACCATACAAGTCAGTTCTGGTTAGGTTGTACCTGAAATAAGGTGTCAATGTTATCAACTTTATCAACTTAAGTATGATATGAAATCTCCAGGACTGGAAATGGACACCCTTGCTAATAGAATATATTCTCACCTTAAATGCCAGTAACACAATGGCTACTAGCAAGATTTGTGACTAAATAAATTCTGATATACAGTATATTTAAAAACATCTAGGCAGTATAGCTTAATGTGACAGAACAACAAATGCATGTTAAGAGCAGGCAAAAATCTGTGATAACGTAGAGATGTAAATGATGAAATGTTAGAAAAAACAGCGCTAGGAGAATGTAAATTTGTCAGTATACACAACTTATTATCCAGGAGGTGAAGGATTGTTATTGGATTATATCCTTTTAATTTGGTATTTTATGATCATCAAATAAACATTACTTGTTAGTTGCATACATTCAGAACATTTATTTATAAAACGTTTAAGATGTTACTAAATACGGTATTTACTTTTGCAGAGAAAGATAAAGACCGAAGTAAATGAAGACCGTGATCATCTCACAGAGTTGTATATCCAACATGTTATTCCGCTTCCACAGCGAGAACTTCCTAATAATAGGTGGGGGAAAAGGATGCAGAAGACAAAAGCGCGTCAGAACTCGACCAGTTCTAACAGGTATCGCTGAACTCATGGTGGAGTTGTGTTTTAAAACTTGTTTGGAAAATTGAGGTCAAGAGTCTTTTTTGTATGTTTGCACTTTAGTTCTTTGCCTTTTGATACGCAGTTGTTAGATCAGTTAAAATAAAAGTCTTTTTTTAAATAGATCCCGTCAGTTTACTCTATACATTGTTCATCTTGCTTTCTGCTGTATGCCTTTGACTCTTTTAAAGACATCCCTTCTTTTTGCTGTTGCAGCACAGACAGTGGCAGAAAGAGGCCCCTGATTGTGTTTGATGGCAGCTCCTCCAGAATGGGCAGCATTAAGCTAAAAAAGGCTGATGATATGTCATTACCTGCAGTTACAGATCGATTAAAGCCTCCTCCTTCCAGCATCAACCTGGCCAATCCCATACGCAAGCTTTCAGGCTCCTCCACAAACTGTTCTTCCTCGCCTTCTGCTCTGTCAACCTCCCGGCCTGCAGCATTATCTTCAGGATTGAGTATAAGTTCAACAGGCAATAGCAACAGTTCCTCATTGTCTCCACCTTCAGGGCAATCCAGCAGCACGGGCACAAAGCTGAAGCGTGGACCACCAGGGGATGGAGTGCCTTTAAGCCCTGTGAGTACAGAGAGGATGTGTTTTGTGTCTTTTCTTTTCATACGTTTGAGAAGTGTCATTTAGATGCAAGATTATAGGTTAGTTTCTGCCCAGTATTAATTTTTAAAGAGTGATCGTGATGGGGATTTAAAAATGCTGTGGATTTAAAAATGACTAATTGCATAATTCGTCAAAAACAACTAAGGCTGCAACAACTAATCGATTATTAAAATAGTTGGCAACTAATTTAATAATCGATTAGTTAGGCCTACGTTATTATATACATACAGTTAGCTAACCAAATCCACAGTGGCAGTAAAGCACCATTAAACTGGATGCCATCCGCCATAAAAGAAGAATAAGAAGGAGACGAGAGTCAGTGCCGTGCATTGCTGTCACAAAAACTGAAGTAATTGCGTAGAAATGCATGAATGGCATTTTTTGCTGTATAAACACATGCACTGTTTGTTAGCGCACATGACTCTCTCAGGGAAGTCATTCACTGACGCTTTCCACTTCTGCCTAAGCTTCCCATTTATTACAGACAGAACTCATTATTAGCTGGTAAATAACAAAACAACCAGCATTCTACTTACAAAATGTAGTTCTCTCCCAGAACTGAGTCAAAAATGAGTTATTGGCCAAAATGAGTCCAAATTAGCTAAAAATGGCCAAAATGTCATCGTTTTCAATTAATCAGATTTTTTTCCATTTTATAATATCACAGAGTTAAAAAAATAATATAGAAACAGGCAGTTTGGTTTATTAAAAAATGCTGTAAATGAAGTAGTTTTTCCCCCTTTTTATCCAATTAATAATCGATTAATTGGAAAAATAATCAGCAGATTAATTAATTGACAAAATAATTGTTTGTTTCAGCATATTTGTTGTAATTTTTTATGTACTCAACTAGATAACAAGGCATAAGTCAATTTAAAAATAAGCTTGTTTGTTTTATTGCATAGTGCATTTAGCCAAAAGTGTAGTTGTTTGTGTGTTGAAAGTGTTACAGTTGTACTAATGCAAATGCTGAGCATATTTTTAGGTTTGGTTAGAATCCATTGACCAAAATACTTTTTGTCACTTTACCCAGCTCTCTATGTTGGGATATATAACTTGGTTTATCAGGATCTTCTGTATTATTTCAGGATATTTTATAGTACATTTAGAGTATATTTAGAGTGTTTAATTCCTCTACCACCCCTCTCTCCACACCATTGCAGTTGTTCTGCTTAATAAAGATCCTGAGAGGTCAGAATTTCCAGTATAAAGGTTAAGGATTGTTTCTAACCAAACAAAAATAAATTCTTGGGCCAGCAAAATAGTTTTATTGTGCACTTGAATTACCATTATTATATCTATTTACAACATGCATTACAAATCAAGAAGAAAAAGTGGATGCAATAAAAATGTGTGCTGATCAATTTGACTGTGTAATTAGTGTGTCTATTGGTAGAAAAGATTATGAACATTGATGGTACTTTAAAAGGAGCTTTAAAGACAAAAGCCTCTGTTGCCATTCTCATAAATATGTTTTCCTTTGCTGCAGGAGCTCAAGTCACCTGAAGTGAAAAAAAAGATTCAACATGTTACATGGCCGTGACCTCGGATGCCCTGTCTGAAGCCTTAAGCAGAACGGACTGTAATAACCTTTAAGAGGGAGTGTTTGGTGAACCTCTTGGCGGTGTGTCCCATGATGAAGCCATATGGCGAATGACGAGTTCTTGTGTCTGATGGTGGATATGTCCCAGAATCCACAGTACCTAATGCTCACGGAGCTCCGCTCATACACGTGCCAATGCAGTGTTGTATTGCCAATACAATACTCGTGAACAGTATTTCTTAGAACAGAGACGCCTAGATGAATATGGTTTCTCTGTTATAGTATTGTTAAGACTGAATTTTTATCCTTTCCACCTGCAAAGGTTTGGTTTGCGGAATTCACAAGAAAGGACTGTAACTAATACTAAGAATTCCTCATACCCTCTTTATTTAGGCATAAGGGATATAATTGTTCTTTTAACACCTAAATGTATTTTATAAACCATTCTAATCAGGTTTTTATGCAAGAATCACTGCTTGGATATGTATGCCATTGCGTTAAATGGCAGTTTCACATTTTTGATTGCTCTGCGTGCATAAAGAAACACCAGGTCTTGTAGGAATATGTAGAGTTTAGGGGAGAATTAAACTTGACCTTTTTACTGAACTTGTCATGACTGTGTATATTATATGAATATTGTAGGACATTAAAGCAAGATCCAGAATTTTCTTCTTTGTCCACTAGATGGTGCCATTTAATTTTTTAATTGCATCAGCCAGACAGATATGATAGATGTAGAGACAGATACATGGATAAATACTGATAGATATCAGTTCCTGCTCATTTATATAGGATTTTTCCTTGCTGTATTATTGCCTTAGTGACAGACTGCAGTTTTGGCATGAGTCACAGGATGAGCACAAATGATCAACAATGCATAGAAATATTTGAATTTAAACTTTATTGATTGTCATTACACATGAACGTTATTGGGAATTTCACATACCACGTTTCAAAAGTCTGTACTTAAATATTTTTATAAAGTAAATATTTTTGTTAAATAATTCAATCAGTTCAGCCATTAGACATTTGTTGGCCATGCTTTCAAGAAAATAAGTACATGTGGTAAAAAGATTTGTGATAATTGTTATACTACTGAAGCTGATAATAGAGCAAAAATTTAACATTGCCTGTTGATATATAGACATATATATATATATATATATATATATATATATATATATATATTGCTATATATATATATATATATATATATCACCAATTGACTTGCAGCTGTTAATATCCTATTTAGTACAGCTAGACTTAATATCGCTTTGTTAGGATGTGCCCTCCCTTCAGTTATATCTGAATCTCAAATGTCTTTGCCACACTCAGGGCACAAAATATCATCTCTCTCAGTCAGGAATCCTCGGCCCACAAGAGAAACTGAGCACTTCTTACAGTTGAAGCAGTCATTGTGCCATTGGCGCTCCTCAAAAGAGATGTACTTGCTCCCTCCAAGACCTGCAAACCATAAGTGCACTGATTTGCAAATCAGGTTATTCATTACAGATTTTTTGTACAGTGTGTGTGAGAAAGAGTTAACTGCCTTAGAAGTCTATATATAAAATGAATATTTTGTCCTTAAATTTCTAGACAAAGTAGTATCAGGTGTATGCATACCACTGATGGGTGTGGTGCAGGAGGCACACTTCTTGGCATACAGGTTACAGAAGCAGGTGAGGCAATAGGCGAAGTCATCACGAGAGGTGAAGCGCTGCCCAGAGAGTTGCTGCTTGCATCCAGTGCACAAGAAGCAATCCTTATGCCACGGCTGGTCATGATAAGTCACACCTCCAGTGGTGATGGGCTGAAGTCAAAAGTCAAGATTATTTTTTTATAAACCAGTAACATAATGTCTCTCTAAGACTGTGCAGATTATTTAAAATAGTAAAATATTTGTGGTGACATAGCAGCACAAAGCGAACATAGGTCAGTAGTAGAAATCAAATTACTGGACATTGTTGGCGTTTATAAATAAAATAGATCAATAAAAATGTTAAAGTACATCCCAAAAATAGACTTTAAAATTATGAACAGTCAGTGAGGTGGAGGAGTGCCTAGTCCCCGACAATGTCTTTTTCTATAACAGTTTTATTAAGGACTAATTCTCTTTTTTTCTATAAAGCATGACAACTGGATCAGTTTGCTATTTAAATAAACTTGCTTTGTCCTGTCTTTATAGTGTCTCTGGCTAAGGGTAGCACATTAAACATGAATGATAAATGTTGCTATGCAGCCTTCACCTTCTTGCAGTGTACACACTGCATGGCAAACTGCTTCTCATAGCAGGGGACGCAGTAGTTGCTGTTGTCCTTGGGGATGAAGCTCTTGGTGCCGATGGGCTGCTGGCAGCGTTTGCAGGTGAAACAGGTCTCATGCCAGCTGTTGCCCTTATGCTCCATCTTCCTGGAGCCTGCAAAAGCAGAGAAAAATAAGCATGCAAATAGTCATTACAGCGTGTTATCGAGGGGCAATAAACAGTCTAACATGAGTTAAACACTGCATAGAATTTTGGAACTCAAATACTAAAGTGGATGACCACAAAGCTGCTTCCCTGATAATGGTTCCAAAATAGATAGTGTGGAATTCCAAATACAAACCCACCATAAGCAAATTTAATAGTTGTTTATGCAATGATGTTTTTATCACATGGTTTATGGACTGTAATACAAGTAATTTTTCCATACACCCTGCCAGTTATTTTTATTAGTCTAATCTTTTAAGAGCATTCAAATGATTATTTATCCATTTGCCTATCCAGATTTAACTAATTTAAAAGTGATCAAATTAAATTGCTGTTTATATTGTTCATATAACTGCTTTAATGGGATTTACATACTTCTGACTAAATTAGGTAATATGATATAAATTATTATAACCCTCAAAATGAGTTATGTATTTTTAGCAATAGAGAATACTGAAGACAGCAGAACAACTCACATACTCTCTCATATCATCTGAACCTTCTCCACTTCAGAAAGAAGCCAAAAAAAATCCCAGTAGCGTTGAGTAAATATACAGAGACCAGAGCTGTATTGTTAAAAAACAGTGCCTGGCTCACTTTAAACAACTTTCCTGTTGCTCTGCTTCAGATTCTTCACTTTGTATGGGAGTATCAAAAGGTGAGAGAACTGCTTACTTTGACATACCAAAACTGGCAATTTTTATAATATGCAGCCTGTCTGAAACAGATTTCCTGTTTTTCTGGATTGTAATTATGCCTTTTATGTTCAAATCACCTAGTAATATTTTCACATTCTTTCAAGGTCATGACTGGTTTTCTTAGCCATGAAGCTCGCTGGTGGTTGGCTAGGATTTTAGGTGTTAGCATCTACTGTAATGAATTGAGTGATAATTGAGTGATCTGTCATTTAAAGCATTTCCAAAGGAGAGGGAGAGTGGAAAAGGGGCAAGCTGCCCATAATTGCTACTGAGGCTAACAATGAACAGAAACTAATGAGGAATGTTAGCATAACTTGCTCACCAGTGGCTTTCATTCAATGTTGACCTCAGTAGCATTTTGTACCAATTAAACGGAATACTCCTATATTCCTTTGCTGGAACTGCCTCCACTTTCCATAAGCCTTAGGCTTCTTGCCCAGTCTGGAAAGTTGTAAATTCAGAAGAGATTTTAGTGTGGAATGGAGTATTATAAATTTGTCATAGAGAATGAGTGTCTTGGTTCTGAGAAAAATGCTTAATAAAAAGTAGAGCTTAGATATTAAACTTTAAGTTTCTGTGTGATTCCCACATTCTCACCAGGCATGATAGTCTTCTTGCATTCATGGCATTTAGAAGAATACTCATTGGAGTAACACTCAGTGCACAGTAACTGCTCGTCCTTGGTGGAGAATGGCTTATCCACCAGAGACCGTTTACACTGGAAGCAGTGGAAGCATTCCTCATGCCAGTGGCGGTCCTTGTAGGACAGGTCCTATATCAGGAAGAAAGACACAGTCTATTCACCTGAAGAGTTTGAGAATTCAAGAACGTAAGGATCTTTTTTTTTTTTAGTATTATTATACAAATTTTTGTATAGGTTGACTCCAGTGTTGGGGAGTAACAAGTTACATGTAACAAAATTATGCAATTTAATTACAAAATAAAAGTAACAGTAATCAGTTACATTACTTTGAAAAAATGTGTAATTAAATTACAGTTACTTTCAGGAAATATTCAGGATTACAATTTCAGTTACATCTCAATATCTTCTGCAGTAACATTGGCTATATGTTTAATAATATTATTGTTTTGCCATTTTTTCTTGTGCACAACATCCTCCATTTACTGCTGAAAGTCTGATACTATTTCGATATGTCTAATTGGTTCTCTTATCATGCTTGAATTTGCAACACACACTTGCTGCTACAAGCGGCCTGAGCTGCAGTTGCGAGGAGGCCTACAGTTCCAGATAGGAACTACAATGTAGGCCTAGCCCACTGCAGGAAAAAAAAATGAGCTGCAATGAGCAGACGCTACATGCACAATCAATCCCACAGTGCAATCCCACACGAATAGACAACTGCTTATTCAGTGATGGTTACCAAATGTTGAATGTCAAATATTTGATTTAGCAGGCATAGGTATTCAAAGATCAGCATGATCTGACAGTAAAGCGGTGTTGAGGTGTTGAAGTCCGACACGGCTGTGGCTGTGTTGAGGGAGTTTAAAAGGATTTTGACAGCAGTCAGTGTTGAGTAATGTTGTAAGGTTAACCAGGTTTCAAAAACTGAAAATAGTTGACAGTTGAGAAAATTCATTCAAAATGTAGAAAAGTAATCCAAAAGTAATTAAATGTAATTAGTTACATTACTTTGTTAAAGTAATTGAAATAGTTATACTACTACTACATTTTAGATAGTGTAATTGTAACGCATTACATTTCCAAAGTAGCTTTCCCAACACTGGTTGACTCATACAACAAGCACAATGATATTCAATTTACCATCAATTTAAAAGAACTATGAAAGTAAAGTAAAAATCTCTTCTATATATTAATTCAGTACAAGGTAGTGAGTAGCTAATTTTCACAACAGCCCGTGCAACACTTTTAAGCTGTTTTTTAAATGTCACCTGGAGCTTAAAATAATGAAAGCATAGTAAACTGTTTTAGCAGTTAACTGTTTTAGCAGTTAACATTCTCGTCTTTGTGCCATGTTTCTGGGAATTTGAGAGTGGTGTACATGCATAGTGTCTATGTCTATTATATTTACATTTACTGTATTTAATTGATGATCATATCCAGAGTGATGTGCATGATACTCTGAAGTTTACCAAGGGAACCTGTTATTAATACTTATAAAGGTAGAATTAAATCAAGTTACTTCCAAATCCTGAACAGAAATTAGTATCTACAACATGAGGGATATATAAATGAAATCTTCTAACTAACTACACAAATGGTATTGATTGCAGAAGAAAGATCATTTGTTTGGCACTAGACATTACCCTGGTGCTGCATCCAATGGGCTTCTTGCACTCCTCACAGGTGTTGGAGTAGAGACTCTCATAGCACTTCACACAGTAGGGATTCTCTTCACGCAATACATACTTCTTCCCAAACAAGGACTCCTTACAATAGTGGCAGTCATATCGCTCCGTCATCCTTCCTCTTGCCGGCTAGTCCTGTCTAAAAAATATGTCAGAAAGAATTTTATTGCAGGAATCTTTAGAGAAGTTCTGAATATTTTGGACAAAACAAGAGAGTTGTTTTTGTGTTGCTGAGAAGCCAGAGTGTTCCTGAGATCAGGTATGAAGAGAGATTCCAGATGGCTAAGCAGCATTGTTTAAGGATGCCAGTCAGATATAACCCTGAATCTAGCAGCAACACTCAAATCTTGTATTCTTTAATGCAGAGAAAAAAATACGAGAGGTTTTCATATCCACAGGGGATGAAGCCATGTGGCATTCCTGACCTTACTGTCACACAAAAGCAACCAGTCCATTATCTCGTTCCAGCTGTCAACAAACTGAATTGAGCCTGTGCATGTGCACGTTTTTAATTTAGATGAGTCAATACCTGTTTAATTAAGCACTCCCATGTGAAAAACTACTACAATGAATCTCCTTTGAAAAACATGTTTTACTTGGCCTGAGAGGCACAAAAATAGGTTGTAAGTTGTGTCATAAATACTGGCTAAGCTGATAGGATTTGACAGGCAGTGACAGGGTGATAGAGAGTCTGATTCCTGCTGAATGATAAAGAACGTTGGCATGCTGGAATAACGGCTACTCACGGCTGCAGCTGTCTCAGTCCTGGCCCAGTTAAGCCCCTCGCTTTATCCCTCCCATGAGCCCTGCAGCACAGTAACCCGTCCTGCCTGGTGCCAGCCGTCCACACCGTCCTGTGCCGCCTCTGACCTCCCTTCTGTGTCTCGCACGCTGCTCTTCTGCTCGCGCCGTCTGGCTGAGGGAGGCTGTCTGAAGCCTAGCGCTGCCAGGGCTCTACTTCTCTACCAAATCCCCTTCCAGAGTTTGACCATATAAGGCAGCGAATGCCTGAAACTACGAGAAGCGTGCGCTCCTGCTTAAATTCCCCCCTCGAAGTTCTCTTCACTCATTTACGAAATCCCTCTCTCAGTGCCCTCTTTTTATGCCTCTGTTCTTCCTGTTGTCTGCCCTTTTTTGTTCCGTCCCCCAAATTTCCCTCTTCATCTAACTGGAAATGTAGTTTTCCCCCACCTCCTTTAGTTGTTTTTCCTGTCTGCCTCACTCTCTTTGGATTGATCAGGATAGAAAAACATGCATGTCATTTGGCCCACATTTCCTTCATCTGCTTTGTTCCTGCTTTTTTCTTTTTCCTTAACCCCACACATTGAAATCTTGGGTCTGGAATTACTTAAACTGCCTTATATAATGCAACAATGCTTGAGCGGTGAATATCAAGAACATTTGTTTTACATCAACTGTCTATCTACTGCCCAGCTGTTGTGTGTGGTCATGGCACCCTACGGCTCCCTCTGTGATTTTTCAGGTTTTAATAGTGACATATCGGCTCAAATTTCAGCACATTTTTTCTTCCAAGTACCTTTTCCTGTTAATTCCTCCCTGTTTTTTAGTACTGTCTGCCTCTTTCTCATCCTGCTAGATTAAATAAGGCTTTCTCTTCTTCCCGAAATAAAGCAGATTAACTGGACTGGTCGCCATGTGTAGTTGTCAACTATTTTGCAAAGTTATGCAGCTGTTCTCAGGATGACATTATGACCTGATGCTTTTAGTTGGCATCTCCATGTTGGGGCTCACATGCATGCAGAGAATAGGGAAAAATAACCCCAGCTCACCTTTAAAATAGCAGAACTACCATCTCCAGGTCATGAAACCTGCTTCCTGTCTAATGATTTTCAGAAGAATTAAATCATAGTTTATTTGTAGCTAATTCAATTATGCTTCTACTGGAATATTGCCACATCACATCTCTCTTAAAACTAAATTTGCTCATAAGAATCATTTGCTGGTTTTGACAATTGCATTATGATTATGAAGGGTTGCTTAAGCACTAAAAAAGTTAAATGTTTGCTTTAAATGCATTTCCAAACTATTTTCAAGATCACAATCTCAGTTGATGAACAACATAATCATTTTTAAGGATTATGGATAATTACGTTGCAGGTTTCCATTTATCTCTTTATTTCACTTGCTTTTCCTGTGACCTCAGTGGAACTTTTTTTACCCTAAATTATCTTCAATGCTCCAGATCAAAAAAAGAAAAGAAAAGTAACTTGATCTCTTATCCTTTCTCCTCTCCTTTTCTCCATATTTATTAACATTCCAGACCTCTCCTGCGCCACTATGCAACTTTTACAGTGAAATGGACTGACACAGATTCTTCTTTATGCATCCATATATTTATATAAATACTTAGGAAGGAACTGGAAATGAACTTGAAACATGTCCATGTCCATATGCATTATTCATCATTATCATCATTTGTGTAGCTATTTACTACACTTACATTATTCATAGACAACCTCAACAAGCTATATGGTGAATGATATAGTTAAGCATACTGACATACAACGCCTTGATTCTTTGTATCTTCCAGCAGAAACATGAGATGACTGACCCTGAGACCTTAAGACCTTTCTGTCATCTCTTCTGGAGCACCATGTATTCTTCTAATCGCCTACCTTTCCACTATCTCTGACTATGTTTAGCAGCACTGCGGCCACCAGCACAGACCCACGTCACCAGGGCCAGCTGAAAACAGATGGCAAAGCCCTGCACTGGTTGTGGACCACTTTTAGATACCATGGCAAAAAGAGCCCAAGAAGACAGGTGGACAGATCTCCCATGAGATTAAGACCTAGTGATCATGGTCGAAACCACATACACACACACCCCTTCATAATACATATGCACAGAGACCCCCCAGTATGTAGCTATAAATGCATCTACACTTTAGTCTGGAGTTTTCACTTACAGTGTAGAATGTCACTTACAATGCCATTGTGCAGCCTGTTAAGGCAACAGTAGGTCACTGTGAAAGTGTACATTTCATATCTTTCATCTCATTGCTTTCACAGAGTGCCACCCTTTCTAGCCTTGATGTTTAGGAATTCTGTGTTATTTTTTATGCTGAGTTATAAACCTGGATTCTTTTCATTGCAGATGTTAATGCACCAGACTCCACCTTCTCTGTCTGGCTTTTATACAATGCACTTAACCTCTCCCTGACTTTTTGACACTCAAACAAATATGCTGATGCTCAGCACATACCAAATAAAGTCAATTCAAAGGAGAGGGGGATTTCTTGGATGTTTCTTAAAGGCTAATCTGGTCTTTTACTTTTTATTGACCTATACAGCATCCAGAGGTACTCCATACTAAATACTTCATCTGTTCAGGTGTTGACCTACAGAAGGGGTAGTACCAATCTTTGTGAGACATAATTGCCTGTGCAATTATAAGGTGCCTGTGTAGTTATCTCAGTACTGTGATGCTAAATAAATATGAGACTTTAGCTGTAGCAAAGAGAAACTTTAAGTTGTATGTTGGGTGATTAATGCATGAAAAGTGCAGACCCACACTGCACCTTTTTGGACCCTTGTGCAGGGATGAATTTGATGTTTTGTTAAACTGTTAGTATTGGCTGAAAACACTAGAAACTCATTGCTCTAAAAACATTTCCTCACAGCAGGCATGACTGTCTCTGTTAGTGATGCATTTGCAAGAGTAAAAGACTGAGAGGCTTCAGTATAGGCTGCAGTTGGGTTTTAGCCTTTCTAACTCTAATCCTAATCCTAGATGCATGCAAACTAGTGCAGAGCCAGACTGCCAATATCTTCACGCAGGGGTCAATTTCCTGTTTTGTTCATTTGAAATGGAGGTTTCTCTTCAGCAAGTTAGTAACGGATGTATGCACTAATAGGCCATTGCTGTAAAACGTATTTCCTGACAGCTCCTGAGTGTGTCTGTTAGTGACGCATATGCAAAGAATAAAGAGAGGCTGCAGTATAGGCTGCAGGTTGGTGTTATTGTTATCCTACCTGTATGAGCAGCAGTCCTTACTTCAGAGAGAGGGGGAGAGGGAGAAAGCAGTCTGTCTGTGTTGTGAGTCGAGCTGGACTGAACAGGGTGACTGAGGGATGGTGCTCTAGACCCTCCTGATTAAATTACTCTACCTATGGGGCAGCTAATTGAGGTGAAGGGGTCTGAACATGCCCTCTTTATCTAGATGAGCTATAAATACCACACCGTGCCACCAAAGATAAAGCCCACTCTAACTCACACTCACACACCCACTTCAGTCCTGTGCCCTTTTAAGGCCCTTTATTGTAGTCTAGCATGGGCACCGACGCTGACGCATGCAGCCACACACATACAACTGGATGTTCAATAATGTTCTATTAAGTCCATTTAAGAACGTGTAAGTGCTGTTTTCATGCACACATGTAAATTCACTCATATTCTAAATTTGTGCAAAAATGTTTCCAGCCATGGCACTCCAGTTGAGACCAGACTCCAGACTGGACATTTTATTACCATACTGCTTAGTTATAATGTGTGATGAACAGTGCACATTCAATAAGGCACGACATGCAGAGAGGCAGCATTCTGACTGTAAGCATCTTTATGTAATATGGGTGCTGAAAACAGCAATCATAAATAATTACTGGCATTTGGGAATAATAAGAGATGCAGGCAATGATGAATGATGCACTAAAGAGGAGTGCAAAAGTATTTTCTGCCCACATAGAGCAAGGGTTGTCAGGAGGGAATGACCTCCAGGATGAGTTGTGTTAATAAATCTTGCATCCATCTTTACCCTTTTGCCCTCCTCCTCCTCCTCCTCTGTTTTCACAAATAGACATTTACAAAGAGACAAGGGCCAGAACAAATAGACATGCAGCGATGTCTTCAGACCTCCCTCCATGTTTTTATTAAAAGAGAGCGTTCCAGATCTTTCCAAAATGCTTGTTGTAAAGACTTTTTTGTGAGGCAGGAAATCCAAACTTGCTCAGCGTTTCTTAGTGTTTATTCATTTTGGTGCCGCAGCTTGTTTATATCTGCCGAAGGAACTATGCAGTCTCAAGCTCTGGGATTTTGTCCTTCTACCATTTTAGAATATCTGATAAGAGGTGTGTGCATTGTTGGTTGCAGTGGTAAGTTGTGTGGGACACGTGTAGTGCCCTTTATCACAGCCTAGGGCTTTGCTGGTAGTGAAGTGTGCATAAAAGTCCAACATGGAGGTGAAATGTCAAAAGAGTTCCACTGTTAGAAATAGCTTTTCAAAGAGAATCTTTCTCTGATTTTCACTTCTCACTCTGTAGCCCGAATAACTCTCTCCAGCTCCCCCAAAGCTACTCCTGAACTCTTTATCTCTGTCATTCGCTCCCTCACTCCCTCCATTCCACTGCCTTACCCTTTCCTAACCTCTCCTTTTAGAGAACTGTGCTCTAGATGATCTCCAGGCCTGCTGCTGATAGATTTCCCAATATATTTAACTGAATAATCGAGTGCCATTTTCTGCACCTTTCTATCGCTCAAGCCACACCTCTTACCCTTGTGCTTCTCATCTTCTCCAATGCCTCCCCTTAGTGTATCTCTATCTGTCTTTGGTGAAGGAGAGTGTCCTGCCCTGGCATTCCCACTTGAAGAGCTGCATCACTTCTCGTTTAATATTGGCATCGTATGAGCACATCTATTGGACGAAGGGTATGTTGATGCAAGAGTAAGCGGTCCGACTTCATGTTGTGGACACAGTTGTGTCGTGTCTCTGTGGAACTATCAGATGGACCTGACCTTCCTGGAAGAAAAAGCAGAGGTGATGAGGGATGACATTTATGGAGAGAGTGTGGTGTTTGGGAACTGTTTTCATCATTAAAGCAACAGATGGGCAAATGAAGGCAACTGGCCTGCATATCATTCACTTGTCAACTCAAGACTTAATTTATTACCAGCCACCAGGTTTCATGTGAAGGAGAAAGGATATATTCCCTGCAGACTGTCATACAGCCCCTGTGGCTCGCTAACCATGAGCAATTAACACTTGGCCACAGTCACTAAGTTATCTTTGGCTACCGAAGAAGGAAATTGCCTTCAAAATCACAGTGAAACACCATGGTGAACTACCTTTGCAAAATGGCGATGCAGGATTGTCTACAGGCAATAAGGGAATGTTAATAAACATACATATTACACATGATATTTTGTGATTGGGTGCATTTAAAGATTTGTGCTAAGCAATCTCCAGAAAAGGGTTGCATCGCAAATCCTCAATCAGTGACAAAGTAAACAAAGTTTTTAATTCTAAATATAATCCTTCTAGATATATAGAATTCTAGATATATTCCTTTCTATGCAGCTGTGTTGTGGTTATTGAGTTCATTGATGGTCTTTTGGAAAAAGTCATTTAAGGAGAGGTTGAGTCCAATCTGCTGGAGGGCAGGAAATTGAAGTCAGATGATATTCACTTTTTTCCTTCTCCCTGAACTCATGGCTCTGTTCTCTCATGTGCTCAGGCAGGGTGGGGGTGGTGCCTAGGTCTCGTGTATAGCAGACCTAATTCATCTCCTCTCTGCTTTATCCTTTACCCATCAACATGGTTTTTCCTCCCACACTTTAAAATCTTCTCACCACATCTAGAATTACCCATCATCCCCTACTATACATCTACTCATCCAAACACATAATGCAATCTGCTCTTGCATAATAAGATCCTCTCTCTTCCCATTAGTCTTCTCTAGTGTGCCCCTCCCCCCTCATCTCCTGACACCCCCTTTAGCACTGATTAATCTATTTTTACTCTCATTCCACAGCAAGATTTAGAAAAGCTTAACAACTAAGGGGTAAGGTTACAAATGAGTGGTCTGATATGCATGCACACACTCGCACACACAAGTACATCCTGGCTGCACCATACTGTGTGCTGAACAATCAGTACGTGAAAATAAACTTCCCGGAAAGAGAATCGCAGAACATTGTTAAAGGGTGGCATCAGCAGATCCACCAACTGGTAAATGACGTAAAATGTCCTATAGTGAGAGTGTTTTTTATCAATTCATGAGATAAATTTCATTATTGTATCTTTCCAAGGAATTATGTGAGTTTCAGGAAATATCTGACTCCATTTTTTTCTGCATCTTTCTCGCATACTTTTTCACTAGACACAAATGTAATCTATAAAATCTGTCTTAGATAGATAGACTACAAAAATAAATGATAATTTAGATTTAAGAATTAGCAATAGGCACAGTAGATGAAAATATTTTACACATGGGAATGACGGCATGGTTCTGTCACTTGCAATTGCGATTTGTGGCTCAAAACCTCCCATGCTGAAGAGGTCTAGACATGCAAATTTAATCTAAGGCAGGAAAATCTAAGACTTTCCTGCCTTAGATTATCCCAAGTTAATTTTATGTGCATAAAGGTACTATATAAATGTATAGAGAGATTTCAATTGTCTCTAATGAGGGCCTCTCATGCCTAAAAGTGGCAAAATAGTAGTAATGTTCTGTTTTGAAGCATGCTAAACTATGAAAGCATTATAAATGTCTATTTATTCTGTTTAGTTTAAAACACTACTTAAGATGTGAAATGCATCTTCATTCAACATCTTAGACTGGAGGTCAGCTCAGTCCAATGCTGGAAAAGGGAACATTCATATGTTCAGCAGCAGCAAAGCGATTGATAAAACTCTTGGCATAAATATCCCCATCCATGGTCATGATTAGCATACATTGCTTGGTACTTTTCCCTTCTGTTTGTCCCCCAGGACAGTAAAACGTCTGTTTTATCTGTCAAGTGATCTGACTTTCTGTATTAATTAAGTTATGGAGTTACTCTATCTTGGCCAGTGTTTATTCAGCTAAATCAAGCAGTGTTGAGGTGGAGACAGCTGGGGTTCAGCAGTCAAGCTCACTGGGCAGTGAACTCTCCCAAACAGTTGCCCCAAACTGTGCCCCAAACCAACTGCTTTGTCCATCAGCTTTATAGTCTGCTGTACTGCCTCTGATGCACTGAGCACATTCAGCTGTGACTGCAAATAGAAAACTCAGAATGATAAACTTGGAGGTGGATGATTATGGATGTTCTGGTAACTCATGGTTCAGCTTCCCTCACCATTTGCCTGCCTTTTAACATTATTAAACTTCTTTTTGTGATGTTTTGATGTTTGTGAGTTTTAAACCCATTGAAAGATCCTTGTTTATTATGAAGTAATTATTTTTTGCAAAATAAAACCAGTATAATTATTTTGTAACGTCCACCCTGATAAAACATGTTTAATGTCTGCCAAACTGCTTGTTCTATAAAAAGTATAGCCTCTCTGTTTAACATTAAATTTTGTTGTGCACATTCTTTAATACATAGAATTGATTTATTCTTCTCTATTTATCCAGCATATTAAACATGGACATCCCTGTCAAGAGATGAATAATACGGTATGATATTGGTTAAAAATTTAGTTCTCATGACCAAGGTAATTAATTGCATGTGGCAATGTGAAAACAAAGCTTTGTTTCAGTTGACTGGAGGGTTACTGAGTTGATGCAGGGACTTAATCCGTGACATTGTCTGTCCCTGATGTGTTCACAAGACTCTCATTACCTAAACCACTATAAGCATAATAACTGCAGGCACATGTCTATAATATGACAAGCTTCTTTTAAAGGATCCAGGGTCTCCTATTCAGTTACTTTAAAAGAATGTAGAACGTGTATTGTTCCAACCTGCTGGGATACACTACAGGGTTTTCTGCTAAAACGTCACCCAGTATAGATGTAATCATCCTCACACGTGACTTATTATGTCAGGATTTGGATGGAAATTAGTTGACTTCCCAGATCAATTATTGTCAATCAATAGGATATTACAACTGTTGCTTTTGTTTTGTTTTGTTTTTTTTTGTCATGGTGGTGAGTCCCTCATAATGTAAAATATCTTCAAATATCTGTTTACATATCACATATTTATAACTGCTTGAATTGAGTGCCTTTTTACATTAAAACATAACCCTTCAGTTCTTCCAAAGCTGTTAAGATGTCAGGTTTTCAAATCACTTTAGTCTCTCCTTGCCATGATCCAAATCCATCCAATTTATACAAAGACAAGAAAATCTAACTTTCCTATGTGAAAGAACAAACCAAAGGAGGCACATTTTAAAAAGTAAACCACAAAAATATATATGTGATTTATATATCACAGTTGCTTTATTAGGGTGAAGATACTGTGCAGCCCTATAATATATTTCAAACATTTTTTTATTAAGAATGGGCTAAGAAAGTGAACCATTGTGACATCAAAGTAATGCCTGATGACAAATTATGCTTTTACTCATAAATTTGTCAAATCCAAAAGTTTATTTTGAACAGACATGTACAGCATATGTAATTTAGTGGTGGTTTAGTAGTAGAGTATTTGTTTGTAGGTCCAAATCCAGCCCTGTAGTTAGAAATGTCTTAATTATTGCTTTAAGTGTTGTAAGTGTAACTGTAATTTTATAGTGTTATAGTGTAGCTCATATTTTTAAATCAGTTTAAAGGTATCTTTCACATTTTTGAATACTAATTTGCATTCTCTCTCTCTCTCTCTCTCTCTTTCTGTGCACCCTTTCCCTTTCTCTACATCCTTAAAGACAGTTAGGGGAAACCCAGGACCCTGCAGGTCTCTTATGAAGGCAAAGAAGAACAGGTGGAGTTAAGAGGAATGACCTCCATGCTTGCAAGATACTAGCTGGAGAGTTGGACAAATGAGCGGGGAGACGGGAGGGTCATTTGAGAAAACATTTCACACCATTTTAGTCTCCGTAATATCCTGTCCCAGGCCTCAGCTTGTCTTTCACGTAAGTGATGGGTGTGGACAGGAATTAGGCACAGGACTCACATGATGAGTGGACAAATAATGCAATATTTATATCATTGATTCTGCTGAGAAATGTAGAGGTATGAGATTATGTAATTACATTTGCAGACCCCCTGACACCATCTCTGAACATAAATATTGCTTCATAGTGGATTTAAAATTAGGGGAAAATGATACTGATTAATGTTTTCTGCTAATGACAAATAATTATTTAATTAGTTCATATTATTTCTTCTTTAAGTCTGATGAGAAGAGTACTAGTTATGGTATGTGGGCTCCTTTGGAAAACATCCTTGGGATTTCATTTGGCTTTTTGGAAACTATGCAGTCATGCAGCTGTTAAATTGGAAGATTAAATTTGTTGATAAATTTAATTTTTCCAAGTCTAACCTAATCAACAAAGTAAGATTGTTAAGAGGCAGGAGCTGGATTTAAAGTCATGTATATTGTAAATATGCTGTTTAGCCAACTTGGTAGTGACTCAAGTTAATTTAGACACTCAGTTTCTGATTTTTACCATTATTTATTCAAGTCTTGTCTTCAGATAAAATAAAGTGGAGGCAATAACTGTTATGGACATAAATTCAGTTTGAGGTACATAAGGATAGAAAATAAATTCCTTGTACATATTTTACAGTTTGTTTTTTTAAGATAATCAAGAATCTCATGACTATAAAATGTAAAAGACACACTAATATTTCACAAATACAGGTATTGTTAATGGTTTTTTTTTATGTTCAGTAAATAGCCCACAATACCTCAGATAATGACTTAACATGCTGTCCTTTGCTTCATCTAGCCACTTACTGCCTGTTTATATCAGATTTGTTTCCTATATCACTTAGAGAGCTGATAGGCTGTGAGTAGCAGCATCTTTGAGCCAAACTGGGGAAGCTTATACCTCAGCTCTCACCAGGAAAATAAGGTAAAGTGGACAATTTGACCATCTAAAACTAGCGGTTTATTAATACAGGCTGTCAATTAAAAAAGCTAATGGTTAAAAATAATGTATATGAGTTTGTTTCAACATGCTTGTAAGAGCAAAGTGAGCATTTTTTAATGATCCCTGTTAGAAGGAAAAAACATTGTCTAGAGGCTCTCTGTAATGTGTACAAAGATACATTACATTGTCTGGGTTAATCTTAGCGTGTGTGTATGAAATTAGAACATCCCCTCAAAGGAAGATTTATGGGAAAAAAATAACTTTCCTCTAGCCAGTCATGAGTGTTATATTACAGCCACATGGGAAGATATCGAAGTCTGTCCCACAGTTTACAGCATTATTGCCTGTTTTACTCTTTGTGTGTCTTCTTTAATAACTTACATTTGTTTTAGACACAGGAGCAAAGCTCCTCCTGGTGGTAAAATTCATTAATTCAACTGCATTTAACTGACAACAAGGTGAATTCTTTATAAACTGACAAGTTAATGCATTTAAACACATCAGTGGGCCTCATTCACCAACAAGTTAAAGACATTTTAATATTACACAACTGTAGTACTGAATAACCTAATGTTTGCATGAACATGCAAACAATAAAATGAGTGCAAGAACAGATAGATAGATAGATAGATAGATAGATAGATAGATAGATAGATAGATAGATAGATAGATAGATAGATAGATAGTTTAAGGAGTCTTGAATGGCACTAAAAAACATGAAAATATTATTTCTGTCCTGACCTTTATTTAATGTCTCCATATTCAACACATATTCAATCTGAACTGATAAGTTAATGCATTTAAACACATCAGTGGGCCTCATTCACCAACAAGTTAAAGACATTTTAATATTACACAACTGTAGTACTGAATAACCTAATGTTTGCATGAACATACAAACAATAAAATGAGTGCAAGAACATATGGATAGATAGATAGATAGATAGATAGATAGATAGATAGATAGATAGATAGATAGATAGATAATTTAAGGAGTCTAGATAGATAGATGATTTAAGGAGTCTTGAATGGCACTAAAAAGCATGAAAATATTATTTCTGTCCTGACTTTTATTTAACGTCTCCATATTCAACACAGATCCAATCTGAAGTGTTGTTGATTGCTTTTACACTGACATTACATCTGACAGCCTTCCCTGTCCTAATACAGCCCTGATGTGTCTTAGATCATTATGCAAATAAATTTCATGTGTTGCTGACTTATCTCAACAATAAGGTAAGTGAGGATTTTCTGTTGCTGCCTATCTGGCATTCTCCCAAATTCTCAGTCTTCAAGTGAGGCTTAAGACATATTTGTGTACTTAAGTATTTTTAGATTCTTAAGTGATTTTACATATTTATAGAAACTGTAATGATATCTTAGTATTATTTCTTATGAAGGTGCAGCTTTCTGGGGTAGTGAAAGTTGTACTTTAGGAATATATACATTTTTAAATGGTGCGTAGAGATATAACAGCAGAGGGAGCTAAAACTGCAGGAATTTAGCTGCATGGCCATACACGAAAAGCTTTAATACTTTTAGATACTGAAAGAGCTCCACATATGCACATAGTCTATGGCAATTAAATGTATAAGTCCATATATTTCATATGTCTTTGAGGAATCTGGTGTAAAGCAATACATTCTTATGGGTCTTTCAGATTTATGTAATAACATTTCCACCCTGTTCACACTTCCTTTCTTACACAATGGCATTTTTCTATCCTACCTTGCTGCCTAAAGGCTTTGCTGTGAATAATAATGCCCTGGTCTGTGCACGGTCAGGGTTGACTGGCTGTGGTCTCACGTAATGTTCTCTTCAGCCTCCATAATCCCCTCCTGCCCGTGCATTTTATGAGCAGAGCAGCCCTTAACAGTGTGAGCTGAACCTTAACCCATGACTAATAAGCACATAGAGAGAGGGAGAAGTCAAGAATTTTGCACGAAACAATTTCCTGTTTATTGTTCTCCATCTCATTACCATGTAGGTCTGGTGGTGGAACGCAAACCAACACATCGGAGTCACTATAAGGTCTGTTCTCAGTCATTTTCTAAAGAAAACGCAATTAACAATTATTACGAAATTTTTTATGAAATCACAATTCTAGCTGTATGCACATTTGAACCAAAATTCCACAGGTTACAAAAGGTCACTGCCCAGTGGATTCAAATGAGCAAATACTTGAACAAATGAACAAATCTCCTTTTACTTTTGTTAAATGGTAATCATGGGCAGTGGATACAAATGAAAAGGAGGTTTGTTTGCTCGTTTGTATCCACTGCCCATGATACCATTTAACAAGTCATAATTAAGAAAAATTAGCTCTTTCCAAATCCTGAAATGACCTCATTAATCAATTAACTGTCTTTCTTACACTATTCTTCTCTATAGTACATTTATCACATAGAAACAATATCTGAAGCTAACCTCACTTATTCTATTTTCTTGATCATGATCATCATCTTCTTTGTCAGATAAAGTTCATATTAAATGTTGATGTATTAAAATTCCTGACATCCCAACAATTAAAATGATCTTAGTCTATTTTAGTATTTTCCTGAACTAAAACAATTTACTGATCTCTAAACATGGTATTCCTTTATAAAGTACCTACAAAGAAACAGCTAATGCTCAGTTTTAGGGTTTTTTTTTCAGAGATGAAATGAAAAAACTATAGGCATGTCTAAAATAAATGAGAATCCACTCTCTGTGAAAATCCTCCTTTATACACTGTCACCAAATACCTCTACAAACTGTGTATTATTAGAAGATCTCAATTTACTATATATTTTACTGATTGTGTTATTGATGTTTGCTCTATGGTGTGATATATGAAAACATGAATATGAATATTTTTGACATCTTATAGTTGGTATCTCTGTCTGTATCAATTGCTGGCTTGTCCAATAGGGACCTGCACATCCTTTTGTAAATGTGTGATAGCTTTATCTTTCACAAAAGGAACAATGCCCTGGAGTCACACATGACCACAAAACAAGCTGTTATAGACTTTTGCTCTACATGTCGGAGAACCTAAATAAGTGTTCTGTGATGAGCTAGATACCAGTGGTTTACTGGAAAAAACTGAATGGCATGTGTGTGAGGTGTGTGTCTGTGTTTCTGACTGTATGTGAATGTATAAACGAGTAAGACAACATAAGACAACCATGTAGCTGGCATCACCTCATACCTGAATACCCATTTGCAGAAAGTGGATGAGAGCAGACAAAGGAAGGATGGAGGGATTGTGAGAAAGCAGAGCACTGACATTACTGAGTGGTCTTTTATCTGACTATAAATGCTATTACACTCCACTCTGAACTTATACATTTTACAATGGACTGAGAGCTTATGTCCTTCAGGTGATATTGAGGGACTCTGATCCAGCTGCCCTGCTGATTTAAGTCGATACACTCCTCTCCCTCCCCTCTGTGTCTATCAGTCCCTCTGCAGTCAAAATCAATTTGGATCACAGTAGAAATGCTAGCCAAATTCTTTCTGATATAGTTTCACTTTTAGTTGTGCTTAGTGATTAAATGAGTTACATGTGTAAATACTCT
>JAVGVS010000001.1:8697788-8881285 GCA_032718565.1 Distichodus sexfasciatus
GAAGGCATAAGAATGTACTTATGATTTGAACCAAAAGAAGCAGGCCCATCCAGTCTTAAAGTGTTTTTCCCCCTTTTAACACAGAGCTAACTATTGTTGAGATCACATGGAACACATGTGGCTCTGAATGTAATATAAATAGGAAATCCTATTTCTTTTACATAATTGAACAAAAATCACCCAGTCATGATATTCTTGTCATACTATTCGCACAGTTATGTTAAATGATTTTTTAAACCATAGCGATTTCTTAAAACTTTTGCCTGGCATCAACAACACAGTTACACACAGTACACACCGTCTTCAAGAATGAGCATAGCCCTAAATCCAACATGTCGTGTGCATTTCTGGTTGCTGATCTTGCTTTGAATTCCTTCCACTGTTCCCCTTCAGTACCAGTCACCAAGTTTCCAACAAAGGGCTGCACAGAATTTTCAGATGCCTTTAGTGTCTGTGGAGGGTAACACTCCCCAGCCAGACTCTTACATATCTGCATTGTTGAGCCACATCCGTGACTTACAAGCTTTATAATTCTGACAGCATACTTCCTGATTTTAACTGAGTCTACAACAGAAGCAATGTAAACTCATTCCTCAGGTTCTGTCTGTCGTCTCAGCAGTTATGTGCTCCTTCCAACTTTTTACATTGCTTGTGGTTGTGTCTGTAATGGTCACTAGAAAAGTAAGAGAAAAACAGTCTGAGCCAAGAAACATCCTCGTCAGGTAAAAAATGTTGAAGTAGCATGTTGTTTCAGACATGATTTATATAAAATTATAGTGTGTGTTCGCTGGTTAAGTGCGTCCAGCCTTGAATTGTGCAAGGCAAGTGTTTTATGTGTCTCCCTGCTGGCTTACTTAAATCTATCCATGAGTGACTCTCTTGGAACATCGACCTAAATATACTTTAACATCTCTATAAAAAGCTGTAATTACAGTGTTTATGGACTTGGCAGTGTCTTGCCAGAACGCAGCCTAGCCCCAGATAGTTTGTGGTTCCGGATTTTGTAAATGTATTGATTTATAACATGTTGGCAGTTAGGGGCCACCATTATATATTTTTTGGACGGATGTCTTCTAAAATTGAGTGTTGCACCGTTTAGCAAATCCTGTGTAAAAGCCCAACCATTAAAAACCACAGACTTTTCGGTAATGGTTGACCATGACTGATTATATGAACCAGAATCAACTGAATGTCATCGCCTTTCATTCGTAACAGAAGATAAGAGAGGTTATAAAGGGAGAGAGTAGACCGCATTTAAACAACACAGAGCAAAGCTGATTTTGCAGCTTTGGACCAGGAAATTGTTTCTTTATGATCTGCCCGCCCACATTGTATTTAATCGTTCTTTCTTTCTTTTTTTCTTTTAAAGAGAGACTCTTTCCTAACAGAGAAGAGACTCACATCACTGTCCTGTGGGACAGACAGCCTGGGTAATAGATCAGCCAGATGATGATGGTCAGTGGTCAGAGTATTGTTATTTTAACAACAATTATGTGCAATCTTGAGAAGCCATTAGCCATACGGTTGTCTTAGTTAGGCAGTGCTGTCTGTTTTGGGACAGTGCAGTGTCTTTGCTTGTCTGTGTGGTAATTGTGCATATAAGTGTCCCTCTGCTATTAGGTTTGTGCATATGTGGCTGGATTGGATTGACTGTTAAAGCTATCAGGCCACCTTATTTCCTGTGCTTTGCACTTCTTCCAAATCGGCAGCATTTTTCTTTATTCTGTGTGAAATTGCCTGGGAACCCAGAGAGCCTGCAGATCCTGGAGAAATTTTATTCTTTATTCTTGGAACAGAGTTTAGTAGAGATTTTGTTTAACATTAATGTTGTATGTATATAACATCCCACTTGAGAGTAAAATCAACGCAAGGAATAATGCCCATTGGTAGGCAGTGTCCCTTTAATTGGCTAATTTTAACTGACTCTGGCTAATGTGTCTGATAAATGTTGTAAATGTAATGTTACATGTAGAACCTGATGGTAGAATGGTTATTTTATATTATCACTAAACCTTGGTAATCATTCACATTCTGATTCAGTGTGTAAACATCTTGTTTTCCAGGAACTGATATGTCCACCCTAGAATATGTTTTTAGGTTTAGATCGCTGTGTAACACATTTTTAAAACCTGACTGATTAAATAACAGGACCTGTTTTGTGAGTCGTGCATTGAACCCTTCTAGTTCTCTTCCACTAGCAGGTAGTAGTATGAATGGCAAATATTGACAGTGTTTTATGAATGATATGAGATAAGTTTCCAAAGCAGTGCAACTTTCAGAAACCCCACTTGCATGATATTTTTATTTTCCATTCTGTTCCTTTACACTGTAGGCAGGTGCATTTGTTTTTGTACCACACAGGAAGCTTTCTTCTGATTTGCTGGTGGTTAATTAAAGGAATTTTAAAGAAGTTGTCTGGTGTGTGAGTACTCAGGGGAACTGACTCAGTATTTCCCCTCAGCTGAACCTCTACTGTCAGATTATCCTTAGATTAGCATATGACTTTCATAGAATCATGTGTAACATCTCTGACTCTTGTGTCTGCTGCTACTAGTTTCTCACCCAGTTTCTCTCTGAACTTTCAAAATAACTCGACTTTAAATGATATCTCTCAGTTTCTTTACAATCTCCCAAACTGCCCCAGTTATTCCTCTAATTTGGCCTTGCCATTACCCTTGCCCCTGGATCAATCGGCATCATCTGCTCTAGGATTCAGGGCTTGTATGTCCTTGTGCCAATGAAAGTGGAGCTGACATGTCAAGCTGTTCATAAATGATATTTTCTTAACCCATAAATTTAGCACTCGTTTTAGAGTAATTTCTCAAGTCAGAAGGTCATCAAAAGAGAGGTTTAGTTGTAACATGCTTTTGCTGTACAGTGTGAAGTGGCCAGTATTTCTTTCTCTAGTCATAAACCAAATAAACCAAAACACAAGGGTTTGTTATGGGACAATTAGGGGTCAATCACAGCCTTGGACCCTGTCCTAACTGCGTGGTTGGTTTTGAATTTCCTCTCTGAAATGGCTTGTCTTAACTGTACAGGATGGCATGAGACAGATTTGGGGGGAGTGAGGGTGAAATTTGACACCAACTCAAAAGCTTTGTAGCAGACTAAGCAGTTGGAGATCTGTCCTGCTGCTCCATCTCCTCTGCTGATTGAAACCACAAACAAGTCAGATTGAAGCATAAATAGTGCACTTTTCTTGCTTGAACACTGCTAACAGACTATCTTTGTTTGCATGTCATGGCACATCAGAACACTCAAAACATGCTTGTTTAGTACAGGTGTGTTTTGGGAGATGGTGAGCATATAGATGCATGGAAGAAATTACATTTATGTACATTTTGTTTGTTGATTGGTGGCCATTGGCTACTGTCAGTACGTGTTTGTGATAGAGATGCACCGATTGCAATTTTCTTGGCCAATTCCGATTACCGATTTTTTTGTAAGTGTGATCGGCCGATACCGATTTTTCCAATACCGATTTTTTCCCAGATAACAGAAAATTAGAGCTGCTGCGAGCAGTCAACGACATCGACACAAAAAAACTTTTTTAATGTAACGCGGTAGTTACTTTCCCTGTGTACTAGTTACTTTTATAATAGTGGCAGCTCTACAGCAAATACAGACAAAAATCTAATTTTCTTTAATATAATGCTTTATTTTCATAAATTTTCTTTACAAATTTCAATAAATAAAATGTAACTTATAAAATGTAAAATGTAACAACTCTGGTAACTCGACGTCCGAAAAGTAACGCCTACTTGGCGTGTATTTTGGGCAGAGGTGATTTATCAGATTTCTGAAGCTTGTATCCTCAACTATGGAAAACGGCTGATCATCTAGTGATCATCTTGTGATTGACTTGTGCATCTGTGTGTATGTTGAATTGGGGACAGACAAGTGGGCAAGGGGAGCCATTGATTGCGTGCTTATTAAACGTGTAAGACCTAACTATTAAATTATAATTATAAGGTTGATAAACTAGTGTTTAATCTACCTGTCGCCGTTCCTCTTTCTACATCATCTTTGGTTTTTCTGTAAAAACTGTCAGTTGTGTGCAGTCAATCACAAGACCAGGAGCCATCGGCCAATAGGATTCGCCCTCGATTCTTAATTTTGTGCTCCCGAGTTTCACATTTACGCCCCCGAATTTTTTGCGGCAAGCCATTTTGCGCACGGCTCTGAAATTTACGCCCGCGATTTTGCGCGCTCTAGTTTTGGCATTGATGTGACGCCATACTCACGCACCCAAAATTCATTTCGTCGCCGCACGATGTCACCCCATTCAAATTGAATGAGAAACGACTCCGTTGAGCGTACATGTGAATGCTGCCTGAATGCGCGCGTGGCTGTGCTGCAAGTAATGCGCAATGGCATGCGCATGCGCAAGATCGGTTTGAAATTGGCAATACGTGTGAGCGATCGGCCGATCATCGATCAGACCAAAAATCGTCCGATTCCGATCGCTGGCCGATCAATCGGTGCATCCCTACTTTGTGAAAGTGTTCTAAGACCAACCAGTCGGAACTGGCCATAGAGTAAAAGGTTATGACCAACGATTTGTGCTGTCAACCCAGGAAGAGAAGAGGAGATAGAGTTAGAGTGAGCTGAACAGATAAAGGGAGAGACAAAGATTGAGGAGGGGGCATAATGGGGGAGGGGATGAGAAACTGATTGAGCAATGGAAAAGAATAGGGGGAGAGAGAGAGAGAGAAAGAGGGGGAATGACTGGACGTGTGCTGAGACAAAGAAGTGCGGAAACACACCATCAGAGTCAGACACCATTTCGCTGGCAGTCTAATGGTATACAATTCTGTTTTCTCACCGAGTTTGTTTGCTGTACTGTTGGCAGCTCTTATTAATTTCATTAGGAGACTTTGCCCTTGTTTTCTGCTTGTATGAGCCAAGTTATGACTAAGAGGCAGGCGGCCATGTGGAATAAAGTGTTTGTATGCATTGTTGAGAGCTGTTAGGCAGGAACTAAGTATTTATTCTGTACTGCAAAGATTATATCCACAAGTCTTTGCTCTACCAGTATCCAATATCTTGCACTTCATAATTTAAAGCTTTGGTAAGTCCAGGAGAGTTGTTTTGTGAGTGCATGCAAGGTGTGGGCGTTGCACCTTAGAAAATAGAAGCACCAATCAGCCTTGTTTGCACAGTGAGATTGGAACATGACGTAATCTACTTGACTTCAGCCTTCCTCTTCTTGAATTTGTCCTTTGAACATGGGCGAGGTTATGATTACAGGACCTTTGTAGCCATGTGACAGTTTCTTAGGAAACCTACGTATAACGCCCATGGTGCAGTTTTCCAAGGAGACGGATGATTGCCGTAAAACTGCTCACAGCCCTCTCACTAGCCAGGAATCATGCCTCTCCTGTTTCTCTCTCTTGTGAGCTTCTTTTAGATTCTCCACACCTGTCTACACAAACACTACTTGTTGTTTTTGGTAAAGGCAGACAGGTCCCTGTTATGATCATGTGAGTAACCCTATGATCTGTGTGGTCCGTAATGGTGGTGTCTGCTTTTCAGACCTCACTGTGATGATCAGGGTTTAGTTTGGAGCTTTAGGCTGCTGACTAAGCATTGGTGGCTCAGAGTTGGGCAGCTGCATGCTCCAGTACCAGCAATTACCCGAGAGGAGCTACTGTCAGCAGCCTGTTAATGAGCATGTCCCCACCAGCCTCTTTTACATGCTTTATGTGAGAGGGTTTGGAAGTTTGACTTATTGAGAGGGGGGTGTGTGTGTGTGTGTGGCACATTTAAACTATTTGTTAGGGTCTTTTTATGTGAGAACTGGTTATAAATAAGGAAAAATGCCTTTGTAGAAGAGTTTCAGGTTTTATTTCAAACACAAAGAGTTAAGCAGTTTTATTTTGGTATTAGATGTAGCTGTAGAATTATATTGATCTAGAAGTGAGTCAGTTGAAGTATCTCCCAAGGGTAGTAAGATGTGTGTGTGTACTTACTACTCACTATTGGAGCAGTCCTCTGTCCTCCATTTGGAAGAGCCCCCTGGCTATTCAGTGTATAAATGTAACCCCCTGTAGAGTCTTTGTGCCATGACCTCCAGGTTCCTTGCTGTGTGTTAGTGTGTTTGTGAGTGAGTGCTCTGCAGTGTGAATTGCATGTCTGCTGAGGGTGCAATACAGCTGTTGTTTATTTATGAGTTTTTCAGAGGAATGATACTTAGAGGTCACTGACAGGGTCTTATGGCAGTCCTTTCTCTCGTTCAGTTTTTCGGTCAGTTTTTCTTTCACTCACGCTTCCCTTTCCATTTCCATTTACAGAGAAGGGCGGACACACAGATTCCCTCTTTGTGTTCTCTCTCTCTCTCTCTCTCTCTCTCTCCCTCTGTTTATTTCAAGCTGTTGTTTGAAGAGATTTTGAGGACTGGACAGAAGCCATGGGCATCTTTAGCTATAGGGTGAACCCCAGGCCAATGCACCAGTGTGAGAACAGACCGAGCCTATATTTAATTAAGACAACGATAGTATTCACACACACTCCCCTGGCTCTGGGCCTCAGTTTGGCTTGTGAGTGTCAGCAACAAAATGTCTTCCTTGTACAACAAGTTAATAAGGCGTGCTTTAATGTTGTTTACCAATTACACAGGGGGAAATCATTTCTTTAACCCTCCCAGAACTGAACAGTACAGCTGAAATGCATTTCAATTGTTGATAGGTTGGAAGGGAGTAAATACCACCGTATTGATTTCCAGAGCCGTGAAAGAAGACATAATCACCTGTGATGGTAATTATAGGACAAAGCCTAGACAGATTGATCCATGAATGTTGCCTCTGTGCATTAAGAGCTGCTTCTGTATATGAGGCTGGGCTCTGAGGGTGAGGAAGAATAATAGTCTTGGATGCAGTTTGTGTGAGTGACCTGTCTTTAACCTAAATGTCTAAGAGCAGAGACTTGGGTTAGAGCCAACTCTTTTTTCATGCTGAGTAAAAGCCATTCTCACTGTATTGTCAGGATCTCAACCAAATGCATGTCTGGAATCTGCTTAAATCTTCATTTTCTGCACAGTAACTTTGTTGCTCCTGAAGATTAGCTCTAAGTCTGTCCATTAAATACAGGTATCTCCTTCTGGATAGATTTCTTGCCTTTTTCTCTTCAGTTCCTCCCTGCCACATACAGGATAACACTGTTAGACTGTATTGCTGTTTGCCCAGGAAGTGATGTGTTCGCTGACCTCGATGTTTCCTGTTTGAGCGAGTGTTTGTCTATTTGGTCAAGTGTCACATTCCATTGCTGGATTTGGCAGCTAATGCACGTAGAATTCTCTGCTGTCACTGTTTCACCTTCGTTCTCTCTCCCTTCCTGTTTCCTCTCTTATGTTTGCATTGTCACCTTTTATTTTTCCTAGATCATATTCTTTCAAAAACATTATTACATACAGGAAGACACATTACACATTGCATCCTGGATACGTCACATAATTTTGACTCGTACCCTGTCACCCACCTTTTTCTTTTTCATTGATGGTCAGTTTCCAACCACATGACCTCAGTTGAACTGATATTAAGTGACTTTGTACAACAGATAAGCTTATGCTTAGGGATGCACCAATTGCAATTTTCTTGGCCGATTCCGATTACCGATTTTTTTTGTAAGTGTGATCGGCCGATACCGATTTTTCCCAGATAACAGAAAATTAGAGCTGTTGCAGAGTAGTCGACGACAGACACAAAAAAATAGATTTCAACTTTTTAAAAGTAATGCGGTAGTTACTTTCCCTGTTTACTACTTTCTTTTATAATAGTGACATATAATAATGGCAGCTCTACAGCAAATACAAACAAAAATCTAATTTTCTTTAATATAATGTTATTTTCATAACAAATTTTCTTTACAAATTTAAATAAATAAATATAACTGCAAGCAGTGATTACGGGGGCCATGCAGTTTGCAGCTTTATCAGTTTTTTATAAAGTACATATATGTTGAGATTTGATATCTTTCATCTTTTTTTCTACGTATTTACGGTTCAAAACTTATTAGGCTAACTTTAAAATAGTTTATTATGGCGCCGATAAGTGGGATATCGACTTTGAAGTGAAGCTTTGCAGCCATATAAAGAATACCTGAAAATGGGCTTAATAATTACTATAAGAGAGTGTCTAAAAACTGTAAATTATAGTAAAGTTTCCTTATTCAAACATATGTCTTGCTGAATTTGTTTCAGAGTATTGTTTTGCATAATATAGCCATATGAATAGGTAAATGAAAAATGTGCTTAATAACTATTAAAGAAGAATATGCTGAGATTTAAATAATACGATTTCATATTATGAAAATTAGCGGTAGCTCACTCAGAGCTAGATTTCTATGATATTCAGTGTGTGGCATTGCATTACTATACGAAGCCGAGCACATTTATTTAAAAAAATACAGCCAAATGAAAACCTAAATTAAAAATATACTCAATAATAATTAAAGAAGAACGTCTTGGAATTGAAATAATACCAGTTACATGCAGATTGGAAAAAAATCCAGGATCTAGTTGACTAGTTATGCCGATTAAAGAAAAATCCAATATGGGAAAAATAGATACGAGGGTTTATTAAGATTCGTCTTGAAATAAGATTCCTAAGAAATAACATGGTATAAGATTTTTAAGAATCGGAGCTACGATTCAAAAGTTATTACGGAAAACGCATAATAGCTTATTAGCGCCACCAAGTGGTAGAGTGGTGCATTTATTTTTTTGCCTGAATAGTACGTGAGGTTTAAACTGTTGAAATATGGGCAAAGTGGCGCAAATTTTTTTCCTCAGTATTGGGTAGAGTCAAGGACCTACCTGCCAAATTTCAAAGCAGTAGCCCACCCAGAGCCGAATTTCTATGACACTCGGTGTATGGGTTTGCAGTCCTACGCCAAGCCGAGCCCATTTATTTGCATATTACATAAAAATGAAGACCTAAATTAAAAATGTGCTCGATAATAATTAAAGAAGAGTGTCTTGGGATTCAAATGATACTAGTTGCATGCAGATTGGACAAAAATCCAGGGACGAGTTCGAAAAAGATGGGATTTCATTTTATGCAAATTAGCGAAAAATCAAATACGGCAGAAATAGATGCGAGGGTCTAAAAAATTTGTCTTAAACCAAAGAATAAGATGATATAAGATTTTTGAGAATCAGAGCTACGGTTAAACATTTATTCGGCAAAATGCTAATTTTTTTGGAAAATTGCAAAATAGCTTATTTTGGTGCAATTTTTTTTGCCTGAGTAGTGGGTGGGGTATCCGACCTACCTGCCAAATTTCAAAGCTGTAGGTCTTACCGTTTTTTCTCCACAACGCGTTTTAAGGCAGAAAAAGAAAAAAAAAATCGGCACAATAACAATAGGGTACCACACAGTGTTCCACTGCATGGCCCCCTAAAAAGTAACTCGTAAAATGTAACAACTCCAGTAACTCGACGTCCGAAAAGTAACACCTACTTGGCATTGTGTATTTTGGGCAGTGGTGATTTATCAGATTTCTGAAGCCTGTATCCTCAACTATGGAAAACGGCTGATCATCTCGTGATCATCTTGTGATTGACTTGTGCATCTGTGTGTATGTTGAATTGGGGACAGACAAGTGGGCAAGGGGAGCCATTGATTGCGTGCTTATTAAACGTGTAAGACCTAACTATTAAATTATAATTATAAGGTTGATAAACTATAACTTGTGTTTAATCTACCTGTCGCCGTTCCTCTTTCTACATCATCTTTGGTTTTTCTGTAAAAACTGTCAGTTGTGTGCAGTCAATCACAAGACCAGGAGCCATCGGCCAATAGAATTCGCACTCGATTCTTAATTTTGTGCTCTCGAGTTTCACATTTACGCCCGCGATTTTTTTGCGGCAAGCCATTTTGCGCGCGACTTTGAAATTTACGCCCGCAAATTTTTGGCGGCAAGCCATTTTGCGCGCTCTAGTTTTGGCGTTAGTGTGACGCCATACTCACGCACCCAAAATTCATTTCGTCGCCGCACGATGTCACCCCATTCAAAGTGAATGAGAAACGCCTCCGTTGAGCGTACATGTGAACGCTGCCTGAATGCGCGCGTGGCTGTGCTGCAAGTAATGCGCATGCGCAAGATCGGTTTGAAATCGGCAATACGTGTGAGTGATCAGCCGATCGCTGATCAGGGCAAAAATCGGCCGATTCAGATCGCTGGCTGATCGATCGGCGCATCCCTACTTATGCTGTTATGAGTGTGTAAGGTATAGCAGCATTGATCGGAGATTCGTGTAAATTAGGTTGAGGATGGTCAATAATTGCATTAAAATCCAGGCAGTAATGTTTTGGCCAAGAGTGACTATTGATTAGGGTGGTAACACCATGGTAACAGATGGATGATTGCATAGGACTAGGCCAGGACATACCGTACATTACCAATGCTAATTTTAGATCATTCTAATTTTCACTAGGGCAAATATGGAAAATGGAGTGCTTCATTTTAGCATCCCATTTTATTAACTAGCATAAATTAGCTTTATTTAGTGACCTAGTGAAGAATGTTTGTTTGTTCTAGATGATCCAGCCCTACTGTTGTCTCTGTCTACAAATAGGCATGGTTTACCTGTAAGATTTGTAATATGGATTTCTAGTGGTGTTTGATCAGAGTTAAAAAACATTGCTGAAATAATTTGGAATTAGGGATGCAATGTTCTAATACTGACATTGCCTATTAGTATGACACTGACAGAAAAACCTGGAGTGATGGGTAGCTTTAGAAGAGTAAATGGCGGAGAGCTAAAGTCTGGTAACGTGGAGCTTTTTTTTAGCAATATGGACGTCCACAAAGTGTGAAGTATAACTTGCAAGCACAGACCTCTGTTTAGTGGGCGTGACCTGTGACGTATTATCATGCGGCTGCCGCTGAGCTCCTTTTTGTCATCATTTGGTGCGGTTGTGTCATTTTATACTGGAATCTTAATTCCTGGCCAATGTATTACTACATTAAAAGGTTTATACTCTCTACCATATTATTTAGAATTTGTCATTAATGTATGATTATTAGATGTTTAGATGTTCTATATGCATTTATATTTTATTCGTTTAAAGGAATATTTACGTTATGCTTTTTATTGTCATTCACATAGAAGAATGATGCTAGTCTTCTTCTGGTAGTGAGACATGTAAATTATTAATGAAATACTGGCATCGCATCAACACTTAGTATCGTCCGACACCCCAAACCCAGGTATGGTTATGTATCTTGTAAAGCAAGCCTATAGCAAGATTCCAAGTCAGCCTAATTGGAGGTCGCATTAATTGCTTGGCTGGCAGCTAAATCGAGTGGAACAGTAATTATCAAGTTGGTTGCCTGACAAAAGCACTCACTCGCTTCCCCTCTCTGCCAACGTGGTGGCGTGCATGGTCAGATATTGAGTGCTTTTGCATTGCTGGCTTGTTGGGCAGTGGGAAGGGGAGCAGGGACAGCTGCTCAGTGTAGCGCCCAGCTGAGACAGACATTTTAGGGAGGTGTGGTGCCTTTGAGAGGGGGCCCATGCAGAAACCACACACTTGTTTCTTTTTCTTTAGCAAACGATTTTGGTCCAGCCCCATCCTGCCACTTTGGTCCTGCCAACCATTCCTTATTATCAGAAATGTAATGTTTGAATGGAGACATTTATATCAGGAGTGAGCAAGAATGGATAATGAGCAGACATTTATGTGCTATGGAAGTGGGAGTGCTTTTCCAGAGTAAGTAATTGGCTAGTGCTTCATAAATCCCTTTTTTTGCCCCTCCTGCCAACCCTCAGTGTGCTGGCACATGGCTTCACAATGACATCATCTGCAGGAAGACAAAGATGGAAAATGAGCCTGAGAGCAGTGTCCAGAAAAGGAAGGACAAAATCCAGCATTTACTAAGGGACAGTGCCCCCAGTGAGACTGTGAGCTTCAGCAAGAGTGAAAAGACAGTTTGAAGCTGAGGACATTAAAAGAGCTAATTTAAAAGCTAGATGAAGTTGTACGTGGCTGTGGTGATGTAAAATAACTCAGTGTTTTCGCTGTTTCAGCAGAAGGGCATCGTTTACTCACTAATGCAAGCTGTGCGAAGACCCACTGCCAGACGCAGCCCTCCAGGAGCCTAGAACACGATCTGCTCTCGATGAGCTGCTTCCTCTACGCTCTGTAGCTTAATCCACAATCCTCCGAGCCAGCAGTGCTGTCACAGTGACACACTGAGGTTACGTAACCAGCCACCCTGCAGCCAACTTCTCTGGCTCCTCCCCAAATTCATACTGATTTGGCTTGATGTGACTCATTGTTGGACTGTTTGCCGCGTTGTCCTTCAGTGCCAGTCTCTTTTACTTGGGCGTTTCTTTGTTAGAATCTTTGCATTTCAAATGCCCAGGACCACAGACCTACTCTCTGAGAAGACGCCCTGAGCTTGGACCTTTGTCCAGATATTATCATTTGACAGTGAAATTTTTGTTGTTGCTAATGATTTTGATAAACTTTGAGCAGTCTTGACGTTAGTTTTGCATCCAGCTCTATGTTATCAGGAATGTGACCCTAACCAATATGTCAAAAATCAGAGATTGTTACCGAGCCACCTTGGTTCTTTCTGTAACAACAAGACATTTATAAGTGTAACTACATTTACTGTGAGATTTCTACATACAATGAGCTTGTTTGTCTGACCATAGGTCTTAATAAACTAATATGCAATTTAACCTTCAGCTTTTAAATTTACATTTGCTTTATTTTCTATGAGCTTTTATCTGAATATTTAGTGACAAATATTTTCTAATTACATGGACAGTTTTTCTGTAGCAACAAGGGTCTTGCTCAGGGGACCAGTGACAGTATAACAGAGCTTGGTTTGCTCTTAAGATTTATTGGTCTGTAGACGCAAGTCTTACCATTAGGCTACAAGGTTTTTAGGAACTAATTAAATTTAGTTCTAAACTTAAATGGGTTTTCTATTTAAGGAAGAAGCCATTTGTATGTTGTCTGATGGTGTCTGGTCGAGACAGCTATGCTCAGCCACAGTCTAATTTAGTCCTAAGTGTATCCAGAAAAGCTGCCCACTGTGTTTTGTGTTCATAATGTCAGTGTTTTGGGTTCTCAGCTGCTAGACTGTTTGCTTCTCTTTCATTTATCTCCCTTTGGCACACAGTGCCTGAAAGTGGCTTTTAAATTAATCTGTTTCCATTTTTAGCTAAATGCTCTGTTCCTCGCCCACTCCCATGGTGAGCTTTCATCTAGTAAGGACTTTGTAATGTATAATGTTTTGCTTCAGGAGGAATGTAAGGTTTCATCAGATAATAACGTGGGAGTTAAGTATTATAAGATGAACGTGAATTTCTTCAGTTTCCGTCAACAGCTATACATACGGTGCAGGACCATGACTTCTGTAGTTCTCTATACTCCATCAGCAAAACAAAACTGTTCTTTTAGCCATTGATCTAGAATGTATGTTACATTAGCACCGTCTTCCTGTGGTGGATTAATGACTGTTTAATGTTGTCTTTGAGGGAATTGATAAGGGATGCATTCACTTCTCTATGCCAATACTTCCTATAGTTTTAGTACTAGTGTTTAAGGAGAACTGTGAGTTCTCATGGGTCCTTTCAGATGCATTAAGCATAGTTATCTGTGCTATAGGTGTGTGTGTGTTGGGGTGCAGCTGGGGGTGTTCATCAAAGGGAATTATTCATCACTGTGTGCAGAGAGAAGCTACATGGTACAAAGGGGAGGTGAAGGACATAGCATGTGTAAGGCAGCATCACCGCACAACCTGCCTCTCACTCATTAATTTGAAGGAAAAATATAGCATTGAAAAGGAGAGAAATGGGTTTCATTTATCCTCCATCCCTATAGCTATGCTTGTAGAAATTGTTTATTTCACTGATTGTTTTGTGGGGAATTTTTTTCACTGTACTCTTTTCTTACTTTAAGTTAATGTTTTCTTAATTTATTTTTTTATGTTATTTTTTTAAACTATTTAAAAGTACTTTAGAAAGTACTTTACAAGTACTTTAAAAGTACTTTACTTTAGAAATAAAGCACAGTACAGTTCACTACATAGAGCCCTATGAAATCCGTTTAGTTCTTTCCTAAATTCCGTTTTGTTTTTTTTCTAAATTCTGTTTTTTCCATTTTTATTCCTCTGAATTCTGTGTTTTATGTTATAATCATATTTATTCATCTAAAAAGTGTCTAATCATAGAGTGGATGGGAAAAAAGAACAATGCAATAGAAAAAATCTCACATTCAACGTCATCAAAGTGCTGGGGTTCATCAGAACATTTACCTGTAAACAACAAAAAACATTGATTTTTTCATGCAAAATGAAACGTTTCGGATGTGACGTCATTTCACATCACGTGTTCTTGCGGGTCCAGTCTATTGTGTGCTGGCAAAACTTACAAAAGAGTTGTTCTCCCGATTCATAAAAATCATTTGGGCATTGTTCTGCTTTAAACTTAGCACTAAGAGTCGAATTCCATGATATTTTTTGAGGACTTCTGTGTTTCAGTGAGCCTCTTCGCCATAGCTGACCGTTAACTTGTTGACCGTTGACCGTTGACCCCCCTTTGTGTCTGTGCGTTTGTGTGTGTGGAAAGCCGAGTCCCGCCTCAACAGGTAACACGTACAGGGGGCTGCAGCGGTCAAAATTGATTAGAAACCCTTGCTTTGCCCACACACCGATATCAGCAAATTATACGGAATTCCGCGTTTTACAACGGATCCATTTTATTTGTTGAATTCCGCGATTCTGTCCGCGTTTTCTGCATCGTGGAAATCATAAGGCCCTAACTACATGTTGTACTTGTATGTGAGAAAAGAGAATCTTGAAGACTGCCATATTCAGGTTTCTTCTGGCTTCTGTCTCAGTGTCTATCTTTGTTTGTAAATACAGATAAATGTAATGGAAAATTGCCCAGATTTTCTGGATTAGCTCGAAAAAATGTCTGATGCCCTGCTGTACCCAGACCAGCCTAATTAAAGAAATTACTCCCATGTCTGTTTACTGCCTGGGATTATGTCTGACATGCTCCAACTGAGACTTACTATATATGGAGTAATGAGAAAGATGCAGACCTCCATATGGGCCTCTCGAAGGGAGTCATCTCCGAGAAACTGAAGGGATGAAATTAGCCAGATCTGTTTTTCTCTCCATGATGTCTGTCATGAGAGAGTGACATGTGGAACCGAGTAGAGGAGATAGGAACCAAGTCTACCTGCTCCAGGGGTTTGTTGCGGATGCAAAACGCATCATATGTGCAAGTATTTAATTGGACATGAACTCGGCAGTGCACATGGCATGTAAATTCTTTCAGATGTCATGCATGAAGACCCGTGTTATGGGAAATTCTACATTATGGATGAATGCCGAGCCATCTTTGAAATACGCTTGTGCTAGAAGCCTTATTTCCCATGTGCTTTGTTAGACAAATAAAATAGAGCTGGATTTTTGCAGCTCACATTAATCCACAGTTCTATCTCTTGCCAGCTGTCATTTCAGAAACTCCCTTGTAACTAATGGCTAAATGCAGCGAGATGCTGCTCTGGCATTTGCTGGATTAGGGTTTGATTTTACTGATGCGAGTTGCAAGGCTGACAGCGTAATGTGTCCTGAGCCCTAATCGTGTTTGTTCCGCTCTCATTGTACACAAGGTCGTTTGTACTATCCAACATGTGTTCACAAACCCTGTTGATTACCTGAGACTGCTCTGCTATCAGAGAGATGCCTTCAATCTTTCTTAGTGAAGACGCTGTTTAGCTTTCTCTGTTTGTCAGGACTACACGTGCCTCTGTCTCTAGAGTGTGTTTGTCTAATCTTGATGTCTGAATCACTGTCCCACGTTTCATCATCACTGTGTGTGTATGAGTGAAACCTCCCTGTGTGCACACTCAGGAATGAGGCTGAACCTGTAGCTGCAAGTTCTGTAAGGTTTTTTCACACTCAGCCGTTAGAACAGGTATAAAGCTGTTTTCTGTTTACTCGAGACATATTTTTTTCCTTTGTGTAAATGAGTGAATGGAATGAATGAGTGAGTAATCTCTTCAACCATACATACTATACTATACTATACATACATACATACATACACTACCAGTTACTCTCTAGGACTGTATTTGCATGTTGTAAATGCTTTGTATTACCCAATGAAACATTATGTAGTTTAGAATAACCACATTTTAGAATGAAAGGCATTTCTCAATGTTCTGTTAGTGATTAAAATATTTGGTGAGTAGTGTTGAAATCTGTAATGTAGAAAGCATTGTTTTTGGAAATTCCTGGTGAAAAGTAAAGCGTACTAGCATAAGTAATAATGTTGTGATGTCACAGAGCATTTTTATTGAGTTTGGGGACATCTGCAGTTCCAGTTCATTAGGCAGAGCTTGTTTAATGCATTTATTTCAAGAGTTTGTGTGGTAGTTAATATAGGCTACACACATAATCTGAATATAAAAACAAGCACACATTTGAGAAATGCATGTATATTGGAAAATACTGGTTTCGCATGGTGCTCATAGCTGAGGGGGAGAGAAAGTTCTCCCAGTGGAACAGCTGTATGAGACACACACTGAGAAAACCTCCAGGCTGCTCTAATTTGTGATGTTCTGCAGTTCTATTCATTACCATCTTATCACTAGGATGTGATGCTGTGTGTGTGTGTGTGTTTCTGTGTGTGAGCAATCATGTGTTTGTGTGGGGGAGAGAGAAGCCTCAAGTCAAACTTCTTCACAAGCCTGTAGCTGCTGGAGGGGGATTTTGTGATGGGGTTGGTGGAATAAAGGGGAGTTCTAAAGAAATGTGAGGATTCAGAAATTCCGCCCCCTCTCTCTCCATGACAACATTTGAGTATATGGGCTTCATTTGTATATTGGGGTGGGGGTAGTGTCTGTGGGCTGTCAGGCTTCTCATAAAGTCTTGCATTGTGCACTAAGACTGAGCTCTTGGCTGGACAGAGGCAGTGGACATGTGCCTGGCCTGTTTGTTTTGACAGGGGCTGTAGTTTGGTTGTGTGGTGTGAGAAGGAGCTGTGGCAGAGACGACGTGGTCCAGGCAGTGCCTGGCTTTAGGCTGTTTGTCAGACCAAGTTCTCATCATGAACCTGACCTACAGTAAACGAGAGGTTAAACGCTGGGAGGAATAAGGTTACACTGCAAAGAGACACCAGCAGTGAGACACGTCCTGTACTGTGTGGCAGTGGGATTTAAACATGGTTCCTCTGCCTCAGGGGCTTTGCTGTTTCTTTACATGATTTAAATGGGGAAGCACATATTGGATGGCCTGTATTCTCTACGTGGTCAGTGCTGCCACTGACCTGTGCATCTATAAAGTTTTAGGAGGTTTCAACTGCTTTTGTTCTGTGTACAGTTCTGTGGGCTAAGATTGTGTGGTTACTTAAGGTGATCTTTTAACAGTGCATGCGAACATACGTACATGACTATAAAGTAAACAATGTGACAAGACATGTTCCACCACATTGTTGACCAATGTTATCTCTGTGTGTGGGCCACGCACACACTCACAGTGATGCAAACAATTCCAATTCAACAATTCATTTTTTATTTGCAATCCTCCCATCTTGTTATGTGACTGCCAATTAGAAGATTTTTGGAACCATGATCAATTTGCAACCCAGAAAGTCTAATGTGGCTGCTCCACTGACTTTCATTTATTACTGCACATCAGCTTTTGAGGTGAATTATTCCTTAAATAGTCAGGCAATTTGAACTGCCAAAGACTGAATGGGGGTGACGTCTTATCAGCATATCTATGTTAAATAACACACACACACACACACAAAAACACATCTGCACCCATCTCTTTAGGCAGAAGACAGATGCTGCGTCGGCAAGCTGTACATCAAAGCTGTTTGTTTGCAGTACATTAGGCCTATCCGCTGTGCAGTCTCAGCTTTGTTAAAGTCTCCTCATTAAAGCTTCAGCTCCCGCTCACCCGCCAGCATAAGAATGAAACACAAATCAGAGAAGCAGCACATTTCTGGAAGCCTAAATTGAGATTTAAAAAAATGCAAAACAACCAAACAGCACGAGGCAGAGGAAACGGGGCTTGGAAATGCAAGATTCTCAGCGGGGTGGTGCAGATAGTCTGAAACGTACAGGGCCTAACAGGAAGTTCAGAAGATGACTGAAAGGATAAATAGGCCTTATGGCGGAAAAAGAAAGTGGGGAGAGAATGAAGATTTGGTTTGGGGGTCCCTGGGAAGGGAGTGTTATTTTAATGACCGTGTGGGCTTTTGTTTTTGTTGCCCACTGGGAGAAAACTAAAAATCTCATGTCCCAGTGCATGAGAGTCTTTATCTGACTTATATTAAGACTGAACAATATTGGAGAGAATGACATTTTCTGTATTTTCTGACTATCTCTGCTTTCTAGAATTATTCTTTAGAATTAATCATTGTTAAATGACTGGGTGATACAATGAACTCTATCTTAGACCCCTTATCCAAGATCTCAGTAAATTGTGTAGGCGTGTTTTCCAAAAAAGATGTGATTGTGCATCACCCAATATTCATATTCTGTGAATCGCTTTTTGAAAGTGAATTTTTTTCTGGGTAACTGGGCTTGATGAACTCAGTTAGACACCCTTCAGGCCAGAATGTTAGTAGCTCTTATTCATAGTCGCTCCAGCTGTCCAGAGGCTGTGTTGTGTGCTTGTGAATGATTTGCCTGTATGTACACACCCTGCCTATCCTTGTTGAGGGGTAGGGGTTGGTGGGGGTTGTAGATTGAGTCCTGCCCCTCTTTCATGCCCCACACCCTGTGCTCGGCAGGCCAGCTCACTGCTGCCATGGCAACCAGTCAAACAAAGGCATGTGAGCTGACAGAGAGCAGAGAAAAAGGCGAGATGGAGAGAAAGTGACGTGAGAAATTGCTGAGAGCAGCACAAGGATCTACGTTTAGCAGCTTTTACTCACTAGTGTGACCAGCGAGATGAGCGTGAGAGTGGTCAGACCTCTGACACAGGTATAGGTCACATACACATTCCCATTGTGGCGGAGGAGGTCCACAAAAGAGCAGCTCTCCAATCAGAAAGGCACAACAGCCCCACTGCATCCTGAGATATGACTGGTTAACTAGAAATGTCACCCCAAGGATGAATCTTTTCTGCTTTATGCCATTTTCAGGGTAGTGCTCACACTCATACTCAAGCACAAACACAAACACACACACACACACACACATATCCTGCTATCTTTGCAAGGAATTGTCACTCATTCCCGTAAAATTTTGAGATCTGAATAATGCTACAGCTACACCTAACCCTTAAATAAAAGCAGAAATTTCTTATGTCTTAGTCCTTATAAAGACCAGTTCTTGCATGCAAAAACATTCCCCGAAAATGTCATAAAAAGCTGACAGATCTCAAGTTTTCAAGTGTTTTCGGGTGCAGTCAGGTCCTCTCAAATGCAAAAGTCCTACCTGCACACTGTCTCTTACTCTCTGTACCACAGTCTTTTTCTTTCTTAAGAATGTCTCTTAAGGTGTGTCAGTATTCACGGTTTTTGCTGTTTCAATCTGATTTTCACTTTGTTGTTATTGTTTGGCTGCTTATTGAAAAAACAGTATTATTTTATAGGCACACATATGTCAGGATCTAGTATTGAACTGGATAATTTACAGCATCATGCATTTTGAAAACTCCCTTAGGTTATGACATTTATTATCTTTATAAAATCTATGCCCCTCACACACAACGCACTGTAACGTGAATAGTCTAATCCTTTTCTACTCGACTGAATGCTGACTTTTTTTTAAACAAAAAGCCTGCCGACTCCAAACCTGATCAAAGCCTAAAGAATGTTCCTAAGCTGTGGAGTTATGTCAGAGTTTTGGCTGTGTGTTGGAGGCTTTAGATTTCAGGGGGTATTCCGGGGTCACAAACTGATCTTCATTGTCCTTCACAGCTTTTAGCTCCATGTTAACAATGGTGTTTCTGTTTTGTGGAGCAACAATGAATTCATTAGCTGAGAGGTTCAACTGGGTCACCATGGAAGAACAGCAGTATTCCTTAGGCCATTTTCTCCTAATTTACAGAACAGTTAAAAGCCTGCAACTGAACTGGGCATAAGCAGTAGAGGTGTCCAACCTTCAGTGGTTTAACGCCTTTATGTGGAAATAAATCTGTATTGTGTAGCTCATCCAGTATGTATTTCCATTCATTTTTCGTATACTTTCCTTCTGATAAAGGAGTGTCCCTAGATGGTCATTTGATATAAAGTTTTTGTGAGGTACAACCTGCTATACATTGGACAGGACAATAAAAGTAAATGAATGAAAGTAGTGCTGATCAGATTCAACTGTAGTGTCTACGGCATTAATATTTCGTTCTAATTGGACATTTTTTTGACATTGTTTTGTATTTTCTTTTACCTGTGAGTATTTCTTACTATGTTTATAATCCTAAAAGTAAAACCCATTATGTTCGTAAGAGGTGATGAATTCTATGACAACCAGTATCTTGTTCTCATAAGCTTTCTTTATGTATGTGCGTACGTCCGGTGTTCCCGGCATTGTTTTAAAAATTACTCTGCAGTCTACTCTGATGTCACAGGCGATTACCGGTAACTGTCCTTACTTAAGCAGGAGAGAGCCACTCGCTAACCTTGTCAGAGAAACACTGTGACTCACCACACAGTGCCCAGAATTCTAATACACAACACCAGCAGCAAGGGCAGAGGAAGGTTTATCATCAACAAATGCAATGAATGCAGATTTCTGCCACATAACCTATGTCGGCACAATCAAGCGAACACAGTTCCCAAACCCGGTCCCATATAAAGCTTTAGAGCTTTAGACTTTTTTGAATTCCTTTTGTCTGCATGGCTGGTTACAAACTGGTCTCTGTCTGATTTTGTAAAGCCTGCTTCTTTTGTTGCCTATTTTAATTCACTGCTCTCAGAGATTTTGTTGTATCAAATTCTTTTATCAGAGCGTGTGTATGTGAGAGTCTGAGAGAGGGAGAGGTTAAAAAACAAAGATAGAGGGAAAGATAATTAACTGGACAGGCAGCAGAGGGAGGTGTGAGATGGAGATGCTAGTCATTAGTAGTGCCAGTGTGAAAGTGTGTGTGTGTGTGTGTGTCTGACCTTCTTCCACTAACCTATGCACACTTTGCCAAATCAGCTCCGGATTTGCCTTTTGTTGAGCTATTTCCGAGGCTCGGAATCTTTAGGAAGAATTGCTCTGTTGGAGGACTGGCTGGTGAGTGAGGAATGTGATACTTTTCTGTTCCTGTGGACATGGTTGAATTGGGGAGAGAGATGAATGAAAGAGAGAAAAGGACAAGGGGAATACTTGGTGTCCTCACTCAATTCTGCTTGACCTGAATGCCACACGTGGGGGGACCTGCCAGTCTTCTCTGTCCCTTTCCTTTGTTTTGCTCCCTTTTGCTTCTCCTCTTCTCTGGGGTTTTGTGTGCGGATTGAAAAAGCTCAAGTAAGAAAGTGTGTGTGTGTGTGTGTGTGGGTAGTGCTGAGGCAGCCAAACGGGGCCCTTGCTGCTCCAGCCACTTTAAACTCCCAGTGCGAAGGCCATGCCAGGCCAGCTGGGGCTTAAGACACTTTGAAACATCTTTCACTTTCCCTCTTATTTTCTTCTTCTTGCTCTCTTCCACTCTGTTTATTTCACACTGTGTAGCCAACCACATAAACCAAGTTGGCCTGACAGAGAGTTTGGTCAAAGGGTAACTGCAGTAGCTGGAGGCTGGCTAAAGAGGAAGTGAGTAGAGATTTGAAAATATTCCAAATTCATAGAATGGTCTTTTTGGTTCTCATCTTGCTTGTCAGATTAAGAAGTGTTATTGAATTGCTTTAGTTATGGCTGATTGATTTGCACATATCTATGTAGCATCAAATGCTTTTTTCCTGCTCAAATATCAAATAATGTAACTGCTGTTTGTAATGGACCCTTATGCTAGTTTCCATTAGCACTTCTATATAAAGTACAGTGTTTTCTCAATCTTACTTTCCAAAAATAACACATTATATTGGTTTATATTCATTCAGACATCTGGTGATACCCAAATCTTAATGTACAAGGATGCAGTATTTTGGTAAGGTTTGAGTGTAATTGCTGAAAATACTTAATGAAGTTAAAGAACTTCTGAAAGTGGTCTCTAACCAGTTTTAGCCAGTTTCTGCTGAAGAAGTATTGCAAAATAATCCAAATAATCTCAAACAAATATACATATTTTACATCTACTTACCAGCCTTCCTCGAAATTTTTTTGACTAAACAAGATGCGAAAGAAAATATCTTCTTCTAACAATGCTTAAATCATAGCAGCTGAAAATGATCTGAAGTAATTCTAAAATTTTCAGCTCTTCGGTGCACAGCTAATGGTATCTCTGAGGAACGGGAGTTAGTAGCAGCTGGTTTCTATTGATACAGACATGCCCATACAGGGGGTTTAAACACTTTATGTGACATGTGGAGCTGGGTTTATGGCCTGCGTTTGAGGCCCCAGAGTGAGAGCAGAACGCTGGACACGAGCCTGGAGGATGTATTATCTCTATTAAAGGCTTCGGTCCCTGGAGAGCGAGCCAGAATATGGGACTGTTAAGGGCCGCTGGGATGTGGGGAAAACTGTCTCGGCTCTGGAGACCGGGTCTGCCCAAGGTCAACTGGTGGCTTTATTCTTCCTTTGACAATTTTGAAACAGAACGGATGAGGTTTAGGGAAATTTGCCATGTCTACAGCCTTGTAGCTTATCAGATGTAGGTTTTACAGGGATTACTGGTAAGGAAGGATCATAGCTGAAAAATGCATCATAATAGAATGTTTTGTATTTTGCTTGATATTGATTATTATTGATCATTTTAAATGACCTATTACACAGTTAGTAATTATACAGAAGAGTGAAAAAGTTAAAACTGATCACTTTTTATTAAGGCACAGAGGTCAGTGTTATTGCCACAAACTCTTAAACCCAAATATAATATTACAAAATTTGTGTGATTAATTTTGTAAACCTTATAATAAAAAGTAAAATTCTAGGAAGATAAACCTCTCCTCTGTAAGCTGTGATAAACATGACATCTAAAATTCAGTCAAAATAAGATAAAACCAAAATCCTGCTGAATTTTTCACAGAGTTGGTAGCCAGTTGTTAGCATTGAAGCACCACTGGCTCAAATGATTTTGTTGTGTTACCTGACTTAATTGGTGCTGTTTTCAGGCACAGTTTACTCACAACAGTGTTTTGGTATAGACAGAAACTGGTATTTTTTGCAGATGAGTTGTACCCATTCTCTCACTTCACACTGTCTGTTATTACCTGTATATGGCGCAACCAAACACTACATGATTATCATAGGATTATATGATTGGCTATTTGCCTGTAAAAGTAAAACCGGGACGTTTTTATCCATGTTTTGCCAAGATACTAAACCTGAAAAATTATGTTGATACATCTCCTCTATTGACTTCTATACCTAGCAGAACAAAAGTGAAGCTGCCAAACATTCCATCATATAGTGTTTTTATTGCTTTCATGTTTTAACCTTAATACATACAGTATGTTTATAATTTTAGCCAGGCCTAGTTGCAACTGCCTGTGATTATTTTTCCACCAAGTAATATTTTATGATCCCCTAAATGGAGCTGAATAAAAAAATATATATATATCTGTGGCATGCTTGTGTGCTTAAGCAGATTTTGAGCTCAGCGAGATTGATCGCTACTGTGTGGCTTTTCTGTGTGTTAACGAATTTTCAGCGCTCAGGATTGATGTGCTTCCCGTGGTTGAGCCATCGCTCTTCTTAATGGTGCTGGTTATTAAGCAGGCGGGCTAAGTGGAGTACATATTAAATTGGGAGGAGCTTCCTGCCTCTCATTAGTGACACAAGTACCTTATATCACTCTGCTGTTGGCATGGAGACCTCAGCGGTGGTAAGTAAAAGTAATAAAAGACGCACATTCAGCCAGTTTTCCCTCACTCAGGGTTGGCATGAGTGTATAAAAAGTAGTGGCGTAACAGTCAGGTTTGATCAGCGACGCACATGGATTAGAGCTGCCACAAATAGTCAACGAAGTCTACACTGAAAATACGTATGTCAACATCAATATTGTAAGTTGATAACACCTGTCTTTTAGTTTCACATTTTGATTTCTAAAATCCTTCAAATAATTGTAACAAATCTGTATTTCTTTAGTGTTTACACATAAATGCTTAGAAATATCATCAGCTCTTTTTGGCTCTGACTGCTTCTTGGAAGTTTCTTAGCAGTCAGCATAACTTAAAAATAAATGAAGTTAAGTGTAAAAAAAAAAGCATGAACACAATAGAGCACATCAGATTATAACAAAATAAAAAGGCTGTTCTGTACACTGTGCAGTGTTTACCAGTGCCATGCACAAGCACCTGAAGAGAAAACATGCTGGCGCTATTCTAGAGGATGGACCAGAAGAAAAGACGAAACCTTAGTCATGGTTGTTTACACTTAGTGTTTACACTGATACTGTTTACACTTGTTGAATATACATATTAAATCCTTAAAGTCCTCCTGGTCTCTGTATTAAATTTTCGTTATATAAGTGAATCTAGAATCTAGGATAATTCTACATTGAATAACAGTGAATAATAGTTTTTGCACGTTGGGAATTTACAGACCCTATTTAATTATTTTATTTGTTTAACTATTGTTACCCCATCTCTTTGTGCAGTTAATGGCATAAATACAATACATAACATTTGAGTGAATGTGTTTGTGTGATCAGTTAGCTGAATAATCATAGTAAATATTAGTTTTATTCAGTAACATATGAAAGGGACATATTAAAAGCTGTTGTCAGAACTCCCCCTTGATTTAAGTTGCATCAATGGGAGCATTTTGTCTTCCCTGTAAAGTTGTGGGGTATGTTTAATATAGGGATGCACCAATCCGATACGTGGATCGGATATCGGCCCAATAATGACTCATATAGCTGGATCGGGTATCGGTGGCATTGAGCCGATCTCTGGAGCCAATATGTAAATTATGTTAAAAAAAACTCTGCAAACACACTGTTTTTATTAGTTCTAGTAGTCATGTCTACAGTGCCAGCACTTTTATACTACATTAAGCTTAAAAAAGAAGAAAATTCTGCAGTTTTTTAAAATCAGAAATGGACTAATTTCAAGATTGTGTCAGCACATCAAACTATGACAAATCTCAGTAATACAGGACATTCTGAACACAACATAAAGCATGTATGGCAAACACTATAATAAGCCTATAAATAACGGTAAAGAAAATGTCCCAAATTCTCTTAGGGCTGTAAAGGTTAAAGACTGGTATCGGATCGGTACTCAGGATCGGGCGACAGCCAAAGCCTAAGTATCGGTATCAGAACTGAAAAAGTTGGATTGGTGCATCTCTAGTTTAATATCTTATAGTTGTGCAACGTTTGCTCTGAGTTGCCGAGTTTACTCAAAATGGCGTGTGACAAGCTCTTTTCTCTTGTTTGGTGGTAGCGTCAGAGAAGCAACTTGTATATATACCTAGTTGTAATAAAAAGGTAGAAAACACAATAGGTTCTACTACTGCATGTTACACATGCTCCATTTCTTCTTCTTGTAGCAACAGATGAAGGCGGCAACCGTAACATCAAGCATGTTGTGAAAAAATAAACGCATACTTAAACCTGTTTCCACAGAATTTTTTTAGAAAAGACCTGGCCTTCTCGGCTGCCGCTTGCACAACACAATAGACACCTTGGAGTTAAGAGTCTAGCTCAGGAGCTCAAATTAGGTATTTTTAGCAGAAGCTGGATTTGAACCTACCACCTTTTGGCCCAAAGGAAAGTACATGTAACCTTATGAAATAAACGCGATAAACAATGTTCTGCTTCTTGTTGGGTTTACTCTATACATCAAGCAACATCAATCGAAAAAACACCTGATATTTTAGACTTGAAGTAATACATGTAAAGTTACATACAATTACACAAAGTATTTTTTACTGATCCAAAAATGATCTGATCATTTGCTCAAAACTGTGATTTTAAACTTACACCATTTAGCAGACGATCTTGTCCAGAGTGACTTACATTTCCCTAATTATCTGGAGCAACTTGGGGTTAAGGGTGTTGCACAGGGACTAGTCGTGCCAGAGCGGTAGAGGAGTGGTAGAGGTGTGACTACAACCCACGACCTCTTGGTCCAGAGACGAGGGTCTCAACCACTAGACCACCACCCACTTATGTAATATTTAACTCCTCTCGTCAGTCCTGTCTGCCCTCTTCGTCTTGGCGTTCTGCCCCATTGCCTTGCTTCTGTAAACCTTTTTAACTCTATTACCTTTGCCTGAATTCTACACCGTATTTACACATATAGGCCCATTCCTTTTATACTCTTTTTGGGCCCCGTTTGCCAAATGAGTGAATGAATGAGATCATTGACTTACTATGGGGCTTAGGCCAAATACACAAGCTAAGTGGCATGTGATGACTTCACTGTAAAAAGTGAGAGAGTTTATATGACCCCTTTTTCCTAGTTGAAGTTAGGTTTAATGATGCTTTTAAAGAAAATGACTGCTGTCTTTGAGCAGCAATAATTTGCATTTATGAAATACAATCCAGCTAGGATGACTTGGAAGCCTTCCTGATAGAATCTCTCTAGAGGTAATGGAATCTTTTATCTGCGGTAATTGTGTCTGTGTGCAGGAGATCTCTCTTGAGTTATGTGCTCCATTGTGGTGATGGGGTTTCTGTTGGAATTGTCGTCTTATTAAATAAATAAATTGAGAGAAGGTGGGTGGGGTTAATTTAGTCTTTCTGCTCATCTGTCACAGGGCCCTCTTATAATGTGTCACAGTTCGGCTTGTCATTATGGCTTTTGTGTCTCTTGTGGAAATACAGCAGAAGTTGGCCCCACATTTTTAGACAGATGCAAACCCAAGCTGGCGCACACACACACTTACACACTCCCACTACCTCTCTAATGGCTGTTTTTGACTCGGTAGCCATGCCTGAGGTCTCTCTCACAGCAGGAGTGCTGGGTTTTAAGTGTGCTTGCCTACAACACCATCAATACTTAATCGCTCAATTACTATTCAATGCGTATTCTACTATGTAACAGTCTTGTTTCATATCTCATGCAGTGCATCTGAGAAATCTCATCACAACCAAGCAATGATTTTAATTATTTTACGAATTATTTCTGCAATCAGATATTTTGCTCTGAAGTAGTAGAAAAGTAATGATTTCCATCTTTATCATCTCTGCTTGGTTTGTTGACATTTTATAATTTTACTTTCTCACTGATTATACCAAAGCATGTCACAGTAAGCACACAGGCATTGTTGATTGGCCAACCAATTAAATGAACTCCAGATTGGCCAGACAGAAGAGAGACATGACACCTTGTTAAAAATAAAAAGAAAGCACTGTTGTAAATATAGCATGAAGGAGTGATATAAAGGCCTGTCTAGCCATGAAGCTGTACAGTGGGCTTTTGCTCAAACCATTACTTCGCTTCAGACAAACGGCAGACGTGATTACATATGCTCTATTTGGCACAGACATATAGTCAGGTAAGCTCCCTCTCAATATAACAGTAGAGAATGAGCGAGGTAGAGAGACAGATGGTTGGGCAGAAACAGTGAGTGAGGGATCTGAAAGATGAATAGGGTTCAAAGTCTGAAGCGGTCATTATTTTTTTCCTTTTTTTTCTAGCATTGTGTCTCTTTGAGGGTAGTAAAGTCCTCTGACTTGGTTTCCATCACTTTCTTTCTATTAAATGATGTATTAATGGATATGCTGTGATAAGCGTAGTCATTTCATTCTTTTTAGTCTCACACTGTCCAAAACTCATTCTCACTCATTTCTCGCTTATCCCATGTCATTTTCTCTCTCCACTCCCTTCTCTCTCTATCTCTCTTTGGCTCCAGAGGGACTCGATGAAAGATGACAGAGGAGGTGATTGTTATAGCCAAGTGGGACTACACCGCTCAGCAGGACCAGGAACTTGACATCCGGAAAAACGAGCGCTTGTGGCTCCTGGATGACTCCAAAACCTGGTGGAGGGTTCGCAACGCATCCAACCGCACAGGCTACGTGCCGTCCAACTATGTTGAGCGTAAGAACAGCCTTAAGAAAGGCTCTCTGGTGAAGAACCTAAAGGACACGTTGGGTAAGTGACTTAATGCTGGTCTGCTTTCCAAATAACCATGACTATATGAGTTAGAGTATGTTATGTTAAGCTCAAGCAATGCTTTCTACTTATTTCATTTTTACTTTATCCGGGTGTTCACGATATGTATTCAGTTTTTGAAATGTAGGACAGTCCCCCAAAAGGCTGTTCTGTTTGTGATTTATTTGGTGGTTAGTGGCTCTGTCTTGCCCTGCCATGTAGAACCTGGCTTTTGTACCTTCTCCTCTGGCAGGTAAATATGAATCACGACCAGGATGCCCTACTTCACTCAGCCATTTGCAAGAGATTTATGTAGCCACCACTCTGTGTGATCAGAGAGGCTCTAGAGACTGTAGCTTTTTTGGAAACTGTTATGTATTGGTACAGTTCTCCAAACAAAATGAAACTACAGCAAGAGGTTTGAGTTACCTGGACGTGCTTACCTGTATATCAGGCATGTTTGGATCGTCTCTAATATGCGCATGATTAAATGAATTTCACATGTTGATGATTAATGAAATGTCCAGTTGACATAATATTTTCTTAGAGAGCTGAGGGTTCTCCACCGCTGTATTCTTTCTCAAATCATCATGCACACTTTCAATAAATGAAAGAGTAGACATTAACATGATCTCCACCGTTCATAATTAGCCAAGATAAAAGGAAGGTCAGCTGGGAGTTGCTGTAAGAAACTCATAACGTCTAATCAGTTGTGAATCATTTTGTGTCAACATTTCCTCACATCTTTTTCTGAACCATAGACTTGTTATTGTTTTGTAATATTTGGACAGAAAATATGGCTGGAAAATAAACAGAGATTACCACAAGTGCAACAGCTTCCCTCCATGTCAGACAAGCAGGATTACCATGGATTAAGATTGATTTAAAATATAAAAACTACCAAACAGGGAAGGTTTCCAAGTGAAGATTTTCCTCAAGACTCATTGCACAGTCCTCACAAGCAACATCACAGCCTACTGATTATAGCATCCTCCATTTATACAAATGTCAGGTTGCTCCACATTTATCCTCTCTTTCAGCGGTTTTTAATTGCCATTGTTAATGAATCATGAAATACAGCATCCAAAGGTGATCAGCAGTTCCGCGTGGTAGGAGAGGGTGTTGGAAACTAAATAGATGGAAATGGCCTTAATGGTGTCTGATAGGGTTAAACGAAATGAACCCTCATTATACGGCCTGCTGAGACAGCCAGCCTAACAGATACACAGGGTGCCAGACTCATTCACATGGAGGGCAGTAGTAAGATGAATTAATGAATTCTTGGGCTGAATAAATTCTCATATGGTCCAAGGAAAGATCTGCTTTTAATTCATACTTTAAAACGTGTTTAATGCATAATAATGAAACCGGATTATTTTTAAAGCTAACTACAGCCACCAACACACAATTCAAATGAACTTTATCTTTAATATTGCAGCTACTGCTGTTTATTAAGGGCTTGTTTACACATATCTAGATATTTCATAAAAGCAAATTTTTATATGTGGGGGCTTTTCGTTTACACGTAAACAGGGTTTTAGCCACCTCAAACGGAATTTTTTTTAAATGCCCCCCAAAATGAAGATTTTTCAAATTGCTGGATTCTGTGGATCGGTGTAAAGTGTTCTTAACACGATGACGTGTTTAGTCTGTTGTGTCTGAAATACTGTACTTATACGTTTTTCGAACGTCACGGTATGCGATAGAAAATGGATTAGCGTCAGCTGCGCGACATTTGTATACAGTTGGTTTGGCTGATCGTCATCAGAACAGGCGGTCTTGTCATACATTGTTCTTTTTTTTCCAGGATTCTGATTGACTAACATGGGTTTATGCTTCTCATTACACTGCCGCCTATAGTTTTGGCGTGCTCATAACAACGCTTGAGGGCATATTTATGCAGATTCGTGTAAATTAATACTTTTTGGAAAACGATCTCTTGTAAACAAGGATATTTTTGAAAAGGGAGAGGAGGATATAGCCATTTCTGTAAATACCCAGCCATGTGTAAACGTGGCCTAAGTCTGGACCTCCTTATATTCCAGAATGGTAGAACGTTTCAATCATTTCCTTCTAGGTTTCTCAGTTTGAGAGAACAAAGTTAGCAGAACCGTCTTTAGAAAGAAGGGAAAAGAAAAATATTTTTTGTTAAAAAGTATAGAATTCATGTTTTCTAAGTCATTCTCACTGCCATTTTTGTTATATTTTGATCAGTAGAAAATCCACCTTAAATGTACTAAAATAAGAGGATTTGTGAAAAATGTTGTATTCTCTCAAGAGAAAACTGAAGGATTTGGTCTGCTAGAGTGTTCAGCATGTTTATAGCCATATACTAACTGTTTCTGGAATCTAAAATGATTGTCACAGGCCACATTCTCAAATAAACCAGCTCTGGGATACTGAATTAAAATGACACTAATGAGCAGAACAAATGCTTTTAACAGTGGAGGTAGGCATGGGATCCTCCAAACTCCAGAGTTACAGATCTTGCAGTATGAGATTCTTTTATTATAAACTGAGTGCACATTCATGCAAATGCACATTCATCTTACTATGGAAAAGGGGACAAGTTAGAATCACTTTAAAATGGTCTACTCAGGTCTCTTTTGGGGTCCCTAATTCCCTGTGTAGAGCTGCTTTATTCTGGACTATTTTATTTTGCATATGTTTAAAAAAGGGAATTGCAAGTAGCACATGAAGTACTTGTTTTTGTGGAGATGGTTGTTGCCTGGTGGTAACAAACGGACCGAGAGGGTGTGGGTTCGAGTCTGGCTTCTTTTTCCCTCCAGCACTTTTACCACTTGGGCCTCAGATCAAGGCCATTAACCTTTAGGGTTGCTGTAGGGGGACTGACCCTGTAATTAGGATATTTAAGTCACTCTGGGTAGGAGGTGCTGGGTGGTTGAGTTTTTGATACCGTAAGACCTGAATGGATGTGTATTTTGGTGCCTGTTTGGTCTGGGATTGGAGAGATCAGTGGGATTGGAGGTTAGGAAGGAGAGAGAGTTGTTATGGTGGTGGAAGGAGAGTGTGTGAACAGCCAATGCAACCCTTTGTACCCAATGAACCTTTGCCTTGAAGTGCAAATGAGGGAGGGCAGGGGAAATTGTGTGTGTTTGAGTGTACTTCTGCCTCTATTACATTTTTTTTTTTTTTTTTGAAAGTGTGAGGAAAGTAAAACTTTGAAAATGACTTTTAAACTTTAAAAATGGCCAGAGATGTAAAACCCGAGTTGCTGGTCTTCAGTTACTTTTGTGCATTTTTAAAAGGACTCTTTGCTGTCTGAAATCTGTGCAAAACCTTTCATTTTGGCTTCTTTGGTTAAGATGTGAGTCAGGGCAATGGCTAAGCTTAAGATTAGAGATATTAAGTTACATGGTGGAGAATAACAAGTACAGTAAAACAAACAGACATATGCTTGGAAACTGGCTTTGTTTCCAGGCCTGTTTTGTTTGCTGGATCTGAATGTTGTGTACATGCGTTATGGTGGTTGGTTGAGCTACACAAAGAAGCTTTGGTCACTTGAGACTTGCTCTTCCAGCCCGGCTCTCCTCCTTCTCTCTTCCACCGTAGTCGACAGCTTTCTGCCTCTCTGGGACTATTCAAAAGGAACTTGAAGAAACAGTTTCACATTGTCATGTCAAAGGCTACACACATGCTCACATATTCTTGAATGCAGGGTGTCTATCTTCAGTCTCTTCCTTTCCTGCTCCTCCTCCTCCTCTACAGAAGCTCACATATTCACTGCTCTCTGCGAGACGTGATTCTATTTTTGGATTTCCCAAAAGCTTTTTTGTTCTGTTTGTATTGCTGTCTTCATTCCCTGTCAGCTCAAGCCTCAGAAGTGCGCACAACTCCCAGAGTAAACGTACCGTCAGATCGCCAATGGAGTAAAAGTTCGACTGCTTTTTTGTTTGAACTATAAACTGCTCTCTGTTTGTACTGGGTCAGACCCTCCCTCTGCAGGCCTCCCACTGCCATGACATTACTCATTGAATCAGTAAAAGTGCCTTTACCGCTCCAGGCTTCAAATCGGCGACCTTCCAGTCCTCTCTAACCATTATGCTACCAACACTTTGCAACACATTCAATTTGACTGGATTAAACATAAACAATGAAGTTCTGAATTCAAATATGTGGTAGAGGTGAATCCATACTGGATCCGAAGACCATTAACTACAAGGTGATCCGAGGAGACATCATTAGGAAATGTCAGTCTCTATCAAAAAGTAGCTTAGTCACTATGACTTTCAACAGCATGTTCCTGTGCAGATTGTCACTGTTTGGCTTAAGTTGACAGAGAAAAATGACCTGTAAGTAATAAAATCCAGCAGAGTGACATGCTTTAACCAGGGGGTTTACAGTATTTTCTCTTTAAGCAGTTATTTTTCCTCATAGATACTGTAAAAAGTCCTTTCATTTCTTTCTTCACCTTACTTAACCCTTATGGTTTTATTATGCAGTACTACCCTGCGGGTATCCCAAATAAAAAGCTTGTTTTCCTTGTTTCCTTGTGTTTCACAGTGTGAAGTCGTATGTTAGCAGTGGGCAAAGCTGTTATTTTAAGTTTGAGAACGGGCTGTCAGTTATAGAAGTCTTACACAGGAGTTTTAAATCTACTGTTGTACGACTATATACAATAGTGTCATTCTAACTTGATTGTGTGTTTCACATTTTCTAAAATAACTCCGGAATATGAGAGATTTGAGACGTCAAGCCAACTTAGTTTAACCAACTTAACCATTATTTTTCCCTGGTCATCCTGCACATAGGGATGGCGGCAGGTTAATGTATTCTTCAGAACTCGGGTTAATCAGGTGAGAGTGTTTGGCCACTTCTGGCTGATATATTCAGCAGGAGCTGGTCATCAAGTGCACTTCAGTTGTCAAGTGGCCAGGAGCGTGGGTTTGGGTGCAGTGAAAATATCTTGTTTCCTCTCTGATACTTCAGTGCGTGTAAAAAGCCACTCGGTTTGTGTGATGGCCTTTTGGAGAGTTGTGACAGGCATCAAATGTTCCCTTGCGTCTTCACATCTGTTATTTTATGGGTCACTGCTTGCCAAATAGACTTTTCTCTCTCCTGTCAGGTCTTGTCAGAGTGAATCCCTGACACACACGTTTCCACCTCCTCCCTCTAATCTGGCTGGCGTGTGAAAGGCGACTCGGCTAGCCTGCCCCCGCTGCCCGGGAGGCCCATTGCACTTGACTGGTTCAGAGGATACCAGGGTTGGAGTCTTGGCAGGCCTTAGCTCGGTCACCATGCCTCAATTCACACACCACACACACACACGCACACACTCCTCATACATTGGTTATTTTTTCCCCTTCTCTGTAGCCTCTGTATTTCAGGTAGAGGGAGGGCAGCTGAAAGAACAGACAGAGCCTTTTATGCTACCTGCAAGTGGCAAAGAGGTTTTTCATGCTGCAGCCTGTCAAGACTCTGAGACGAGAGAACGTGTCCTACTTAGTACCAAGCAATGTATGCGCCCCATTTACAGGGATTTAAATAGGAACAGGGAAGGAGATGTATTTTTCAGGATATTTACATATTCTTCCATACATCTGATTGACGTGTCGGGGAGAGAGAAAGCTTGTTACAGAATGAGAGAGGATGTGGAAATGTGCACTGTAGGCGTTTTTTGGACTCCTTTTACTGGCTGGTTCAGTGAGACTTTCATCTTGTCTATTGAAGTGCCTTCCTCCATCACTGACCCTCTGATAGAGTTTGTGGTTGTTTAAAATTGTCTCCATCCTCCGCACTTGCCTACCTGAAGCACCCTCAGCTTTTTGGTTGCAGTGTTTTACCACAGTGTAGTCTTGCAAAAATGATGGCTGATGGTGACCTAGTAGCATACGGGTATTAGCACTTAATACAAGAGGTTGAACGCTCAAATCCAGCTCTGACACTACCACCGTTATGCCGATAAGGCCCTTAGCACTGGGAAATTAGAAAATATTTGTCAGTCTGGAGTGTAGTGTCTGTTAAATGCTTTTGGGGCAATTGGTGGTGTAACGGTTAGGCCTTCGCCCAGCGATCAGAGGGTCGCCGGTTGGAATCCCAGACAAGTAAAGTTACTACTAAGGTACTCACGGGCAGGGTACCGTCTCTAAGCGCTGCTCCCCGGGCGCTGCCCATGTTAGCTGCGCCCTGCTCCTTCACGGATGGGTCAAATGCAGAGGTCACATTTCGTTGTGGAGCACTGTGTGCTGTGCTGTGGTGTGTTCACTATGATCACTTACTTTCACTAAATGGACCTTATTCACCAACAATTCTAAAGAAGAAATTTATGCTTAAAACCCACTTGCGCACCATGTTCTGTGCAAGTGATCCTGATATTCACCGATATTTTATTAATTGAAAATTGCTCTGTAGTAAGAACAAGCACTCTTATGGAAATGTTACGTCTGTTTGTACAAAACATGGGCATATTGTTTTTTCTTCAACCCTACAGCTGTATATACCAATGGCCCAATGTGTCCTTGAAGATCCTAACAAGGGTCACTGAGGGATGGTGGTGGTCTAATGATTCTAAGTTGATCTCTAGATTAGTTAAGTTCTTAATCCTGATTGATGATTTAACCTTTTCTGATTGGGGTCTGTGAACACTACCCTCAGTGTGAAAACGATTCAGTACTGGTACTTGACACCTTTTAGAGAGTTGGTGGTGGTCTAAAGGCCCAATCGGTTGTGGGTTTGAGTCTGGCTTTGTCCTACCTGCGAGGCCCTTAAACCAAAGTTTCTCCAGTGAGACTGTGCCTGTAATTAGGATCTGGGATAGAAGCATCTGGTAAATACTGTGTATGTAAATGAAACATAATGAGCTGAAGACTGTGTTGTAGTTTGCTTATAACGTTGCCCCACGGAGACTTAGATGTACGGTACATTAATAAAATCCCCTCAGAGTAATTGAGCTGTGATCATATTAATTAAAGTGTATAATAAAGTATTAGTCGGTAGTTTACCGCTGCTGGATTACATGGTGCAATGAGCTCCACTGTCATTACTACTAGGGGCGTGAATCATCAAAACAAGTCATTAAATTGAAATAAAATTTCACCAAAGAAGTTAAATTGATTCAATGGACAGTGATTCAACGTCTGCTGATATCACAAAGTCTGCTACAATACAGGAGCCAGCGATCAATATGAGATATCTTGATATAACCCAGTCACTTCAATTCACATCAAAAAGCAATTCATAAGCTACGACCGACGATAGTCTTTATTATTGCAGTTAATAAAAGTAGTGATGGTTGGTGAGGGATGTTACAATATGTCACTTTGCCTTTCAGGTCTGGGGAAGACGAAAAGGAAGACGAGCGTGCGCGACGCATCTCCCACGCCAAGTACCGATGCTGAGTATCCGTCCAACGGGAGTGCGGGAGGCGGCGGGGGCGGTGCAGAGCGGATATATGACTTGAACGTTCCCGCCGTGGTGAAGTTCTCCTACACGGCTGAGCGGGACGACGAGCTCAGCCTGGCCAAAGGAGACCGAGTGGTAGTGATGGAGAAGTGCAGTGACGGCTGGTGGAGGGGCAGCCATGCCGGCCGGGTCGGCTGGTTCCCGTCCAACTACGTCCGCGAAGAGGCGGGCTACGGAGACGTGGACGGAGGCTTTGCGGACTCGCTGGGGGGCTACCGTTCATTGAGGGCGGGCCAGGGGGCGGCGGTGGCCAATGGACGGGCGGGAGGGGCGGGAAGAGGTGAGGTGCTGCACACGGTCCAGACTATATACCCCTTCAACTCGGTGACTGACGAGGAGCTGACCTTTGACAAGGGTGAGACCATGGAGGTGCTGGAGAAGCCCGAGAACGACCCAGAGTGGTGGAGGTGTCGCAACAGCAGAGGCGTCGTGGGCCTCGTCCCCAAGAATTACGTGTTGGTGTTGCCCGACGAACCGGTGGCCAGAGGCCCCGGATCAGGCCCCGGCTCCCCGTACATCAGTCACCTGGGGCCCTCGTGCACAGGAAAATTCGCAGGGAAGGAATGGTACTACGGCAGCGTGACGCGGCACCAAGCAGAGTGTGCGCTCAACGAGAGAGGTGTGGAGGGAGACTTCCTCATACGAGACAGCGAGTCATCGGTAAGAAATGTTTTTATAAATAGTAAATTATTTGTATTGACGTTCGGTTTATGTTGATCGAAGTGAGGTCTGTAATGAGTTTGGATTTAGGAATGTGATCCCAATTAGACATTAAAGACAATAAAATTGAGTTACTGCTGCCACCTTGTGGTGAAAACCTGTAAATGCAGTTCTCACAATTTGGTTTTCTTTCTCTCATTATCCCACCCTCTGTGTTTTTCTCCCTCTCTTCTCTCCTCTCCTCTCTTTCTTTCCTGTGCATTTCCTCCTTCTCTATCCCTCGTTCTCCCTCATCAACTCATCCTCTTTCTCTCTCTATTTCTGTCTCCTCCTCATTCCTTCACATTCTTCCCCTCTTCTCTTTTTGCGCTCCCTCTCTCTCTCTCTCTCTCTCTCTCTCTCTCTCTCTCTCTCTCTCATTATTTCACCCCCTCATTCTGTCTGTCCTCTCTCTCACCCTCTCTTTCTCGCCATCCATTTTTTCCCTCTCTTACTTCCCTTTTTTCTTCATCTCTTTCTCTTTTTCTCCCTCTCTTTCTATCTTTCTCTGCTCTCTCCTGACTTTCAAACTCCCTCTCCCCCACCCTCTCTCCCCATCTACCTTTCTCTCCTTTTCACTTTCCTTCACTTCTTCCATCCCACTTTACCTCCCTCGCTCTTTCTATTCCTCCCTCCATCTTTTGCTTCATCCCTCTCTCCCTCGCTTTATCTCACTCCTCACCCGTCTCTCTTTTTTCTGCCCCCCCACCTCTCTTTCTCTCACCAGCCGAGTGACTTCTCTGTGTCTCTGAAGGCAGTTGGAAAGAACAAACACTTCAAGGTGCAGTTGCAGGACGGAGTTTACTGCATTGGCCAGCGGCGCTTCAGCAGCATGGATGAGTTGGTGGAGCATTACAAAAAAGCTCCTATTTTCACCAGCGAGCAGGGAGACAAACTCTACCTGGTCAAACCTCTCGCTTGAGCTCTGGACTATTTCCCTCTCCACACCTCGCTTTGCCATCTTGACTTTCCCTCCCCCTCTCCTTTTTTTTCCTCTGCCCACCTCTTTTCTCCCTCCTGGACCTTACTTCAAGCCTTGGGGCAGGGGAGCAGGATCCTCTCTTGAACTAAGAGGATGTTTCGGTGAAAGGGCCCCCGCACTTTCTTAGTCAGACTCTTTCAACGTAGCAACTTGATTGTTTTTAAGTTGAGATGTCCCTACAGCTGTTAGACATCCTTTTTTTAAAGAGCGAATTCCGGCCTCTGTGGAGGTCCCAGTAATAAAAATGATCCGATGATGCCGTCTTCACTAAGTGACCATCATTAGCACTCGCTATGCCTTTGGCTGACAGCGCCTCTGCTTCTCCTGGCTCTGGTAATAAAATGTTTTGTTGACTGTTTCTAATTTTACACTTTGTGCTTTAATAAGACTCTCCTTTACAGAATCACGTCCCAACTGTGGCAGAGGGTAACATGTGTGGTTGTAGCATGTGACTAGCAACTCTGTGCAGATTTATGCTGAGTCTCAAAAGGCTGCTTAATCCCTACGTAGAGCAATACAGATGACTTTCACTTGGTCAGATATACGTTATAAGTACGTTTTTCCACTGATAGGTATTGTGCAACATATTTTTTCCCAAGACATCCAAGTTAAACTTCCAGGCCTTATTTTACCCTTAAGTCATCTGTAATGCACTAATTAGGAATTAGACATTTTGATTTCAGCCATAATTTCATAAATACATAATTTTTGGGGAAGTGTAGGAAATCTAGATTGAGACACAGCTCAAAACTGTCTGACCTTAAAGGGCCGGTCTGACAACATGTGCCTCCTCAGCAAACGCTGCGGTTTTCACAGTGAATCTCTACATCAGCACTGGTTACTGAGGGCCGCCTAGACACTGCTCTCTCAGTTCTGACACTGTAACTAAACAAAATCTCACCGTCCCAAGACTGCTTCAGAGTTGACACTTGACTCCGAATCCCATTGCTGAAGCTGATCCGTCTCACTTGCTTAGTGCTTACGGGGAATGTTGGGCTCTCCATTCTCACTGTACTCAAGTGCTTACGGTGGAGTCGAGTCACTCTTCAGGGTTTCTTCGGCTTCAGGGTGCTATCGCCGTTTTGAGGAAGAGGGTCTTGGCATTTCTGCAGGCCAGCCAGGAGTTTGAATGTGTGTCTCTCTACAACCAAATGTGCCACCCATCTCCAGTCCTGCTATGCTCAGTCAGCTCCTTGCACAGAAATAAACACCTGCCCGCTTACACACACAGGTCTTCTCCCAATAACACACCTAACTGATTGTGAACGCTAATTTAAGAGTAATAATACATGAAAACTGATTTTGTTGTTTTTATTTTTGCCATGTTTGTCTGTTTACCAAGAAGAGTGTTGATCAAGGGTGTCAGCTTTTTTTTTTTAAATAAAATGTCTGAATGTTATTGAGCATTGTTATTTAATTCCTCTTTCCACTGTATGTACATATATATATATATATAATAAGATGAAAGATAAAGTGCATATATGAATTGTTTAGATCCAGCATTATGGTACTGTACCGTACTGAGGACAGTGTGGTGAGAAATAAAATACTTTTGTTCAATAAAAGTTTTGCAGAAGAATCTAAATGGTATATCATTGTATTTTTTTTACCCAGTTTTGCTCTGAAATAAAATTACTGGAAAATTCAGTATATTTTAGGTAATCTATAAAGTGACTTAAAATACAAAAAATTTTGTATGTTTTGTATGTATGTTTTTAATCACCTGTTTGCAGGTCCTGGCTATGCCATACATTCCCATTTCACCAGTGTGTGTCACTATTTGCACATAACAGCAGAACATCTTGAATATGTAAAAAAAAAAAAAAAGAAATATGAAACCAGCTGCCAAAAAATGACTGATCACTGGACAAAGGCAGCTCTGTGAAAGGGGCAATGTTCAACGATATTAAGTGACCCCTAATATTTTCCACAGACGAATAGACCACCTAATGACAGCCAATTTATGGCGCAAAAGTGGTAACTGAGCTGTATATCCGTATACCGTTGCTGCAGACTCCTGAATGTTACCTTTCTTCAAGAGAAGAATACAGGATGCTTTGTCGAAGTGTTTTTTCAAATTACGTCTGGTTTCCTTCCCCTCTTTGCAATGGCAGTTGTGTAATTCTCATGTGTATGTATGATTCATTCAAAAAATGATGCCATTGACGTGTCTACAAAGCAACGCATCACAGCCACCTCAATGAGAGAAACATAATATGTCTCCTATTTCAGCATGTACTGTACATTTTTTTTGTTCCAGTTCCTACCACATGCAGTGGGTGTGGTGATTAGTTTTCCGTGACCCTTGAACTTGCTGAGATGTGTTTGGAACAGAAGCAGAAGCAAAGGTGAGCTCACATGTTGCAGCTTTTATGAGGAAACTGCATTATTCTTCTTTCTTTCCCTCTGGGGTCAATGTGGGCAGCAGCCTCTGTTTCCTCTTTTCATCCTTTGACAGCAGCTTAGGTAAGTGAACTCACACAGGTGAGGCACCGTATCTGACCGGATGAATAAAAAATGAGCACCAGTGGAAAACAATAATGCACATAAAATCAGCATGTGATTCACTGCCTGGGTCCTTTTTAAGGCTGGTTTTAGTAAGTGGACAGTCTGAGTAATGCACTTTATTCTGCTTGTGATGAGGTGATATGCCCCAATGCATCAAGGCTCCGTTGTTTACATCAGTGGAAACCGGCATGTTTTATTCAAACCAGTTTGCAGTCGTTAATTTTACTAGGAAAGAGCAAATCAGCGAAAAGTCTGATTGGGATAAAAATGTGCAAACTCCAGGCCTTCCAAGGCACGCAGTTTCCCCACACAGTCTACAACATCAGCTGGTTTTATGTCACTGTTGTACAGACTTTGCAGAACTGGCTCATAATGAAAAGTGGATTTAGGATAAATTTAATGCTCTGGGTCTTTTTAAGATCTTCTGGCTAAACTGTAAGCAATGTTGGAGTAACTACCTTAAATTAGTACAAAATTAAATAGCTATTTCTGTAGCGGAGCTGCATTATACTAGTTACAAAAATAAACATTTTCTCTTTTGCTATGAAGAGTATTTTCAACGATCAGGTGCGGGATGAGTTCACATTGGCGAAGATGAAATCTGATGCCATTTATGACAACCTTTCACAGACAGAACTTACACATTTGAGTAACTTAGGCATGTTGAAAATCAAGACACTACCTCCAACATCTTTTTATGCTTTGACATGATTATATTTTTAAAAATACAGTTTTTCTTATTACTGTTAACGTCATCTTTCACATTTTTTATTAAGTTGCTTATTCTTATTAATTTGCTTATTTTTATTCATTTGTTGTGTAAAGTACACAACAGTATTATATATTACTGGATGAAATCGCTTCAGTGTAACTACTTTTTCTTGGTAGTTAGTAGTGTAGCTAACTACTACATTAAAACAGTGGCCTGGCTGTAGCTCATAACTTGAAAACCTACTGTTTAAAAGTAGCTTCCCCAACACCAACTGTAAGGCTGCAAGTTATTTTGCTCTGTTCTCAGTCACTTGTGAATGTCTTAGTGTTGGACTGGCATTTAGACGGCAGCCCAGTGTCCTGTGAAAAACAAACCAGAATTTTTTTTTACCTGAGGTACCATCCAGTGGCCTGAGGAGGAGGAGACAGTAGGACACTTCTGAGCATCTTTACTACCTTAGATACTTTCAAAAATCTCATGCAGATCTTGTTTCACACTGCTAACACTTTCTGAGAGTTCTGCTATTCTTCAGTGTTCTCATATGTAAGTTCTTTTACTGGATTTTTCAAATATATTGACTAACTTTTAGTGACAAAGTAGTGGTTTTCTTTGTTCTTGTGAACATTTTATGCATTGTTTTTCTTTTCACATTGGATTGACATTTAAATATTACCTCTGCATCGCAATATTTTTTAGTTGTGAATGTTTTTGTACATTTTCTCAGTAAATATACAGTATATACAAAAATGTCATTATACATAATCCAAAAACATTAAACATATCATTCAAAACTGTTTTCTGGACACATCCCTGCAGAAGATAATTACTGAATACCAAAGACTATCCAATAACAATGTCTTATCTCTGTTCACTTTAAAACGTCTTAGCATTTTGCTTCAATAAATTGTAATTTATTTACTCTCTGGACAAATGATCTGCTTCTCACAAATCTATGTCTCCTAAATCAAATATTGAATATTTTCCATTAAGATCAAACCTGTTTCTCTGTTTTGAAGACAGGGTTATAGAATGCCTCGTCTGTGTGCTGCTGTGTTGGTCTGCGCTCTGATGCTTCGTTCGCTCTCTGTAGCAGGTATCTGTTACCGCCTGAAAACGGTAACATCTGTGAATGTGATTAGCATTCCTAAGATGTTTTATTCTGAGTCATATGGACTGTGTGCTGGTCTATTTTATGTAATGTCGAATCTGCAGCTTTTTCACTAATCAGTGTCGACAGCTTAGGTAATTATGTTTATAAATTAGAAAAGCCTGAGACTTGTTAGAGCTTCTGGATTTGTAAGGATGTTTTTATGTCCTCATAAAGGAAAACCTTTATAGGAACGCAGCCCTGCAGTCTTACTTTTTTTCAAAAGTATTTTTAAGTTTAGTATTAGGGGCAGGTGTTGCATAATTTAAATCTAGATTAAATGGAAGTTCCTAACAAAGACAGTGATACAAGTGTTTGTAACATATGCATGTTTACTCTGTATTCTTAATAATAATAAGTTAGTTTTATGTTTTGTAAAAAGGCAACATATAAATGTAACCACTTTTTGAAGAGAGCTTATTTTGTATGGTTACGTTCTTTGTCATAGGAAGTCAGCAGAAATTGTTCTGCCTTTTCTTGTATAGATTCTCCCGATGAAAGAGAGGGGAAGAGGAGAAGCATGATGCCGTACTGGAACCTCTGGTCCTCAGACTTTTACGGCTGGCTGGAGGAATTAAGAGCTCAGGCAGCATATGACACCTTACTGAATTTAGCCAGATCCTACTGGGCTCATTTCCCTATCGCTAGCTTTTTAGGGTATGACTCTGTCTCAGGTCTAGAGGCCCAGTCAGAGAATGAGAGAGACAATTGACATTTCTGATGTATCTGGCTGTGTGATCTCCAACTGGCCATCTTCCACATTATCATCGATCAGCAGTCTCTTTCATTAATCTTTCATTTCAGGCTTTCATCTCCAAGTGGTCCCTGTTTCTTACTGTTTACTTACCTCTAGTCACTGATCGTTCCTGTCGGTTTGTCTTTGTCTGAGCTGCCTTATTCTGAGAAATTGTGACAGCCTTAAAAAACAATAAAACTGTCTCATTTTAAATTCTTGTGGCTTCAAATCACATCTGTGAACACTTTTAGCAGTGTCTGTCTGCATATATGAGGTTTGAGTGAAATCAGATGTCATGATATTTTAAGATTTAAGATTTCTTTTGTCATATTTAAATATTTACCTGTAGTAATATGTAAGCCTGTTTCAGTTTTCAGACTGTGCAAGTAATTTCATACAAGTTTAAGCAAATACATTACATTTCTATATATGTATCCTTTCAAATGTAATCCAAATGTTATAATAAACCAATGGCTTTTTATCAAATGTTAAGGTTTATTTGTTAAGCATTAGCAAAACAACTGTAACAACTGTAGTTGACCAATGTGCTTTACTGAAAAAAATCAAAGAAATGCTAGACCTATAGACTAATCAGCCATAACATTATTCAGTCAACTCTCCCCAGATGCATCAATAAGCCTCGCCTCACCACTGCAGACCAGGAACTTCTCACAAGAGCTAAAGTTTTTGAGATGGTCTGACCCGGTCATCTAGCCATCACAGCTTGGTCATCGGTCAAATCCTTATGCTTGCCCATTTTGATGCTTCCAACACATCAACTACAAGGAACAAAATATTCACTAGCTGTCCCACCCACTGCCAGGTACTTCTGTAACAATGTAATCAATGTTATTCGCTTCCCTTGTCTGTGGTCATAATATAATTTATCGGTTAATCGATTATTTTTTTCTAAACAATTGTGAAATAATTTATATGCTTCTGTAGTTTGATTATTGATTATATTTACTTGCTATTTTAAAATTTCTCCAAACAGTTGTTTTGAATGGACTTTTGAATTAAGTGTGGTCAATCTGTATTAACAACAGTGACCTGTATTGTACACAGAACAATACACACAAATTTCACACACAAGGCTTATTATATTGTGTGTAGAAGTTAGTCATACATGCGTTATCTTGTATGCAGGCATTGTCCTGCACTACTCAGATTTGTCAGCTTGATGTGTAAATGCTGACACTCTTATAATCAACCCATTTCTGATGACAACTGACCTGTGCCTGTAAAAATGGTTCCTTTTTTAGTTTTATGTAGTATAAAACTGCTGAAACTATAGATTATAACTACTAGAAAAAGTAAAAGCTGTTTTATTGGCATGCAGAGATTTTATTATGTAGAGACTTTCTATCGGTCAGTACTATGAAGAAAAATAAATGTAGTGTCAGGTGTGAACTTCTTTATCTACTTGGTAACCATCTAGATATAAAGTAAAATCATTTGATAAATAATAATGCATTTTTCTGTATTCATTGTTTCCTGTTTTTTTACTCTAACATTATAGAATGGGAAAAAACTGATTAATCAAAAATGAAGAAATAAGGTTCTGGCTAATTTTGAGCCAATTGTGGATGGAAAACAGTAATTTTTCAGTTAGGGTGTTTTAAGAAATGAAAAGAACTTTAGTAATATAAAATTTAATGATGCATCAATTAAAAATATTGTCATCGGATTATTAGTATCGACATCTTTGACTCAACTCTTCAATTAACTAGGCGAAATGGCAGTGGATAAAATTTGATTTTTGATTTGTCCTTGATTTAAAAACAGCAACTGCAGAGACAAACCCTGCATGAAAAAGCATTTAGGAATATTGACATTATTAATTACCGTAATTTTATTCATCTCCATTTTTGATATTTCAATACAGGCTGTTTTTGTCATGCACAGTTCAAACAGCAGTTACAAAACACTGCATTTGTGCAAACCTGAGAATGAAACAAAACCACAGACAATTGCACCTTTATGGGCTATGTTCTATTATTACGCTTTGCTACTCTGCTGTGGTTGTAAGCTGAATTGGGATGAGCCACGCAGGCACTTTACTGATAGCACATCTTTTACAGCAGAGAGAGCCCTAGGCAGGGATACCCTTATTATTATCTCCAAATCCCACAGGAAGGAGGTCCACAGAGAGCCTTGAATTAGAAGGCTTAGAATATGATGACCTTGATGTCTGAAATTGACTCACGCTTTCCTCTACATCATGCCTGGTTACATTACTCAACTTTCATTTTTGATGTGCTATCATTAGAACTGTTGTCAGTATTGTTAAACACAAGGCAGTTGTAAGTGTAGATGTGGTGTCACTGGAATGGGTGGACATATTTTCTGCCTTTATTCCCTGCTCCTGAGTTCTGTCATTTCTGATTATTATTGAGGCTGTTTGATGACTTTATTCACTGTAATTTCATTTTTTATCTAAATTTTGTCAGTATTTGTGCAGATATTGAAGTTGTTGCGGTTACATTTGCTAAACAGATGAATGGAGTCCCTGCATCTCAGCTTTGCATGGCTACCCGCAGCTTGAATGCCTGGAAGGTTAAAGGTTGATGCTGAGGAAGGTTGAGGCACGGAATAGGATGTTTCCTCTCTGTATAGAGAATATCACGTCAGGTAGGTGGAAAATATGTGGCCAGAGCAATAGAAGCTTAAAATAAAATACTGTCTTATAATATAATGTTCCAGGCTTGTGTATTTCTATGTGTAATGATGTATTGCCTGTTGTGCTGAATAAAAATATATAATTATAATGATTTTTAGATCACAAATTAAAATTAAAGTCCAAATTCCAAAGTCCAGATTCAAAACAGTTTAAACCAGTTCAAACCGGAACAAAATAGTTTAAACCAGTTCAAACCGGAACAAACCAGTTCAAACCGGAACAAACCAGTTCAAACCGGTTCAATTAAACAGTCCAAATTGGTTCAAGCCAGATAAGACTGATTCAAAACAGTTGAAACCTGTTCAAATTGGATAAGACTGTTGAAACCGGTACCAACCAGTTCAATTAAACAGTTCAAATTGGTTCAATCCAGATAAAACTGTTCAAACTAGTTATAACCAGTTCAAACCACTCCAAACAATGAGTTCAAACTGATTCAAAATGTTTTAAATCCTGTTAAAACTGGTTCAAAGCAGGTCAAACTGGTTTAAACCAGTAAAAAAGTTAAAACTGGTTCAGACCGGTTCTAACAAAAAAAAAAAAAAACCACCAAAAGCTCTAAAGCTAAACTCAAATGGTGTTTAAGTTTTTGGAGACATTCTCTGGGCTCTTTTCCTTCACAGGAGATATCTTACCTTTAAGGCTGTTTGCTTTCTGTGTCCTCGTCCAGCCTGTGAGCCCACAGAAGGCCATTGTGCTCAACACAGAGGACAAATTGTGGCCATTCGCAGGTAAACTCTACAGAAATCACATCATGAATTCGAGCATCACAAGCAGACTTTGCCTGTAGAAAAATGTATGCATTAAAATACACTGACCAAAAAATTTAATTGTTACCATATGTCACGAAGGGAGCTTTATTATATAGTTGTTTGTTGTTTGTATGTTTTTGGTCAGTCTGTGACCTTTTGATCAACACTTCAGGGAAGACTGAGTGAATACAGAAATAATAAAATATATCAATTTCTTTCCTGTTATCTCATTAGCTTTGTGTTGCTTAAAATATTACTGAGAACAAAATAGTCACAATGGGAATTTTTTTTCCCTTTCCTTTTTCTTTTTCCTAAAGTACATGGTTAAGAGGCAATATTGATGTGCAAAACTAGAACCATATTTTGATGTGTCTGTATTTTGGGGTGTATTGCTTGGTGTTGATATATCTAAATAGCAAACCTGTATTACAAATTTTCTAACCGACAAATGTGAAAAGATATTCAAACCACACACCCACACAACTCACACAAGGCCTTTCTGTTGGAAAACTTGGTTTTACACTGCTTCATCCATAGAGGCCAGGCAAGTTTCCATTGCAAATGTTTGTGTGGTTGTTCCTTGGGGTCTCTCCCCCCTTTTCTCTCTCAGTTAGATGTGTCTGGATTTCCAGTAGTCCAAGTGAACGAGTACAGACAAAGAAAAGGAGAAAAGAGAACGGATGCCATGGTGTCTTCAGGCGCTTACCTTCGTTTTTTCACTTTTCTTACTTTATTGACTCTGCTGGCTTTCTCAGGTAAGACTTTCAAATCAATCATCTCTTATAAGGACATTTCCTTTTCCTACTACACTATCCTTAAACTTCAGGGCATTAATCAGCAGAGGTAGATACACATGAAACTGTCAACTATGCACCTATTTTGCAACTATTGTGGATCATATATTTGTGGCTACAACATTACTACAGTACTTTCCATATCTTCAAAGCGCAAAACTTTTGTTTTGTAGTTTTGGGTTGCCAGTAAGAAATTAATTTAAAACTTCAAAACTGTAAATTGTACATTACTAAATGACAACTGGCAAATGTGAAATGATTTTGTGAAAGGTGACTGAATCGGTGAAGTAGATGGCAAAGCAGAAATGCAAGGAGTGAAGAGCAGATTTATAAAAAGAACTTTGATGAAACCCTCCTAAGCTAATTAACAATCTCACATTAACATGTCAAAGGGGCTCCAAGTGCTGCCCGCTAAGCCTAACCTGTCAGTGTGGTTTAGCTTCTCCTCATAACCATTAGCATTTTTGCCCATGTCCATTTTTAATGACAATGTGCCAGACAGAATGAGTCAGACGTTCAATAAACAAAAGCTCATATAAATTGCAAAAATGTAGAAGCCAAATTCAGGAATAAAGTACACCTTTGTGTTTCATAAACCTTAAAATGTTAGATGATTACACATTTAGTAAGTCACTTTTGTAAGATACGTAATGGTTACACATATCTAGAGCTCCTGTTAACAATCTCTCCTCAATTTCTGCTTCTGGGTGCATTTGTGCATTCAGCGGTTAGTGTTTTATGGGAAATTGCCTTAGTAAATAGAGGAAAATAACAGCGGGGCTGTAATGAAACCCACTCAAATTACAGCTCTCTGATGCACATGTTTCCTCTGAAGGAGATTGCTGAGTCTGTAAAATTAATCCCATTCCAAAATATCTTCCAGATGTGTCCAGTGAGAGCACTCTGCATAAAATTCTGAAGAAGAGAGAAGGTTAGTGAGTTTATCTCATAGCAATTTTCTAAAAGATCACTGTATTCTTGGTAATAAAAAAAAAAGACAGTGGTTAACAATTAATAAAAAATAATGGTACAAGTACTTTAAATTTAGTTCTCCTTCCTTGTTATCTATAGTGCTATAGAATTTCAGGTAGAATATTTATCTGTTTTTAAATGCCTGCTTTATATGGATCATACCACCATCAGTACATACTGATCTTCTGTAGCTCTGCTCTCTGTTGCCCACTAGTGGAAGTTAAGGTGAAACCTCCATCAGCGGTGGCGGTGCCTCCTACCAAAGCCAAGCAGTTCCTGTCTTCACTACGGAGACCTAAGAGGAACCTGTGGGACCGCAGTCGTCCTGATGTGCAGCAGTGGATCCAGCAGTTCATGTACATGGGCTATGACGAAGCGGTGAGTGCAGTGTAGGATTAAAGTGGATTAAGGTCAGTAATGTGCAATGATATAAAACAATGAACAGATTGTATAGCCTGTAAAGTAATTTTAAAAAGTCAGCAGTTAAATCCCAAAGATTGTCAAGTGACATTCAGACATGACAGTGAGTGATAATTTGTCAGTGTGAACACAGCACACCGCACCTTGTGGACTACAACAAAACAGAACCTCTGCCTTGAATTCATCCATGCAGGAGCAGTGCTCATTAATGATGCATTGTTTATGGATACCTTTACTTTTTTGGATACCTTTACTGTATTTTTTAATAATTGAATATAGTTTTGCCATCTTGTGTTATACTTAGTACTGAGAAAAGCTGATTGTGAAAGTTCTTGCATGGTTCCATGTGCTGCATTGTCTTTAGCTGTTTCTCCACGTGATTAACTGATGTCTGAGGAAGTATGGCATGAACTGTTATGCGAAACAGAAAGTAGACCTCCCAGACAAGACAAGTTTGTGTCAGCTTGACAATTGATACTGGAGCACCTCAGACTGAACACAAACAGAACTCTTCTTCTTAAAGGTCTCCTGTCATTGCAGTTCAAATCACTCAGGTGAAAATTTCTGCAGAACTTCTGTGTAATGGTCTAACTTGTCAGTTTCCAAGCCTCTGACAGGCCTTTTCGAATAGGCACTGAAATCCTCAGGTAACTATTCAGCCGTTAGGAACTGCAGACATTTTATCCATGTATCTGTCCTTTTTCAAGTAACATCTGATTGTTTGACGCTTTGAATCTGCCTGTGCGAAGACTACTGGAACGCAAGTGAGATTATTTCTGTCGTCTAGTCCCGCCTTCAAAATTCAAAATATCAGCACCGTCACCAGCACATCAATTACGTAGAATTTTTTTCTGCAGCAAGTGCAGTTGGAATTGATGCTGCCTAGTGTAATAGGTGACTATCATTACACCATTAAACAAACTAATATGTATGCTTTTCCTGTTCAGAGGCTTGAGACTGACCTGGCCTACTGGATGGACCACGCTCGCTCTCAGGACCAAGCACGGCAGCATCACTACGATGAGAATTCTCCCATCGGCCCTCGATACCCCAACACTTACAGACATGGAGCCAACGTCAATTATGACTATTATTAACTTGCTTCTCTACACGTACAGGCACAGGGACACAATAGAAAGATTATCTCTCTAGCTGTCAGGTAGTTCAAGTCAAATATTTCTCGTTTAAAAAAACCCAAGTGAATGTAGATGAGTTTTCAGCAAAAGAACCATGATGCAGTCGTTGTCCAGAGCGATTTTCTTTTTCTAAATTCAGGGACAGCCTCTCTGGAGCAATTTTGGGATTAAGAGTCTTACTCAGAGGCCCAGTGGTGGCAATTCTGGAGGTAGACTAGAGTCAAGACTATAGACCACCTCTAACTCTCAAAAAAAACAAAAACGGTCAATTTACTGTGTTCACTAGAGCTACTGTTCATTAACCCCATCAGAACAGATTAATGCATCAATTAAACAAATCAGCTGAGCCTGCATTAGATTTACCTTTACAAGTAAAGCGTTCAGCAGCCACTCTTATCTAAAAGTTCAGAGGCTGGACACGTCCTAATTACAGGGACTACATTGATGGCTGGTAGTGCTGGAGGTAAGACAGATCTACTCTTGAACCTCTTAGTCTATATACAAGTGTTAGACCACAAGGCCACTACAACCCCGAAAATGTTAACACAAAAGTTTAGCAAAGTGGTATAAGCCAACAGAACTTTACCATTACACAAGTGTTGCTATGTATCAATAAAATCAGTGATTTTCATGTTTGTCAAATCCAATTTAGTTTAAACCCCTTGTTTTGCGCATGCATACCTTGTAGAAGTCTTTCTTTTAGCATACCATTTTATGAACTCTTTTATTCTGTATTGATTAATAAAGTCTGGCATTGTTTGTAAGGTCACTTTATACTGTTCTGCATACATCCACTGACCCCACACAGGACAGGAGAACTTGTGGAGGTGACAAAATTGGGGAAAGCCAAAAAACTCAGTGTATGTATTTTATTAAAATAGCTTTATCCAAATCAGTAAAAGAGTTTGAGATCATCAATTGTGACAATGGCAGGACTACACATCACTTGAAATCACACAATAATTAAAGCAGGAAAGCATATTTTTTTCTTCTATTCTTGCACATCTTCCAGTCTTTCAAATGAGGATTTCTGTTCGGATCTTCACATTCAGATAAATAAACCAGAAGCCATTAGCCACCAACATAAAGTCTTAACATTACAACATGTCTGGTCAAAAAGACACTATAACATCAATAAACATGACCACAACAGGCAAAATTGTATGGCATAAATTCAGAAACACAATGTGGAGTTTTTAGCTTTCTCTTAAATATCTGATTGACGAATCCAAAGTGCAAGGCAAAGTTTTTAGACATCGAAACTTGTCTGAGGCACATGTCTGAAAAGCGAGCGAGACAAATCTTCACTTACAGCTGCTTTTCCAAAATAAAGAAAAAAAAGTGTCTAGAGTTATTCTGGGGAAGAAAATACGGCCCCTTTTTGTAAAATGGCTGCTCGAGGTTCCAGGACCTCCAGTATCCCAACATCCCTGAGAGAATCTCCGTTACTCAGTTGTGTCGTGGTCGGCCTTTCTTCATGCGTGCAGCCTTGGGTTTGGGGATATACTGGTTGTTGGCTTGATGTTCCAGCTCTTTGCTGAAGTACTGGATGGTTTTGTTCAGTCCCTCCTCTAATGGCACCTACAGACAAAGTTAATCACACAAACCTGCATGAGGAAACTCATTAGAAGGACAATTCCTACGTAGAACAACAGAGCAACTTGGGGTTAAAGATCTTGTTCAGGGTCTCAATGGTGGAAGTAAAGGATCAGGATCAGACTCGAACCAACAACCCTCCTGGTCCATAATCAAGTATCCAACCACTAGACCACCACTAACTAAGATACGAAACTGTTCAAAGTCCCAATCAGGACTGATTAAGCCATCAATTATCAGATTTCCCCTTACATTTACGGTATATGTACTTACTTATTAGATGGAGCAAGATCTAATACTGATACAAAAATCAATGAGCCCATAGCATCAAACTACTACAATGAAAACATCAATAAGAAAGCATAAATACTGTAATGTAACATTATATTGAACAGGAGATCAACATGATTTTCATTTAAATGTGTCTGAGCACAGAAAAAAGTTAAATGATATTCTAGTAGCTTTTTGTGATGTGATATGAATTAAGTGGTAAAGTTAAATCAGCATTACACTACTGTCTCATATCACTCACTCGCTCCACAGCTGAAGCAAACTGAAATTATCTCACAGCAAACTTTGTGATATTGGCAGACATCAAATTGTGGTCCATTTAATCAATATAATATTGAGGTGCACTGAAACTTAATGTACACGCCTAGAGGATAATGTTCATAGGACCCATCAGACCAGTTTAATCATCAATCATGATTAAAAAATCAATCAGACTGATCCTGCATCAGATTTACCTTTAAGTTTACATATACAGCAGGTACCAGACACTTATCCAGAGCAATATACATTTCCTAATCTTAATGAGAGTCACTCTGGAGCAACTTGTGGCTAAAGGCCTCGCTCGGGGCCCAGTGGTGCTAGTTCTTGCAGAAGGCTAGAGCTTATGAAACTCGGAAGCTATGATCTCTTCACCTGTTAGGTCTGTAGATGAGACCGTCCTAACCTAAAGATCCATTTCAAATCCTCCCACACAGGTAGCTAAACAATTCCCAGAATAATATATGGTAATAATGGTCTGAAGGCCAGCACTCACCACGGGCTCCCAGCTGAGTAACATTTTGGCCTTCCGGATGTCTGGCCGCCTTTTCTGAGGGTCATCCTGAGCCTCTGGAAGAAACTGAATGTGACTGCGACTCCCTGCACCGTCACAGAGAGGGATTAGAGTTGGAAGTCAGACCTTTATTTGATCATTTATTGTGGCGCAAATGTCACAGGGTGAGAGAGAGAGAAAGTGAGCTGAGCAGTGAAGAATTGGCTGACCACGAGTGAGTGAGCTCAGCTGTCTTATTAAAGCAATTATTGCGGCTATTTATCTATGTTGAACCGATACTTACCAACTAGGCTTTTAATCAGCTGAGCAAATTCCAGAATGGTGTGCTCTTCTGGGTTCCCCTGCAAAACGACAAGAGATATGAAGAGATCAATATTACCAGAAAAACCTATGTGCACATAACACTCAGTTAAAGTGCAAACTATGAAAAATATTTGGACAAACACAAGGGTTTGTTTTGGAAAAAATGTTTAGGGGCCCCAACAATTAAGACAGTTGAGATCATGACACAATTCACAACAACCTCAATAAAACAAGCAACCTTCCAACTGAATGAAAAAGTTATAATACCAAAGTTGCTATCCACAGATTACTAACAACCATCAATGTTCTTGATATTTATTTTAATTAAGCATGAAATCCATGTGAAGAAACACTGACCAGGTTGACTGGGCTGCTGACGTTGCTGTTCATCAACGCCACTAGGCCATTCACAAGATCACTGAAAGAGGCAAGGAAACAAGCATAAAGGGACATTGTGCATTACAATAAGCTTAAACTATGAGACTGATGGAAAGACAACACTGGCCATGGCAAAGTTCATGTTGTAAGAACAGTATTTTATACAGTGTAGTTTAACGACAAGGATTTTATGTGCAAAGCAAAAAAAATAATGCAACGTAGACAAGCAACTTCACCTTCGACATTATTCCACATATATTTAGCCTCTTCACACAAATGTACTCCAAATGTGGTGTTAATGCTGCATAATGTACAGTCTGATTTATTAGAAACGTGTGATCAAATGAGCTCTTCATCACAGGCACCTCAATGTGTGAGACAGCGAGAATTCTCAAAATTAATTGCAATTTTCTTAAGATATGACTGTGGTATAGTGGGCAAATTAAAGAGCTCATGTTCTGCCTAGAGACAGTGCCACATGGGAACTAGATGACACAAGGCACAGACAGAAATGGAATCAGTAAATTAAATCCCTCATTAGACACTTTCTCACTGCTGGAGCTTGAAACAGTAGTTAGTGGACAACTGAAACTGTGAAGAGAAATGTGCTAAAATTTGGAGCTTGAATTACTAAGTAATCTCAAGTAAGATGATGTTATGAACAAGTTAAACTCCACTCAAATGATTACTGAACTGACACTTTATAACACCGGCCAAACACAGTAGCGCAATCTGGAAACCTCTGTTACTTGTGTGATTTTCAGATATTAAAGATGTGCAAGACTGTAGTCACTAACATAATTGCTAACCATGTTGAGTTGACAGACTATTACGTTCATTATAATTTAATAAGCATTTTAATATGAAATTATAACTGCAATATATATATATATATATATATATATATATATATATATATATATATATATATATATATATATATATATATATATACAGTATATATGACATGATTTCTTTCACATCTGTGTTAACTATTTTAATATAGCAAGCCTAATTTTAATATGATTTACATGTGAACAACCAGTACACAAAATTCTATTAATAAATAATATTAATGCACCAAGTTGAAGTGGAGGTTAATTACAGGGCTGAATATTTCTGTGAGGGCTTTTACTTGTAAGTCTGAGGTCAGGGTGAGGGTCCAGGCTTATTCTTATCAAGCCATGTCAACTTCCACATCGCACCTCCCGTTATGAGCTGGCCTCCAGTGATGGGCTGCTATTTTGGCTCACTTCCAATGATATTAATAATGTCAAATCAAATCAAGTTCTCCTTCCGTGCCCATTATTACTAAGAGTAATCAAATATCCAAACATGCAACACTGTGAATGAACAATGTAACTCAGCTGGTGGTAACTTAGTTGTAATGACAGAGTTTTAATGACAGCTTTATATACTGTAGAACAGCCATGGACTACAAAAGCGTCTCTCTGGATAAGAGCGTCTGCTAAATGCTGTAAATGTAAATGTAAACAAACTGCTTTAAAATATTGTATTTATGGCAAAATTCAGCATTTTAAGAATGCTATGGTGAAAGATGAGAAAAAGCCTTTGGTAATCACAGAAACAGCAGGGTCAGGGGCTTCTGAAAGGTGCAAACACATCCTGGAAAATGAAAAGCTTTGGTAGTGCCTGACCTTTAGAGGTCATACCATTACTGCTCAACTCCGTTCTACTGATTGCTACTAGTGTTGTGTGAGAGAGCACAAAAATAGTTGTTACTTGGCCTGTCCGCATTCAGTTTTCCACATAAACATTTAGTTGGAGGCAGGAAATAAAGGTGACAAAGCAGGGCGCTGCTCTAAATGGCCTCGATCATGTAAAACAAGTAATTGAACACTGCTGGCCTAAACAGGCCAGTTGATGACAAATGCTGGTAAAAAAGAAAGTCTTAAAATGCTTGACGGCCATTAAATTGTTTCGATTGGTGTGTAAAACTGCTGCTAATCCGAGTCGTAATCGGACACATAGAGTAAATCTCCTCGTTACTGGCCTGATCGGGCTCAGCTGCGTCTATACCAGTGTAAAACCTTTCATTCTCTCAATAAGCCTAATCTGTTTTTCATATTCATCCAGACCAGCATAAGTGTGCACACAAACACACACAGGAAGAAAAATAAGATCAAAACAATTATTAATTACACCATTTCTTTTAGATATTCTAGCAACACCTGGAGCCAAAGAATACCAAATATGAAACAGTAGAAATGCAAGCCTTTACTGTCTCTTTAGGACAGCAGACAAAAGCTATATCTAAACTTCTTGAAAGTGTGTTCATTAACAGAAAACAAGACAAGGTTAAGGGCACTAAACCATGGCATAAAGCTCTCTATGCAAAACCATGTGCACACATGGCGTAAGGATGGTCTTGCTCTTTTGAGCTCTACTTAAAAGTCGCCCTGTAATTTATCTGAAGTGGGAGGAGGTAATTAGTCTCAGCCGATTCTAGACTGAAACAAGGCTTGTATAAGATCAAAACAACGAACAAATTCACAATAACGTGCAACACACCATTCAACCCTATGCCATTGCATAAAAGAAAACTGATGCGGTTCATGGTCTGCTTCTGATGACAGAGAAATCATCACTTCAAAACAAGCACAATAATTAAAGTCATTAAAAGATAAACGAATGGATTATTTCTAAATTGTTTACTAGTGTAAAACATGAAATATAAAATGGGTTTAACATTATTTCATGGAACTATTTAATTATGAACACTATTAATGAATCGGCTGCATTGACCAGTTTATCTACAAACTCTGACGGCCAATTAAGGTAAAAGACTAATTGAAAAACAACAAAAATTAAGCATCAGATTTGAGTAGGCACCTACAAAACCACATTCACATAAAATGACAAAAATAGACAACTGTAAAACGTCGCTGTAGCAGACACCTTAAATAAATACTTGTTTTTTCTCTCCACAAATAGTAGACCCCAGTTTATTTGTCTTTCTCGCGTACAAACCACTGACGCAACACTCAACCAATTTAAACACATTTGGGATGATCTCATGAATCATGCAGAAGTGATTCCCTGGACTTTTAACATTCCAAGCAACAAGATTTGTTTAACGGTTTCTAGAGAGAATTATCAGGAGTAGAAACTAGAGACAAACACACTATAATTTGGGTAGTGATGTTGATACACAGCTCTGCAGTAGAATACAGCAGTCTTGTTATTAATACCACCTTCACACAGCAAAACATTGAGTTTGCTAGTAGGTGCACAGCCAGATGATTTTAGGCATAAGCTAAATGGGAGGCTAACTATCACTACATTAAAACCTCTAAAGCACACAGCACGCACATTTCTAGTTGAAGCAACAAAACCATGTAAAAGTGTTTCATTTTTTATTAGGCATGATCACAGTTTCTGTTAATGACGTGCAGTATTACGTGCCATACAGAAGCATAGCTCTTTCAAATCATTCTAGAAAATCAAGATCAACGCATGATACATAGTTTACACGTCTCTTCCACACTAAGGAATAAACTTGTGTGTAAAAGCTCCTACGTAGCCGTATTTGCACCCTTACAATAAACAAGTAGGAACTCAACCAGCTGGGGTTAAACAGACCTTCAGCTCTAACATACACAGAAAAAAACCTTCAGTCACATTCAGGAGCTGAGTTTGATGTATGAGGAATGTGACTAGGGTATCAGAAAGTCAGCAATGCTCTCTGGGCAGCCCTAATTAAGCAAGCCACGCACTGTCACATAAACGTTTGCTTTACTAAGATAGCAAAGCTTCAAAACAGCACCAGATGGTTCTGATCTCCAACCTTCAAGCAGTTAAAATTTGACAAGGATAAATGCCTCTGCATCATACGCATGCTAGTGGATGAAAGACCCCTGATTACATTATACTCAAAAGATCATCCACACCCAGCTCTCGCTTCATTTCTTTGAAGTCTATGTGCAGGTGCCTAGAGACGATGATGAGGTCTGCATGTTTAAGTGTGTGTGTGAATCTAGGAGAGAGTGATAAAAAGAAAGAAAGAAAAGAAAAAAAAGAAAAGAAAGAAAGTTTCATGTGCACATATTTGTCCATTCTCAGAAAAGTACCAACTACCAACATCAGCCCTCTTCATCTGGTCACATCAGACTCGTCTGCAAAGATCATAATCTGATCAATTCCCACAGGTTTTAAAATAAAAAGCCTGTTCTGTCTTTGAAATATCTTCTATGCAATTAGCAAAAGTAACAAATCCGTTCAAACAGTACACATGGAAACATTAAATCATGAAATCCACCTCAGAACAATCGTTAGTAGTAGCTCATGAAACCCATTTCATGTGGTCTAGCTCCTGAAAATATACAGCACGTAGTTCATTACAGTATCTTTTTCATTTAGGACACAGAAGCAACATGAGTCCCAAAGGATGCCAACATGTACAAGAGAGTTTACCAGCTCATTTGCATATTTTGACTTGAGATTTTAAAAGGAAATATAACAAGAAATAAGTAGTGTCCTAGTCAAGAAATTATAAATGATATTATTTTTGCTACATCTTTGCAAGTGTGCGCAAGTTAAGCTTAAGTCAGAACTTGTTTATAAGAGTTTCTAAACTTGACACGCACTTTCATTGATGTAGCAAAAATAATAATGTGGTCATGGGCATCAGTAGAGAAGCACAAACCATACATGACTCATACATAACCCTTTTAAAACTTTTTATCCTCACCACCTTTACTCTCCATAAACAACTTTATTATCAAAATTATCTTGTTTTGGCAAAATTCCTTCTTATACTGTAGTTAGTGTTTTCCTTCTGTTGTACAGAGACCAGCTGGTTGCTCTGCATGAACACATTCTCACAAAGTTGTTTAACACTGCAGCATCATTTAAAAAGAAATGTACTAACAAGTGCTTAAACGCGGCAGCCAGGAGACAGATGTGTTGCATAAATCAGTTTCTGTATACAAGTATTCACAGAGCACAAGAGGCCTCGATGGCTTCAAGCCTGCCAACTCAATGAAGGTATGTTTGTGCCTCATTAAACAGAAATCCAATCATGGGTTACGTAAGAACAAGTCCTTGAAGAATTGATCAATGTTGCTTTTAAAAGAATTCACAAACAGCATATAAAGCCTGTACGGTTAAGCACTGATTGATTGACGTTCTTTGTGAAGAAGCAGCAAGACTTACCTAACGTACTGGAAAGCTCTGGTCTGAGATCCTGAACCATAAACCTGAAAAAAGGTAGAAAAAAATATCTATCAGTAATTGATGGACTGGAACGCTGCACTTAAGATGCCTCCTCCACTGAGCTAAAAAGAGACTTGGCAGAAGAGTATTGGCTGAAGCTCTACCTCTGGAAATAAGTGTTCAAGCTATCAATATAAAAGAGTCGTTTTAAGACAAATACTGGGCATTAAGTGAAAGTGATTGTCATTGTGAACACAACACAGCACAGCACACAGTGCACCACTTGACCCATCCATAAAGGAACAGTGGACAGCTGGCGTGCAGCATAGGAAGCAGTCAACAGGGACAGTACCTTGCTCATGAATACCTCAGCGGTACTAGGAATTGAAACGGCGACCTTCCAAACACAGGACAAACTCCCTAATCGTTACACTACCAACTGTCAGGGATAAAACATGAATTCCCCGGAAGATGGAGCTGCTACTAGCTGTTGTTATGGGATAAAATAGTGTCTCGAGCTGCACACTTATGGCATACTACATAGTTTACTTTAGGTATACAGGAAGTTGTGTGCATGGACACAATTTCAGTCATAGTGCTATGTGTTGTGGTAGCCATAAAAATTATAAAGCTACTAACTCCAGCTAGTTTTTCAGTAGCTTATCCAGAGCGAATGTGGTTTTAAAACACTTCTTTAAAGCACTTATTTCTAACCAAATGGTTTACTATGCTAAGCTCTGCATCATTCATTCATTACAGAAAATAGCATTTCAACTGTTTCTGATTGGCGTTGCATTCTAAGAAGTGGCATCTGATAGGCTACCCTCCCACTCCGTACGCATACAGTCACTGCATCACAGCACACTCTTGGCAGCTGCAAGACGGAGTTGGAGTATGGAGCCACCTTGTCCATGAAATATCTTGGGTGCAGTTAGCAACCTTTTCTCTGTGAATTGCAGTGAAGCTAACTGCTATACAGTATTAAAACAGCAGCTTGGTTTAGTTAAGCTACTTTTAATCATTGTCACTTAATAGTCCAAATGTTCCTTCCCCCACACTGATTGCTAAAGGCTCACCGTGAGAGGCTCTCCCTGTAGAGCCTGCAGGATGAAGTTACTGACCACACGTCCGTCGTTCATATGCATGCGTGAACCAAATGTGTTGAAGATTCGCGCCACTCGTACCTCTACCCCTTCCTGGAGGACAGAGAAAACACCGATGTTTATTTGATAAACAGACTGGGCAAAAGGGACAACTGTAAAAAGTAGTTTAGTAGTCATTTCAATCTTAGTTTCTGAGGTGAAAAAGGATAAATAAAATAATACAAACAATAATGCACTGACATTCATTAGTATATTTGGTATCTACCTCCTTACATTAACATCCTGAAATGGGCAAGTCGAGCGAATGTGGAAACTTGGAAAATGGAACTTTTTTCGAGTGAATATACTGGCAGATTTCTTAATATCTGAAAAGTCGACAATATATGTGAGTTTTTTTATATTCATTTAAATAAAACTGTTGAGGCTCTGGAGGTCTGGGGCATAAACACAGCGCAACATTAAATATGAGAGATGCTGACCCTCACACAATACACACAGTCAAAAAACAAAAAAGCCAAATAACAGATTTTAGAGGTTTAACATGTTCAACAGCCCACTTAAATGAAACCATTTTTCATCTTATCATTTAAATGTGTATTTCTAGGGATATATTTTCTCTTTATTTTGTAAATATTTTATGTTTACAATGTGTATTTTATGATTTTAACATTACTTTTTAACACAGTCTTTTTTTTTTCCTTCTTTATTTTAAATTACTTGGCCCATCTCAAAAGTGTACCAGGTTTACAGTACATTTGTTTACGTGTCTTGTTTTCATGGTCATAAAAAGTAGATAAAGACAGAAGCATAATCAACAATCCAACAATCACGTAAGATCAGTGGCTCCCACAAGTATTACTCTTAGGAAAACAATTTCCTGCAAAGCCTGACACAGTTCCAGACACTGCAATCACCAAGGAGTGAGTGGTGGAAATCCTCGTTAGTGATGCAAACAACTTTAAGTGGGTATTAAAACAGCCAAATGCCGTAAATAATTGTATCCCATGTATCCCATCTGTGAAATAGGCTTGAAAATAACAATCGCCATCCACTTAACCAGATGGACAAAGAAAGAGAGGCCATGAATTATTTTTAGTGCAGGTCCAATAATGCACCTGGCTCCTGCAGTTGACCTTTTGGCCTATTGACACAAAGTACTCAAAAATGTACAAAGCATATTCACAGTTATTCCTATGTATCCTTAAGGAAGTGTGTTTGGATTTCCTTGTGCAAAGGCAACATGAAAAGTCATTAAGATTCTAAAAGGTAGGGTTAACTAGGACAAGGTCCATAGTATAAAGACTTACACAGTTACATCAAACTGTTCAGAACAATCATTTAAAAATGTGTTTCAACACTTCGACTTCCGGTTTCAATATGAGTGGGTAGCACACGTTCTTTGTCAGCTCCGCACTAAATCCAATAAAAATACATTCAGGACATCTTTTAATAACTTTTTTTTTGTTAGGAAAGGAACAGGTTTTTGATTTACAGCCGATTTGTCAGAGTTGCTGGTTTTACGTATTCATAGTTAAACATTGCGGCCAACTTAAATAAACAGCGGATCAGGCTAAATCCGCCTCGGACTCTAGTACCAGAAGATACAGCTGACTGAAAATACTCAGGACTTAGACACTTTGCCTTAATTCTTACCATAATCTCTTGTCTCTTCGGAAATCTGTCAATCAAATCTGATTTAGAAATAATAGACTCAAATTGAACAACGCTGTTTCGTCTGAGCAAGAACTTCATGACGTTCAGCGAGTCAGCACTCTTGTTCGGCAGTTAAAGTTACGGTGGACGAGCATACCTCAAAACTGGCGAGCTTGGAAACTAGCTCTTGCTTCCTCGGATACGATAGTTAAGCTTGAGCAAGAAGTGGGCCGTTTGAATCAAGTGGTTGAGCAACTTATGGACAAATGCATGGACCTTGAAGGACGTAGTAGGAGACAAAACATCCGTGTACTAAACATTAAAGAAGGGGCCGAGTGCAGAATGAAACCGAGGGACTTCTGAAGGAGAGCTTTGGCGCTAGATAATCTGCCACTTGTGGATCGAGCTCATCGGGCATTGCGAAATCATCCCGGAGATGAAGAACCACCAAGGGCTTTTGTGCTCCGGCTACACTACACCCATGAAATGGAAGAAATTCTGCAGAGAGCGGCCAAGATGCGGCAAGTTACTTATAAGGGACAAAGAATCAATATCTTCCCCGATTATCCTCCAGCGGGGTTGGCAGAAGCGTTGCGTGTTGTTCAAGCGAACAAGGGCTAAAACACAAACCTGGTGTAATACTTATGGTCTACAGTATCCGGAAATTAAGGGTCCGCGTACCATGACAAGGAACATTATTTCGCGGATCCAGACAAAGGCCGTTAAGTTCGCGGAAAACAACGGATCGGGGTGACTGTTTTAAAATCGCTGCTTAACTGAGACCAAATGCGATCACTGCGTGGCGCTGAGTGCTTTTTTCTTCTCTTTCTTAGGCTACAACCATTTGGTACCTGTTCCTTCCTTTTCTATATACTCCGAGATGTTCTTCTGAAACTCTTAACTGTGGAGCTCGTTGATTTAACGGGGCAATCTGTGTATTAGATGCATACCTGGACAGATCATCATCTAAGAGAGCCCCTCAGTCTAACTCCAAAAAGTAATCTATTGATTACTTTTTGGTAGAAAATAAATTAATTTCCAATGTCATGAATAATAAGATCCATGATATACTCATTTCAGATCATGCTCCTGTTACATTTGAACTTAATAATTTAACAACGTCGCGTCCTGTATAAGCATGTAATCATGAAATTTAGGATCACTGACAAGCTGAGGATCCATTCTTAGCTTGTCAGTGATCTCTCATTCATGATTATCTTTCTCTAATTAAATATTTTTGAGAATAATGATACCCCAGAAGTCTCACCAGGACTACTTTGGGAAACACTGAAAGCATTCTTAAGAGGATGTGTTATCTCTTATCAGGGGTCCAAAAATAAACTATATAAAGCAAAACTTTTAGAGTTAGGGAAACAAATTCATCAGTTAGATAATGAAAATGCACAAAATCCCTCATTAGAAATATACAAAAAAATTCTACAGCTCAGATATGAGTATAATAAAATTGTTTCAGATAAATTATCTATCATCAAGTGCCTATCAAAGATATGACATGCAAAGGTAGCTCATGCAGGCCGGATGTCAGATAGTTTCGAGGTCAGAACTGGAGTCCGTCAGGGGTGCCTACTGTTGCCTTTCCTCTTCCTGCTGGTCATCGACTGTGGATTCATGAAGACGACGACGGCAGGCAGGAACAAATGGAATACAGTGGACACCTTGGACGCAGCTGGAAGACCTCGATTTTGCTGAGGATCTGGCACTCCTGTTGCACAACCACAACCAGATGCAAGAAAAGACCACACGACTGGCAACATCATCAGCTAGGACAGGGCTCGAGATAAACAGGAGGAAAACAGAACTCATGAAGATCAACACCACTGTCAGTACACCAGTCACAATAGGTGGAGAGCCAATTCAGGAGGTCAGTGTGTATCTGGGGAGCATTGTTGACACAGGGGCACAGACCGAGATGTCACAGCCAGAATTGGCAAAGCGCGAGCAGCCTTTGTCATGTTAAAGAACATCTGGGCTTCAAGAGAGAACACTACGGCCACGAAACTGTGCATCTTCGATTCCAACGTCAAATCGGTCTTACTCTATGGCTCAGAGACTTGGAGGATGACCAAAGCGACGCAGCAGAAGATACAGACATTCTTCAACACCTGTCTGAAATGGCATGCTAAAATCAGGTGTAGACCTGATCAGAAATGAAAGAACTATGGCAGAGAAATGGGACAGAATCAATAACAAGCCAGTTCTAAGAAGTGAAGGGCTGAATGGGACACACACTGGGAAACCAGCCTCCAGTATCTACTTCCGCCAGGCCTTAAACTGGAATCCAGGAAAGGAAGAGGGGCGGCCTAGGAACAGTTGGAGGCGGGATGCAGACTCGGAGTTGAAGCAGATTGGGACCAACTGGATGGAGGCAGAAAGGACAGCCCAGAGCCGCGATAGATGGCTAAGTGTTGTCGATGGCCTATGCTCCCTTGGGAGCTAGGGAGAAGCAAAGGGAAGGATAAATTAAAATCATTTATCTTCAATAAACAGAAATATTTCGAATTCGGGGATAAGCCACACAAACTACTTGCAAGACAGTTACATATATTAGAGAATGATAAGACAATTCATAAGATTAAGACAAAACTTGGAACCGAATGTACTTCGTCTAAAGATATAAACAGTTGCTTCAAGGAATTCTATTCAAATTTATACTCCTCTGACCCTTGCACTGAATCACAAGCTATGGATAATTTTCTAAATAAGTGTAATCTTCCCTCTCTTAATCAGGATGAGCGTGTTTCCCTTAATTTCGTTAGAAGAGTTAAAAAGTACAGTTAATTCCTTAAAGAGTGGTAAAACTCCAGGCCCGGATGGCTTGCCCTCTGAGTTATATAAAAAATTTAATGATATACTTTCCCCCTACCTCCTCAAAACATTTGAGGAGGCACTAGTGATTTGACTACCATCAACATTTAATGAAGCAGTCATAACTGTTATTCCAAAAAAGGTGAAAATACAGAGGAGGTGGAAGGATACAGACCGATTTCTCTCCTTAACATAGATCAGAAGATACTGTCAAAGATTCTCGCAAATAGGCTTGGTGGATTAATTAGTGGTCTAATTCATACTAATCAGAATGGTTTTATTCCTGGTAGGAATGTTTCACAAAACACTAGGCGCCTTTTTAATATCATGTATCACTCCAAAGCTCTTGAAGAAAATCTGGTAATAATCTCTCTCGATGCTGAAAAAGCAATCGACAGAGTCGAATGGCACTACCTTTTCGCTATACTAGAAAAAATTGATGTGGGTGATAATTTTATAAATTGGATTAAGATTTTGTATAGACGTCCTACAGCTCAGGTACTAACTAATAACACTTTGTCTGGTCCCTTTAATCTTCAAAGAGGGACCAGGCAAGGTTGCCCCCTTTCTCCTCTTTTATTTGCGCTGACCGTAGAGCCCCTTGCTCAGTACATTCGTTCTGATCCTTCTATTCATGGCTTTAATACTTTAAATACAGTCAATAAAATATCTTTATACGCAGACAATATCCTGCTATACGTTACTAAACCCCATGTGAGTCTGCCAGTTATTTTAGATACTATTAAAATTTTTGGGATGTTTTCGGGGTTTAAAGTTAATCTAAATAAAAGTGAACTAATGCCCATTGGACTAAAGGATATGTCTTCGATACAATCTTCTCCATTTAAAGTCTCAATGGAAAAATTTACTTATCTTGGAATTGTAGTTACATATAAATATTCCTCACTCTTAAAAGCTAACTTTACTCCTCTAATTTCCAAATTGCAATCTAATATACAATTCTGGAGAGCACTCCTGATTTCCCTGTTAGGTAGAATAAATGCAATAAAAATATTCTTACCACAGATACTGTATCTATTCCAGAATATTCCAGTTTTTTTTACCTAAGTCCTTTTTTAAGCAATTAGATTCAATCATTCTTCCGTTCTTGTGGGGATATAAAAATCATAGAGTTAAAAAGGCGCATCTCTGTAAACCTAAACAAAAGGGAGGTCTGGCACTTCCAGACTTTCGTCTTTATTATTGGACTTTTTATATAAGTCTAATTTCAGTGTGGTTGGATGATCATGATGCTCCGCCATTTTGGCTCCAAATAGTCCGTGATCAGTGTTACCCATACAATCCGGGAGCGGCGATACTCTCCCCTGTAGCTCTGGATCATTCTACCTTCAATAATAGTATCATAATTCGAAATATGCTTCGTATCTGGAAACAGATAAAAGAACACTTCAAAATAAAGTCCCTTTCACTTCTAACTCCTGTCACGAAAAATCCATTATTTATCCCATCAAGATTGGATGGGACCTTTGTCCAATGGGGAGAAATGGGTGTACGTACTATAGGGGACCTTTTCTTTGATAGGGCTCTGGCATCTTTTAGTCAGCTGCAACAAGAATTTAAATTCCCACAGAGTCATTTTTAAATTCCAGATTAGGAATTATATACATGCTCATACACCCTCATTGGATAGTACATCACCCTCAATTATTGATAAGTGTCTTGATCGGTGTAAAGGAAGTAAGAAGGCACTACTGATAATTTATGACCTGCTACAATCCTTTACTTCGCCCTCTACAAGTTTTCTCAAAAAAGAATGGGAGCAAGAATTAGGAGTGGAAATCTCTGAGGAAATGTGGCAGATGAGTTTAAAGGACATTAACAAACACTCTATCTGTTCTAGACGCCGCCTTATTCAGTTTAAAGTCATTCACAGATTACATTATTCAAAAAATAATTTACATAGAATTTTCAAAAATGTCTCGCCTCTTTGTGACAAATGTAATTCAGTAGTTGCTGATTTGTCCCATAGTTTTATTTTTTGCTCCAAAATACAAAATTATTGGAATGGAATTTTTGATGTCCTTTCAAAGATTTTTAGGGTGCAAATGCAGCAAATGCAGCACTTTTTATTTTGGGATTTTCAGAAGGTATGCGTTCATTATCAGGAGCACAACACAAACTTGCATATAGTTTAACTACAGCCAAGAAGCTAATACTTTTGTTCTGGAAGAAAAAGGAGGCTCCTACATGTAAGCTATGGCTTGGAGAGATGATTGCTACTTTACATTTGGGGCGAATTAGGTACTGTCTAAGGGGCAAATTTGAGCAGTTTGTCAAAATCTGGCACCCTTTTCTCTGTTATCTTGATGGAAAACCTGCTAACTAATGCATAATTTGTTAATGTCATGTTTTAACATTTCTTCATCATACATTGAAAACTAATGTAAACAGGTCTTATAAGGGTTGGCTTGTGAGGTGGGGTTTTGTTTAGTTTGAAAACTATTAATAACATTGCAGAGGATTTTTGCTCAGGGAGCTGCTGCCAGCGCACTATAAAAGGCCGCCTTGGATTGCTCCAACAAGCATACCGCACTCTCATTATCAACTGCTGATATATCTATGGTCAGTCAATTTAGGCTGGGAGACCTTGTATTTGACATGAGCAAAAGGAAAAGCAGACTGAATTCTAAGTGTAGTGTTGACCCTGTTGCTGGATTTGTATGCTAATGCCATAGTTCCAATCTGTAAGTCCAGCTGCATCTTAAAGAGCAAAAAAATATTTAAATATTACATATTACAAATATAGTACATTCAAGACATTTGTGTGTCTCTGTGTAGGGAGGTGTGTTCACACTTGAGGTGAGTGAATTGCCGCGGTGCGATTGTGAGAGAAACTAACATGTGGAGACAAGGAGATGGCGGGGGCTTAAAGTCTGTGACCATATTCTGCTAATTAGGAGAAAGCCAGAGGAGTCAAAGGTGTCATCAGGTCGGAGCTTTTATCTGTCTGTGGCTTTAACACGCCCCAGCAGTAATTTGATGGATACAGATACGGGGTGAGCAGTCATATGGGACGAGAGAGAGAGAGAGAAAAGCTATACAGTGCATCCGGAAAGTATTCACAGCGCTCCACTTTTTCCACAATATCCTATGTTACAGCCTTATTCCCAAAAAGATTAAATTCATCTTTTACCTCAAAATTCTACACACAATACCCCATAATGATGAAGTGAAAAAAGTTTATTTTTAACTTTTGCAAATTCATTGAAAATAGAAAACAAAAATCAAACATTTACATAAGTATTCACAGCGTTTGCCATGACCCTCAAAAGTGAGCTCAGGTGCATCCTGTTTCCACTGATCATCCTTCAAAAGTTTCTACAACTTGATTGCAGTCCACCTGTGGTAAACTGAGTTGACTGGTCATGATTTGGAAAGGCACACACCTTCCTATAAAAGGTCCCATAGCTGACAGTGCATGTCAGAACACAAACCAAGCCATGAAGCCCAAGGAATTGTCTGTAGACCTCCGAGACAGGATTGTGTCGAGGCACAGATCTGGGGAAGGTAACACAAAAATTGCTGCAGCATTGAAGATCCCAGTGAGCACAGTGGTCTCCATCATCCGTAATTGGACAAGTTTGGAACCACCAGGGCTCTTCCTAGAGCTGACCGCCCGTCCACTCTGAGCGATCGGGGTAGAAGGGCCTTAGTGACCAAGAATCCGATGGTCACTCTGACAGAGCTCCAGCATTGCTCTGTGGAGAGAGGAGAACCTTCCAGAAGGACAACCATTTCTGCAACACTCCACCAATCAGGCCTGTATGGTAGAGTGGCCAGATGGAAGTCACTCCTCAGTAAAAGGCACATGACAGCCCACCTGAGGTTTGCCAAAAGGCACCTGAAAGACTCTCAGACCATGAGAAATAAAATTCTCTGGTCTGATGAAACAAAGATTGAACTCTTCGGCCTGAATGACAAGCGTTATGTCTGGAGAAAACCAGGCACTGGTCATCACCTGGCTAATACCACCCCTACAGTGAAGCATGGAGGTGGCAGCATCATGCTGTGGGGATGTTTTTCAGCAGCAGGAACTGGGAGACTAGTCAGGGTCGAGGGAAAGATGAATGCAGCAATGTACAGAGACATCCTTGATGATAACCTGCTTCAGAGCGCTCTGGACCTCGGACTGGGGCGACGGTTCATCTTCCAACAGGACAACGACCCTAAGCACACAGCCAAGATAACAAAGCAGTGGCTTCAGGACAACTCTGTGAATGTCCTTGAGTGGCCCAGCCAGAGCCCAGATTTGAACCTGAATGAACATCTCTGGAGAGATCCGAATATAGCTGTGCACCGACGCTCTCCATCCAACCTGATGGAGCCTGAGAGGTTCTGCAAAGAAGAATGGGGGAAACTGCCCAAAAATTGGTGTGCCAAGCTTGTGGCATCATACTCAAAAAGACTTGAGACTGTAATTGCTGCCAAAGGTGCTTCGACAAAGTATTGAGCAAACTCTGTGAATACTTATGTAAATTTTTGTTTTTTTAATTTTTGATAAATTTTGAAAAGTTTCAAATAAACTTTTTTCACTTTGTCATTGTGGGGTATTGTGTGTAGAATTCTGAGGAAAAAGATGAATTTAATCTATTTGTGAATAAGACTGTAACATAGGATATTGTGGAAAAAGTGGAGCGCTGTGAATACTTTCCGGATGCACTGTACAAGGCTGGACCAATTGAATATAGCATGTCTTCAAAGAGAAAACATTCAATTAAGCCTCTAAGTCTTCAAGAAACTGCAATGAAATTTTGCATCACAGTTAAAGCACCACTTGTCCTATCTTAGAAACTGCAGACCTTCTGAAGAAGCAATTTGTCCTCCTGCCTAAAGCTCTGCTCTTCACACTAACGGAATATTAGCAGGTCTCCAGTTTCACCATAGCAAGGTTAATATTACCCAAATGTCCTAAATTCGGGTAAATTTATTTAGTCATCTTTTCAAATAATGGCAAAAAGACACATTCCAGAAAGATATCTGTAAATTAATACGCTTCCGAATCTGAACAGTCTTGCCAATAAACATGATTAAAAAGGAAATAAACTTCTGCTCCGATGTGTTTTTTCAAATGTCATTAAATTTCAATTAACGTGAAAAGGCACATAACGTAACAGTTTTCATCAGTGGAGAAGATCTATGTAAAAATGAAAGGATAGACAAAAGAAAGTGAAGTTACATTACAATAAAAGGGCTGGTGCTGTGGTAAAGAAGATAAAGAGATGAAATCTGAAAGATTTATCAAAAGAAGGCAAACAGATCTTATTCAACAAAGGCTGGTGCCAGTCATTCAGGATGGAAATTCAAAGGAAAGTATTATACAAGATAAAGGTAGGGAATAAACCTGTCACATGATGGAAGATTATGAAGCGCTAAAATTCTTTACAGACAAACCAGAGCTACATGGAAACCTCTGAATTACTGAAGGTCATACCAACAGCCATGATGTCATAATAGGCAAACGTTTCTGTAATTCCCCATACATTTCATCCAGTAAATTGCACAGAACACCATTTTGCAGTAGTAAAACAGAACAGTTTTCTCAGTGCAGAGAATTACTATCAGTGCAGAATAAAAAACACAATCTGAATGTTCAGGAAACCATTGCTTTAAATATATATATCTATAAATACTGTATATATTAAATTAATAACTCACAAATTAGGCTTCCATGTAATTCATTGCTGACACTGGAATAACATTGCTGAATTTTATAGTCAATATTCTGCAGTTATACTGAGCTTTGCTGCAAAGTTATTTTGTGTGGAAGCATTTCCCCACCTGAACCCGCCTCAGATGAGCCCACATAAAGGCAATAACAGAACTGCAGCTTTCTCAAACCTTTGCACTCAGATAAAAAGGCTGCCAGAGTAGATTTCCCGCAACCAAGCAAAAAGCAGGAGGAAAGGAAATAAAATATGATTGAAACTGGAAAAATAAGACTAGAGTCTGTGAGTGCAGCCTCTAAAATCCAGTACGTGGTATGACAACTGTCTTCACTTCACTGCTGGATGAAGACGGATGACGAAATTGCTTTTATTCAGTTATTTTCCAGTCAGTTATTTTACTGGAATACATTTCACTGAATTATACTGGCTTCCAACAACTGTGACTACCCAGGTTACAACAGCACAAAGGAAAAATGCGCTTCTATTTCATAACTGACTTGCTGGTAAAGAGCAAAACAGCTCCTCCACTAATCTCAAAATCACAGTCAAGGACCCCAATCAAGAATATGGCAGAATAAATGTGAGGAAAAACTACATCATGTAATTAGCTTCTTTTCAAAAAAGGAACACAAAGCAGCAGTTGTTATATTGTTTACAATAAGTACAATTATACCATGGCTCTAGTTTAATACAGTACAGCAAACATCTACACAATTCCATGATGGCTACATTATACAACACTCTTCTTTGACGCTATATCTACCATCAGGCAGTCCTTCATTTACTCTTACATTTTATAACTTCAGGGACAAACTCTCTGTAGAAACCTGGACTAAAACGGCCTTGCCCAGGAGCTCAACAGTGTTCAACCCTCATTCTTTTTGTCCACAACACAGGCTGACCTGCTAACAGACCACTGCAACACCACTAACCTTCATTCAAATCAGAAAGTTTATTCAGTAAAATAAAAGAGTATATAGTCCGGCAAAGCTGTCATTATACCAAACAAATCTACGTCTTAAACTAAGCCAACAAGGCATATACATTAACTGACAGCTGAGATCCCGACTTGCAGACCTACCTGCTTCATGTAGGCATAACACATGGTCTCAGCTACACGCTTCCCCTCATCGTAACAAGCCCTGGGCCCGATCGGGTTCACATGACCCCAGTAGTCTTCATTCTGTGGATGTACCTCCGGGTCTGGAGACAGAAAAACACACAGCCGTGATTGTAAATTTAATGTGATTTGACAAGCTGTCCAATTATGATGTTATACTAACACATGAGCCCCCCACACACAAAAGCACGTACAATGCAAACACGCGTCAGTGTGTCAGATAACTGGCACAGCTGGAATTCTCACTTTAGAACACCATGCTGGGCTCGGAGAGCATTATAAACCTACAACTCCACCCAAATTGTGTGTACCTTGTAGTTTGGATGAGCTGCACTACACATTACACTTGAAATCAAACTTGCACATGAGGCCAAAAAGGTAAAGCAGCGTCACTGGTAATGCAATTAACCTAAAGCAAACCTTACTTTCTTGAGTGTGGTTTTAAGTTTATATACACATCTGAAAACTAACTTTAAAATGAAATGTGAGCATATCTTGACACACAATTTTTGTTTTCCATAATCTTTTATCCCAAGCTTCTCTCTAAAGTTCACCTGTCAAAGCACACACTATGATGGATTACTGTGTAGCTTTACTTGCAGATAAAACTTGCAACTTCAAAAAACACAACTTGCATTTTAAATAACATTTAACTGAACAGAAAACAGAAAACCTTGCGAACCATTATGAAAGTTAACACGCTTTTTCTCTGCTTTTTCTTCTTGTGGGATGTGTGAAAATTAGCTGGCAGAACATGTAGTTAGCTCCTGCTTGGATCAAGTGTATAGAGACATGGTTAGCAAACTAAAAAAACTCTTGAAATCTCTGGGGTTAAAACAGCTTCGTACGCTGTCAGTCAGTGCTGCCAATCATCTCAATTAACAGTCGTCAATCACCTTCTTTTTCAACATGTAGAGTACCTTAGTTTCACAAAGAAAAGTACTAGTGTCAGAAACTGTGTGGGAGTGCATTTTTAATACCACCTTGGCAACTAGCCTCAGTTGTCCTGATCCTGCCTGTGCCATTTAAGGTTTCAAAAATGTGTGTGATGACAGGCTTGTGGGGCTGTTCTGCAGTGTCTTACAATATATAGTCACAGGACTGTATCTGACACAACACACAGAATTTTTTTCTTCATCCTTGAATTCGTTGGATCCATTAAAAGATTTAAATTATATAACTTATATAACTTTTCTGAGACCGAGTACGAGTACCGATACTTTTTTTGGGTACTCACCGATACGCAGTACCGATACCTGTGTAGGTCTGTTATTAATAACAATGACAATAACAGTAGGATTTTTTTTTTTTTAAACAAATATCAATTACCGCATTTCTCCAACGATAAGCCGCCCCACACTATAGTCCGCCCCTTTCTAGAAGCCGCAGAAAATCTTCATTTATGTTTGAAAACTCTAAAATAAGCCGCCCCATGTTATTAGCCGCGATGTTACTGGAATTACCAATCTGAAGTAAAAGCATCTACGTAATTTGCCACGCCCCTGGAGGCCTTTGCAACTCTAAAGTGACATTACACATTCTCTCCGTCTGGCCGGCAGCGACGTGTGAGGTACAGTCAAGCGTGTGAATGGGTTATTTCGGCGTGGAACAACATGAAACCAGAAAGCATACAGAACGGTTTTCGCAAAGCCGAAATCCTTCCTCCACCTACTAGCAGCAGCACAAGCAACGTCTGCAATATCCCAGAGCGATACCGGTGACGAAAGCGTGTCCAACATCAGCGACAGCAAAGCAGCACAGGTCACAATCAAGTTGTTTGGCGACAATGACATTTATGGATCTGATTTTGAAGGATTTGAAGAAAGATAGGCCTAATAATTTTTGCATTTCAGTGTTGCTAATTTTATACTGGAGAATTTACATGTAGACAGATGATTGACATTGCTGTACTCCATTACTCCCACCCTCCAGTCGTCCAAACGAAAATTAAAAGCTTATCTTTTCCCAATTATACTTTTAGCGAATGCGTTTTCATGTTTTTGGATAGGTCGCCCCATTTGAGCAAGACGCACCCAATACGCAGGTTTGTAAAATTCATGTATAAGCCGAGGCCTATCGTTGGGGAAATACGGTAGTTTAAACAACAAGAAAAAAACATTCATAAATTATAAATTAAAGTACACTTGAGCCTTATTATGTCATTTAATAAAATAAATGATACTAATGTATGTTCCTATTTCATGTAAACATCTGTAACGTGTTACTTTGAGATTGGCAGTTTAGATGCCGCCATTCGGCCTCACCATGATGTCCTGGGTCTTCTGTTACGGTCTATGGATGCGTGAATGAGGCAGGATTTTTTTTTTTTGAGGCAGTAATTTTATTTTTTCTTGGATTGATCACATCACAAATATCCTGTTTTGTCTGTGTTTAAAAGTCTTTAAACCGAAAATGCATTTTTGGCCGAAATGTTTTGCTGCATCCCTAATCTCAATGCGTTGTTGCATAGTGGGCAAACAAGTGTGATCAAATTTTATAGTCTACGTTTATCATTGTTATCCTCATCACATATTTCTCGTAAAAAGACCGTTTTATCGTCCAGCACTAGTACCAACCAATATTTAGTCAGCTGCACTAACTGAGCATTCATCAGCACTGCAGAAAACCCATGACAAACGAAAGACTTTAAAAGCCTGATTAAATTACACTACGAAGACTGAAGGACCACTACAGCTTAGGAATGCTTGGCCTTTGAAGCAATGAATCAATAAACAGATGAATGGCTGGTAGTACAAGCCCATCATATGCCTTATGAGTGCTTTCATGCCTACTACCATGAGAGAAACTATGCTTCTGATAACGGCAAAGCAAAAGCCCAGGTGGCAAAATAAATAACACAAACTCACTATCACACTTGACTGCTGTTTATCCAATTAAACCCTTAAAAAGCCTGATAATAACAGCTCAGATATTCTTGCTTCTGTTTGGCCCCAGATAATGTTATCATTTGACCGGCCAGGTCAGGCAGTCACAAACATGGGGGGTCTCAATGGAAGCCCAGCAGCATTACTTTGTGAGGTGACAAAAATCAAAAGATCAATCAATGTTTCCTCTAAGCCAACCAGTGACACTTATAGATCCTCACGAGAGTTTACAGATCCTCTGAAGAGCAACACAGAGGACAAAAGTGGAAATAAGACGACTGAACTGCATGACACATTAAAACAACAAAAGCTTAATATCAGCCAGGTAACAGCATGAGCTCCCAGTGCACCGGCCAATCTGTGGTGACCTTTCCAAAAAGTGATACTTCCTACATTACAACACATTAACACACCACTGTGTTGGTAAACAGGACATTTAAATTCTCTGACACCGAATCCAACTGAACTAGACAACACTTAGGACACTTTCATTAATATTATAATCTGCACATACCGCCATAGACTTCTGATGTAGATGCAAGAAGCAATCGAGCACCGACTCGCTTGGCCAGACCTGTTGACGAAGAGAGCCAAAAAAGTATCAGTACAATATTCATGGCCTGATAAATACAGACAGAACATCTAGAAATGGGGACAAAAGTCATGGATGTAGAAATTGACATTCAGTCTGCATACAGTCAGAACTGACAAAAAACCATCCAACATACTTCTAGACTTATATAAGTAAATATACAGTGTGTGTAGTCCTTAAAGATTGTGTGAAGTATATGGAGCACTACAAAAGAGACCATCATGAATAGTCCTGAATGGCGTATTCTGTGTTAAGAGAAAAAAAGTCCTACTTTGAGAGACCTACTTTCAGCAGACAAATTTTCATGCACGCTGAGCCTTTCTCTGTGTGCCGTGTTATAACACTCAATGTTCCCTTAAATGAGAGGAAATGGCTCTTCATTCATCTTATATTTTCATCATTTCTCAGTGGCTGTTTCATAGCTTATCGCTATGCAAGTTTTTAAGTCATGCTCATATCTAGCTACGCAAGAAAAAAATGCTATCATTAGCTAGCTCCAAACATGGATGTTCCCAAATGTAAGTGTGTTGCACATTATCTCTGCAGTGACTAAGAGAAAGGAGAGCTTTCTCGTTCATAATTAGGTGGTTTTGTCACAGTGGTCTGACTTGCTAAACCAAATTCAGTTGATTGGAAGACATGGGCTTTGAATTCTGGAAACCACTGGACCTGTGAAAAAGTCCTTAATAAAATTGCTCCAGGGAGACTGTCTGTGCCATTAGAACATGAACATCACTTTAGATGTGAGTATCTGGCTGTAAAAGTAAATGATTAAGAATCATGGCAATAACTGTTTGTTTTTTTAACAAATGTGGGGATCGTCATGCGCTTTTTCAGGTCAGTAAGTTTAATGCTTTGCAGCAGTCACTTTTGTTTTTCAAAGCCATCTAATGGGTTCATATTCCGGCCATAAACAGGAAGCAACAGAATAGAGAAGGGCATACTGTTCAATCCATTTTACCGTCTTATCCATCAGTCACTTGTACCATTCTGAAACTTTTCTTTTCCATTATCTGCCACTTAAAGATCACGTCAACAACCTTCCTTAATTAGCTATTACTTTGTCTTGTGTTGGACAAAATATGAACAAACCATTGACTGTTTGCTAGTTGTAGGACTTTATTCTTTATACCTCTTTATTTTTAATAAGACATTTATGTAAATGTTTAACCCTTTAATCAGAAAGGTAAAATTGGGTCACAGAGGAGAGCAAAGCAATACTTCAGGCGATCATATTTAATCTAAAACAGTAAGAAACAATCAGTGGCAGAATCAGTACTGTGACAATGTTTTATGACCATGGTAGATCATTAAGCACTAAAACACTAAATTCCCACAGCTTTGGCCAATACGAACGCCTTTACCCCCTTTTTAAATGTTAAAGCACAAACAGAACTGAGCTGCTGTCTTTGTAAATCTTCAGTTAATGGCATATGTTAATGACAAACTGAGTTGCTGTGGAGATGGACGGCAGCTAGGCTCAGTATATAATTAGCAGATGATCACAGGTGGATAAGACAGATGTGGAAATCATGCCCTCGAAAAAAACATAATATATGAAAGTAGAACATGCAAGTGTAAAGGTAGTATGAGAACGGCAAGTAAAAAAAAACATTTGAGTGGGAAGACAATGCCTTAAAGTCACTAGGTATAAATTCAGGGTATCTGCACATTTTTGATATGCAAATTCAATGACTTTTAAGACCTTTTCAAGACCTCTAAGAAGAAAAATTAAGACCATCACGGCAGTAAAACTGCCTTCTAATTATAAAATATTATGGCTGTGTGCAAACAGGCACAGAAAGTAAAATACTCCAAAAGTGCAAAGAACCCAAATATTTTTGTTTCCACCGATTCACTGTCGATGTGTTAATAGTCGCAGTTCAGCCTTCTTTTCAACATTTGCATTTAAACCACCAACTGCTCTTTCTTCAAGCTGCCTTTGTTCAAGCTTGAGATAAGCTCCCTTTTAATATATGGAGCGAGTCCAAATCTTGCAAGATAAGCGGTTTTGTCTGTACCACAAGTAAATGTTTTGGCACACTGCGAGTCAGGGAACATCGCCCTGAAAACGGTGTGAATATCATCATTAGACGTATAGGAGTGATGTCGGCTAACTGTTTGCAAAGTCCATAGCACTTCTGCTTTCAGTGTGTCGGTTGAGGAGAATATACTGAAGGCATTACTTGTTGTGGGATCTGGAGACACTGCCAAAGCGGGCGTAGGCCTATCTGTAGAGGCTGTATTTGCAGTACTGCCAAACAACTGAATGGGGACCGTTGTTATCTGACTGTCGACAAAACGCTTGTCCTTCTCTCCCCTGATATGTGAGTCGATGGCTTTAGAGCCCATTGTTGCCAGTTTGATTTTTTTACAAAGATCACATCGCGCTTCGTAGACATTAGTCGTCTTTTTCAACCAGCCACAGTACTGCTCATCCTCCAACCATCTCTCATTGAATTAGCATTTACCCATTATACTCGCGGTTTTAAGAGAAACCAGTCTCCCTGCTATGCACCAGTTACGCACATGCAACACTATTTCTTCTATTTCTATGGCATGCATATAGGCCGATGGGGTACACACTGCCCCCTGTGCTATGGTCAGTGACGTGCGCTGGTATTAAAGTAAAGAAAAAAAAAGGAGTAGGCTAACCGGGAACAGATATGTGACCCCGCCCGTGAAAACCCGGCTAAAATCGCCAAATCTAAATATGAAATAAAGAGCGTCAAACTAGTCATAGCGAGAAAAATGTCAACAATATGCCATATGAGTTTATTGCAGTAAATGATAGATTATGTACTGAGGTTTTCGGATGTAATGTTTGAAATGTAATTTCTAACAGGATAAACAGCGAAATTCGTGATTTTATTCACTTTACGTTTCCATTTTCCACCGGAAAATACCGGAGGTTGGCTTCGTAAACATTGCTTTTCTAACGTCTTTGGGATTACTTTATGTGCAAAAACAACTGGTGATTTGGGTGTTATTCAGTTTAGGAACTACTGTTCTATCATTATAAAGTGCATACAGACATTAAGATCAATGTGTATCCGCGGCAGTCACGTCAGGTAAAGAGGAGGTAGCAAAATTGCGACTTTAGCCGGGTTATCATAGGCAGGGTCACATATAGTTACTTCATTTCGTCCTAGAATTAATTCAATGCCACCCCTTTTAAAATTCAAGACTTTTCAATACTTTTCAAGGCCTTAAAAAACATTTTTAAAAAATTTAAGACTTTTTAATACTTTTCAAGGCCTTAAAAAACATTTTTTTAAAATCGACTTTTTAATACTTTTCAAGGATCCGAGGGGGCCCTGAAAATGTATTTAGTATTCAGAGCCAATAAGATAAATACAGGAATTTTAGCAAACAGCTTAAATCTCTTGTGACAGTTTATGTCATGGAAACGAAGCAGGAGTAGATGATCAGAGAAATGGAAGAACTCTATTCAGAAGTGGGGACTTCTTCCCTTCAGATAAGTTTGTAAGTGATTTGCGTGTAGATACCAAACTTGAAAGCTCACTACTTACCAAGCATATTGAGAGTGCCAATAGTGTTGGTTTTCAGGGTCTTGATGGGATTATACATGTAATTGGGTGGGGATGCAGGGGAGGCCAAGTGGTAGATCTGGTCAACTACAGGAAAAAGAAAAGAGACATGAAGTTAATAGAAAACACCCAATTACAACATGTCATTCTTATAAAATTTAACTCTCTGGGTATGTAGGAAAAAATATGCAGTGAAATTGCAAATGGAGACTGGAACCAATCTGGCTTGAATTAATAACCGGAAGCAAAAAGTAAACACCAACCACCTGCCATTTTTCATGGCCAACTGGAATAGTATATTTGATTTGCTCAGTTTATGCGAAGGACAACTGTGAGTTTGTAACAGAAAATCTCAGTCTGTTCCCAGCCTGATTTGCCACCCAAAAAGGAATGACTTCAGAGACAAATGTCTTAACAATTTTGCTTGTATAAAATGTTTTCACTGAAACAGTCTGAGGTTGATCTGGATGCAACTTTAAGAACTTTTGGAAAGATCTCAAATAAAAAGCACTTGAAACTAGGGAGAGATTTAGAAGAGTCACATCATACAAGAGGATCCAGGTAACACAGGAAAAGCTTTTTAAAGCCTTTAATAAAGCAATGGTTTTACAGTGCTGCTTATAATTGTGAAAAGTGGATTTTAATGGAAAAGAACACTAGACACTGTAGACCTACACAGTCCTCCACTCAATACAGCACAAGAAGTCTGGTCCATTAGAGATATGAGAGAAGGCACTGACCAAAAATAACTTGAGCTGAACATTAGGAAATAACAGAGAGAAGGAGGAGGAGGGAGTAAGAGTGAAAGAGAGAGAGCAGAGTGTGGTCCTGAGTATCTTTCAGAAACTCAAGTAGAGGAGAATGCCTATTTAGTCTAATCCCAACTGCCTCAGACGACTGTAGCTGTGTGCAGAGGCTACACATGCTAACTCACATGTATGTAGTAAAAAAAAAACCTGCTTCACCAAACAAACAGGATAAAAGCCATGGGTCATTGACGAGCAGTGAAGAGGTTTGCCATAAGAAATACTAATATTCAAACATTGCTATGAATATTAGAGATGACATTAAATAGCTGCAATATCTTCAACACCTACAACAGAGCTGCTACTCATGTTTAATAACAATTACTAAAACAACTTATCAGTCAATTATTGCAAAATATATACAAGTTCTCCAGCACTTCATATCCTATTTACTTTGCATGAATTTATAAGACTGAACTGCACCAAATAACACAAAAGTACAACAAAAGTTTTCAAATTGTTTAACCATTGAACGATATTTTTTCTCATCTCACGTTATGAGAAACATCATTACTGCACTGTAAACTAATCAAGCCCAAATATAACAATAATCCAAATTTACATCCTCTACTTCAGCTTCAGCGCAACTTCCTCTAAGTGGTTAAGCAGGTATGTTCTTCTACACTTGACATTATATTGACTTCCAGGTATAAACATGAATTAAAAGGAGTTTATTTGTATCTGAGCACTAAACACATTCTATATGTAAAAAAGGGTTTAAAACATTTGAGAACTCAGAGTTGACTACAGAAAACAGCCATTACTAAAATTCTCTACTCCTTGATCAAGAGAAAACATCCAGCATGTTTTAAACTGCAATAACTGTAATAAATTCCCGCAGCTGTCATTTTTTCTTAACTATTTTGCTAATTATCTTGGTTATTATTAAGATTGCCATCCTGTTTGCTGCTATATAATTATACCCCATGCTGCACACTGGCACACCGCTGTCATACTCGCTATATGGCATCAAATAATCAAGTAAAAATCTGTAGTAATATAATGTATGATTTTCATGTTAAAACACAGCAGCTTTAAATGGACAGAAGACAGTGAAAGACTGCATGTATCAAACATATGACAAAGTTTTGCTAAACAGAGCTTTTTCATGATGATGTTTTGGAAAATTGCACGCTTCCAACATTCTGGTAACAGTTTATGGAATGTCCATTCCTGTTAATGAATGACTACACTTCAGTCAGAAAACTGTAATATTCTCTATCACCCAACCTGCTTTTTGACTTTCTTGCTTTTCTGCTGCAGAATGACTGCACTCTTGTTGGCACGGCTGGGTCCATAAAGACATGCTTTGACCAGTTTGCTGTGGAGAAACTCATGGCTCCACAAATTCTCTTTTGGTCAATCTAGCACAGCTTTCCCTAAACACACTCAAAAATCTGGTGGAAAGCCTTCAAACAAAAGGTAAGGTCACATGCGTTTGACCATATAGAGTACAATAAAAAAAGTACCAAAAAAGTCTACAGCATGGACACATCTGCTGGAATATTAGTCATTTTATCAGACTTATGTTTTTATATGAATGTTTTATATGTTTTCATTCTGGCAAGGCAAGTTTCAGGCAACTGTACTTAAGGTAAAAAGTTTGCATCTGAATATGTATTGATAGCATCTTTACCAAAACAAATCTGATTAATTCTTAAAATACATTGAAAATTCATGTCATTTCTACGGAAGCGTATTGCTGCCACGCCATAATAATGAAAAATTATAGGGTTATCACGTTATAATGTGAAAACATTACGTTAGAACGTCTTAAATATCATGTTAGAACATAAAAAATATCAGGTTAGAACATAAATATCAAGTTCTAAATATAACGTACATATAATATATAATGTTCTAAAGTGTTATTTTTTGCGTTCTAAAGTTATTATTCGCGTTCTAACGTGTTATTTTTCGCGTTCTAACGTGATAGCCGCATATTTTTTTATTATTATGGCGTGGCAGCAATACGCTTCCGTGCATTTCAGAGTTTTGATTAAGATTTAAATTAATCAGATCAAAGGATGGAAACACTACAAAAAAATCTTGATTTTTAAGATAGTTCATGATTTCATGAGATTTTTTCAGTATAATAAAAAGTAGAAAACACTGCAAAGAAAGAGTAAGTCCAAAGGACTGTGTAGAAAATATTGATAACATGTACAGAGATAACTTAGAATGTCATATCATTCAGACCTTGTTAAACACAAGTTTAGTCTCAAATCATCAGAGCCAACTAAATCAATTCAAACGACGAGGAATTCTCATCTACTCAGACTCCAGATGAATTTCTGTAAATTTTACTCAGTTACATTTCCTAAATCTCAATGTGTGAGAAGACATTTCTAATTGGTTGCGTTGATGATTTAATGATTGTCCAAGTACAGCTTTGCACCTTATATTTTAATAGGTTTCTGACACTTTTCTATACATTACATTCACTATACTGAAGTTTTCCATACAATCAACATTATCATTTTACTCTACACTCCTACTAATATAGTACTGGTAATGTTCAGTAAACCCTATAAATCATATATGTGAAATTTCACTGCTCAATATCAATTAGCTCATCCTGATAAGTTATCTCACTCTTCTCATCCTCAGTACAGATCAACAGGGCTGGAATCTCAGGCTAAAATGAGGATTTCTATCCCAATTAAGCTCGAGCAGCAGGCTCTTGTGAGCCGATACACCTTCGTACACAGACGCCATTCATTAATAATGTCAGTCATGCATTCTGTCAGTTCGTGTGTTTTTTTTCCTGTCTCAGGTAAACAAGGTGTGTGGAAAAAACAGATGGTATGACTCAGAAAAAAACATGATGCAAAGTCTGTAGTAAAAAAGACAAGTTAAACAAAGATGTGATTTTGTAAGCCTTCTTTTACAGGCACTGTAGACAGAAATTATGCATGAACGAAGATCCAAAATAAAAATGAAAAAGAATAGAAGAATATTTATGAATATGTAACAGTTAGTGAACATGCTGGTTTCTAGTGTGGTAATAAATGATTCTACTCACCTTCAATATAAAGCGGTTCTACCACATCATGGTTGATCAGCTCAAAGTTCTCGTGGCCAATCCAGTGCTCCACGTTGCGCTTACGGCCAGTAAAAAAGTTATCAACCACGGTCACCTCATGGCCATCCATCATAAGCTTATCAGTCAGGTGGGAACCCACAAATCCTGCACCACCCGTGATCTACAGCCAGATAAACAAGGGCATTAGACTCCTATTTATACCTCTTATAAAATATACTGTAGAACAATAGTCATAACTAAAGAATTCTAGCATAGAAAACCAATTGTGCTCAAACAGTCTTCTATAATGTAATCTTTTTTAGATGTTTTAGTAGGATAAAGTGATAACTGGATGCAAGAAAAACATGATCGTTTTTGGTCAAACTCCTGACTGAATCAAAACAATGTACTGGAGACTGGGATTTTGTGGTCAGTTTTGGGGTCAGAAGCCAGTTAAATAATTAGCAGAAGGAGTAAAGCAGAGTGGTATATTGTCATTGAAGTGACTTAAGAATTGGAACAAAAAGTTCAAAATGACTAGAAAAATTCATTATAGCCCTAGAATTTGGAACGAGCAGACACCTAGAATGTCTGCTTAATGGCAAAAGTTAATGCAGCTAATTCTGCACTCATTTACCTCGCTCTGGCATAACTGCGCTGGCCAAAGGGTGTAAATGTGGGCTTAATTTTATGGAATGTTTTGTTACTAGCATTAAATCGAATTTGGTGGGGAAAGTAAGAGGATTATCACATAAGAAATTAAATTACACAACACATTTTAATTAGTTGCAGACATGCAAAGGAGCTATTAATATTTAATGAGCATTATTGGTTGAATCAAGGGCAAACACATCCTTGTGCAGAAACAATGTGTAAAGGCATCAACGCTATGACCTGGCAATATACAGTTAGACCCGGAAATATTTGGACAGTGACACAATTCTCAAGATTTGCCCTCTGCATGCCACCACATTGGATTTGAAATGATACATGGATTCGAATTGAAGTGCAGACTTTCAGGTTTAATTCAAGGGGTTGAACAAAAATATCCTATGAAACGTTTAGGAATTACAACCATTTTTCTACAAAGTCTCCTTGTTTCAGGGGCTCAAAAGTGATTGGACAAATTAACATTACCATGAATAAAATCTTCATTTTTAATACTTTGTTGAGAATCCTTTGCAGGCAATAACTGCCTGAAGTCTGGAACCCATGGACATCACCAAACGCCAGGTTTCCTCCTTTGTGATGCTTTGCCAGGCCTTTACTGCAGCCGTCTTCAGTTGTTGCTTGTTTCTGCCTTAAGTTTTGTCTTAAGCAAGTGAAATGCATGCTCAATCGGGTTGAGATCTGGTGATTGACTCGGCCATTGCAGAATTTTCCACTTCTTTGTCTTAAAAAACTCCTGGGTTGCTTTCGCAGTATGTTTTGGGTCACTGTCCATCTGTACTGTGAGGCGCTGTCCGATCAACTTTGCTGCATTTGGCTGAATGTGAGCAGAAAGTATATCCCTATACACTGCAGAATTCATCCAGCTCCTTCTGTCTTCTGTCACATCATCAATAAACACTAGTGACCCAGTGCCATTGGAAGCCATGCATGCCCATGCCATCACATTGCCTCCACCCTATTTTACAGAAGATGTAGTGTGCTTTGGATCATGAGCCATTTCAAGGCTTCTCCATGCTTTCTTCTTCCCATCATTCTGGTACAGGTTGACCTTAGTTTCATCTGTCCAAAGAATGCTGTTCCAGAACTAGGCTGTCTTCTTTAGATGTTTTTTGGCAAAGTCTAATCTGGCGTTTCTGTTTTTGAGGTTTGCACCTTGTGGTGTACCCTGTATTTTTGCGCTTATGAAGTCTTCTCTTTATGGTAGACTTAGATACTGACACACCTATTTCCTGGAGAGTGTTCTTCACTTGGGTGGATGTTGTGAAGGGGTTTTTCTTCACTATGGAAAGGATCCTTCGATCATCCACCACTGTTGTCTTCCTTGGACGTCTAGGCCTTTTTGAGTTCCCGATCTCACCAGTGCGCTCCTTTCTCCTCAGGATGTACCAAACTGTTGATTTGGCCATTCCTAACATTTCCGCTACCTCTCTGATGGAGTTCTTCTTTTTTTTCAGCCAAAGGACAGTCTGTTTCACTTCCATTGAGAGCTCCTTTGACCGCATGTTGTGGGTTCACAGCAACAGCTTCCAAATGCAAATGCCACACCTGGAATCAACTCCAGACCTTTTACCTGCTTAATTGATGATGGATTAACGAGGGAATAGCCCATGCAGCCCATGAAGAAGCTTTTGAGTTAATTGTCCAATTACATGTGGTCCCTTAAAAAAGAGGCAGCTACATATTAAAGAGCTGTAATTCCTAAACCATTCCTCCAATTTGGATGTGAATACCCTCAGTTGAGAGTCTGCACTTTAAACCCATATTGATTATATAACTATATCTTGAATATGTTTTTGGTAAACAGCTAAAATAACAATACTTGTGTCCCTGTCCAAATATTTCTGGGCCTAACTGCAAACCATAATATCATGACATCATTAACATATTGCGATAATTGTTTTTTAAAATAATGCTGTGCAGAAACTTCACTTTCATTTTGATGTTTTACGGGAACCATTCCCAATACTGTAAGACAGTGCTAATGAAATAAAAGCAAGAGATAGAATAAGAAAGACAATAAAGGCTTCAAATGTTAAATCCATCAGATTCTTTAAAAGAAAGATTTTAATATGGCAGGCTTTTTAAAACCACTACACACACCATTGTCAAGTATCTAACAGCAGACGCCTGGAAAACATCAATGCAATTGAATTCCTTTCTCAAGATTAAAGGTCAACCAAACCTTTACAGGAGCAGTCTGGGCTACTCTGGACCATGAACAACGTTACAGCAACGCCTTTCCTGGTATTAATCACTATTTTAGAAAACTGGAATTGTCAGTTGCGTTTCTTCCGACCAGTACATTAGTAACATAACAACAGCATGCCTCTGACCAGACAAGTTGCATACAAGACAGTGCTGCATTCTCACCAAAATCCGCTTTCGATCTTTCTCAGACAGGAACTTCACTGGTGGATACTTTTGGGTAAAACTGGAAAAAAAGAAAACGAATTAATTTTTCAGAGTGCAATTTAACATTTGATTCCACAACACATAACTGTTTGAGTGTCGTATATTGTTGCTTTTTTCTCACCTGCACCAGCATTTCCTTCTGTCCATATTTGATACTTAAAGGTTTTCTATATCATATTTTATTAAGACTATTAATCCTGACCATAAGAAAAAATCTGCTAGTGCAATATAAACGTTCCTTTAATTCATATTTAAAACTCAATATAAAAAATGAGCACGCATATATTATGACTTTTATTGTAGTGTACTGTTGATACAACTAGCATATGAGGTTCGTAAAATATCCAAAGACTAATAGAGACGTCATGACTGAGCTGATTCAACAACATGACATGTTCGAAGCACAATAATCTATTCCATAATTAGATTCCATAGATTCAAGTTGTCAAAGAAAATGTCACAGTAAATATCATTTGCTGACTCAAAGCTGGTAGTATAACTCATTACAATATGAAATTGTATTCAAATTTAACCATTATGCAGTAGGTGCATCGTAAACTGACTCCCTACTACTTATACAGTCAACTGGTGAGAAAGTCCACTGTTCCAATGCATAAATTTTAGGCTAAATGTGAGAGTTATATATTATACAAATCAACATTTTTTCCAAGACCATCTGCACCCTAACTAAAAAGAAAGATTAAGCAGTAGCAGAAAGACTATTTAAAGATACCAGACTATAAAAATACTACTCTTAAACCCACTAGAATAATTTTACATTTGAATACTAAAGATGTGATACTATGGAAGGTATCATACTAAACATATATTTTGATTGTCATGTTACAATTACTGTAAAATTAGCGGTGTTTACACTGTACCCTAAAGTGAACCAATTAAGTTTAAAAGCGTGGGCTTACTGTACATTAAATGTTTCGTTTGTATTTGTGCAGATTTCTCATAACTGGCTACGACAGTAAGGGTGGGTCAGGGGCTGTGTTTCAAGCGAGCATACAGCCTAAAACAATACACGTAAAATAACTAAACACCAATGTGTAACAACACAAACAATGGAATGCAATCAGGAGCTTTGAAACAGAACAATAAATTAAAGTAAGTACTCATACTAAAACAGTCCAAACAGACAAGTCCAAATCAGCAGAGCGGTGTAATTAGCAGTCATGAAGACATGTACCAGGGGAGTCTCAGCTGGTCTGCCTACAGTCTTATTAACCTAATCTGCTCAGAGTCAGTAGCGAGATACCATAAACTCCCCCACTGTTCAGGCTGAATTAATACCTACAGTGTTTGTTTATTTCCAGCTGGATACAAACGTACACAGTGGGCATCATCTCAACCCGGTGGATTTCACAGGGCACTTGCATCAGGTCTGACAGTACATTTGCAATTGGGTGCCTTACTGAGGTAACATTTACTAAAATTGCTGGCATTAAAGACATTGGTAACCATGGCGACTTTTGGTATTAACCCTGTATCCCCAGCTAACTGTGAATCTCCTTCAATTCCACACCACAACAAGGTCATGCAAAGGTGCCATTCAAGAAATGTCTTGTGAATTGAGTAAACTCCAATTTCCAAATCTCTTCTAAAACATGCATGAGGTATACGTATGACTAGGTGTAATTCTGCCTCTGGCTTATTTAATAGCTTCATGCAATCTCTCAGTCCAACTACAGCCCAGGAAAGGTAATTAAAAATCAGACAGAGAGAGAGAGAAGCACACTGCGTGAGATTTCACAGTTAATCGCAAAGTAATTGGGGGAAGACATGCAGTCAAAGTAAAGAGGAAACCCCTGGGTGTATTTTCTGAGGCAGTCACACCTTACAGCACGTGGCTGTGGCAGCACTCGGACGCTGGCCTAATTCCGCACTGCTCAGTCTGTTGTGGACTGATTCATCATGCCTGAAATTGTCCTAGCCATGAGCTTTCTAACATCTGGCTGACTCGCTGCACAGGGTCCTCGGCGGCTATTTTAGCAAAGGTTGGTTTTACAAGTTATTCCTTTCATGTCTTCTTGTGGCTTTGAACCTGATTTAATGAGTCAGTTCACAACAATTCATCTGCAAACTGCTCGTTATCTGTACTTTTCAAACTTTGGGTGGTTTGTTGTAACTTTTCAGAGGATGCAATGTTGCAGAGGATGCATCCTAAACTGACTCCCTACTACTTACACAGTCAACTGGTGTGAAAGTCCACTGTTCCAATGCATGAATTTTAGCCTAAATGTGAGCGTTATACAGTATATTAGACAAATCAACATTGTTTTCCAACACCATCTGCACGCCAACTAAAGTGAATGATCATGTAAAAAATTAAGGTGTACAAGAACAGCATGAATTTACCTCAGCTCAAGATCCCGAATCTTCTCTCTCAGGGGCGCCACAGCCTACAAACAAATGTGCAAGAAGTGAAATGAGCAAATGAATAAATAATCAACAACTTAATAAGAAAGTTCCAGTTGTAGTGGGGAACAAGGAATGAATCGAGCCAATTAGAAATATTAATTAAAAGTCAATTAGGCACGGACTAATTATCGAGGAGATGCTTACAGCTACTGTAAATAAAGTGAGTTGTGGAAGAAGGAAGGAAGCAAGAGGAAACAAGACTGAAAGGGAACAGTGTGCACAATGAAAGTCATTATGCATCTTTCAGAAAGAAAAGTCAATCGAGTATACTTGTAATAGTCTCTGTGTTTCCCCTACCATGATGTAACGGGGACACCCCGTTATAATTCATTTTTGTTATTTATCAGTTAAAAATGAGTTTTGTCTGTATTAAATGGGAAGATTTTACAGAACTGGACTTTGACTGTGCCCTGCTTCCCTATGAGAGTTGTGCGCACTAACAAACAGTGCATGTGTTTACATCGCAAAAATGTCATTCATACGTTTCTGCGCAATTACTTCAGTTTTTGTGATGGCAAGACACGGCACTGGTTCTTGTCTCGTTCTTATTCAGCATCCTGCTTAATGGTGCTTTATTACTGATGGATTTTACTTGATTTTATTCAATTATATTCTTACAGTATAATTAGTTTGTAGACAGTTACGATATGTGACCCTCCACGGCAAAACCAGTCGCTTGTTGCAAATTTTCAAAATTAAGTTATGTTTTCATGAAAGGGCATAAATCAACCTTCAAAACGATACCTATATCGAATGAATCAGACGACATATGACTAAGATATCAACATTCAAAGAGGCGGGTTTCTCCTGTCACACCAAGTGAGAAACGGAGAAATCTGCCTTTGAAGTTGACTATCGACGTAGCACTCACAGACGCTTGGTGCGGTCGCAGCTATGTTTGCATTTACGGTAGCCTACGCTGCATTCACAGCCACACAGGCTATGCAAGCCACACGGATAGCCTATCTGCGTTAGGTTAACTGAGCCGGAGAAATATGTTCACGCTAGTCAACGAGTGGATTTACCGTAAATATTGAAGTAGAGCGGTCAAAACAAGAAACTTAACGTTCTGCTGGAATTGAATTCCTCACCTCAAGAAAGTCACGTTTTTAGGATGGAAAGGGTAAGTTTTTCAGCTAAATTTATTCACAACAGTACAGTACAGACCTTCCACTGTTTCAAAACACTAAAAACATTTTAGCTCATGCAACATAAACGGTCGTTTTTCTCGGAAACCTCCGTTGCGACAAGCGACTGGTTTCGCCGTGCGGAGTCATATATGTGTGCATCTTCTGTAAACCTGTTTTGTGGGATCCTCTTATGCTCGGTCCTCCATTCCCCAGTTGTCCCTGGTACATTCCTAACTTTTTCCCTAACCAGACATCCCTGGCCCTTACACCCTTTCACCCTAAATCCCCATATGTTGTCATCCTAAATCTCCATATTACCAGGTGCAGCTTTGCTTCTTTACCCTTTTCTCGAGTAACGCATATCTTAGCAAGACAAAATAGGCCCTCATGTTAGACGTGGTGTCTCCAACGGCGTCCTTGAGGCCCCGGAGGAGCAGATAAAAAGGTACAATCTTGGGTGCGAGGGAGAGAGAGTTTGGACACAGAGAGAGAAACACTGACCGGTCGAATGAACATCTTGTAAAAACATTGTTGCTCTTTTCTGTAATAGAACTTTGAAACTTCATGAACTCTCCTCCTCATCACTGACTCTTCATTCTCAACCCGAGAATCCAGCACTACCATTGCGGCTTTGGTTAGCTTACTGCTCCCACATTAGAGCGTAGCCACTGTACACATGTGTATATTAACGTAGACCCAACTAATCGATTATTAAACTATCTTAATAATCGATTCTAACAGATTTAACCCATTAATTGTTGCAGCCCTAACACACACACACAAAATCATACAAAAACAGTCCCAGGACACTGGAAACAGAAGAAAGAAGGTGAAGAAAAGAATAGATTCCATGAAAGCATGAAAGAAACAGATTACTAAAGGTCACTACATAGAATTACAAAATGAGGTGTGACTGAAACATCTAAAAAAGGAACATGATAATGTTTTAATCTGAAATCAAATTACGCATCATGCTATTCAACATTCCATTAAAAGAACTCCATTAACATTCAGACGTATAAACAGCACACCTTCAGGGGGAAAGTAAAGACTGCTGGAGGTCATTTCTGCTGTAAGACAGCTTTAATAAAATATCAGTCAAGGAAAAAAAGGTCATCCTTTTAAAATGACAGCTCACACACCAACAAATTAACCCAGATATGTGAAAATGAAAACACTTTTAACACTTAAGGTCAGGGAGATATGGTGAAAACTGTTGGAGATATGGTGAAAAGCTGTTTTCTAATGAGTTTTTGCCACTGGTGAGTAGGCTTTTGGATCAGTAATGATATGAAATGAATGCTGACTTTAATGTGTGTTAATGAAGGAGTGTGTAGGTCACTGCACTATCACTCTCCAAAATGTCAAAACCTGCAGAAATTGACCCCCCTACAACAAAGACAGTGGAAAGAAATAACAATTAGAAAACCATCACATGACTTTACTGATTCTAGCACGTGGTTATTTTTTTAAAAATTACTTTCCACTTGAAAGCAGAAATACTGTTTTACTGTCACAACTAGAGCTGCAGCTATCGATTCTTTTTGTAAGTGACTATTCTATTGATTTATTTTAACAATTGATTGAGTATTCGGTAATCAGATCTATTTTTTTTAGGTTTCTTTTTAAAAAATCTAAATTAACCCATACATCCCTGAGAGAATTTGGGCTGTTTTTCTATACCTTTGTTTTTAGGCTTATTGTAGAGTGTGTGTAGAAGTTATCCATACATGCCTTATGTTACTGTGTTCAGGACGCCCTGCACTACTCAGATTTGTCATAGTTTGATGTGTAAATGCTGACACAGTCTTGAAATCAGCAAATTTCTGATGAAAACTGGCCTGCGCCTGTAGAAATGTTTAGGTTTTTTTTTTGTTGTTTTTTTTTAGCTTTATGTAGTATAGAAGTGTTGTAACTATAGATACAACTACTAGAAATAGTAAAGAAGTGTCTTTTTTATTTGCTTGTTGAGTTTTAATTATGCATTCTATGGCTTGGTACCATGAAGAAAAATAAGGTTAGTGCCAGGCGGGAACACTTCTTTATCCGTTTGGTATCTGTCACGATATAGAATAAATTCTTTGATAATGCATTTTCTATATTTCTTGATTGATTACTCTCCAACATTAAAAAATTGAGAAAATAAATGTGAAAATGAGGGGGGAAAGAAAATGAAGAAATGCTGAAGTTGGGCTAAACCAATTTGGCCTATAAAATGAGTTGCTTTTGCCCTGTCTGGGAGAGAACTACATTTCCCAATCCCCTGTATGCCACTTGGAGCTGCGTCAAAATAAATTGATGGATATGCAGAAAATCTCAATAAATGAATGTATTGTGAGTAGAATGCCAGTTGCTGTGGTTATTTATTAGCTAAAATATGAGTTTTGTCTGTAATGAAGGGGCAGATTTGACTGAACTGGAGCGTTTTAGTGAGTAACGGTGCATTTCTGCATTTTTACGCATTTACTTGTATTTTTGTATACGGAATATTACACAAATACTTTCACATACATAAGAATCAGTTCCTGTCTTCATCGTGTCACTGAAAACATTGCGCGTCACTAATAAGCACTTGTGTGAAACACAAGAGGCGCATGCTCACACAAGTGGGGGAAAAAAACTGAAGCTTCGATTCTAAAAAAAACGGCCTCAACCATTTTTTGTAACCGATTTATTCAAGTTATTCGAATCACCACCACATAAATGAGAGTAGAATTATGCATATTTCGATGCTAAATGAGTCTTCAATGAAGTCACTAACCAAAATTCGTCACTTTCGTTTCTTGATTTTAAACCAGACAGCTGCTTAAATTATTTAGCTAGAAATAGAAGAATCAAAGATCTTGAATAAGACCTTAAGTCAGCATATTCAAAATTTTATAATGCTAATATAGGCAACAATTCACTTTCATACATTGTCTTTAGACAGAGTGCTTAAAATGATTGTTAGGTCCTTACTGTTTCGGAAACTGTGTAAAAAGCAACCAGTGAGCTCAACTGACGTAAAGCGCCTCACTAATAAAGCTAATTAATAACACAAGTCCTGTTAATTAAAACATTAATGATACTGGCCTCTCACTTGGCTTTATCATTTGCTTTCAGGAGTGCCTGCTTCAAACAGAAAGAGGACAAGGAGCAGCAGGAGACAAATAGAGACAACCCGGAGCAAGGGGGAAAATCTCTCAACAAGGAAAAAGGGGATTAAACAAGATGCAATTTGTCTTCACCAACCTCATCTATCCTCTGTTCAATCTTCATCTCTCCGTGCTCCTGGATGGACCTGTGTGCATGTAAACAGACAGAAGAGCAGCTGGTGATAAATGCATATGCGAAAGCACACAAACAGGCAAAGCCCCTGAGAGCCCCTGCTTGAAATACTGTGCATTTTGCTTCAGGAGCTGACGTGGTGGAGGCATTCAAGTAGCTCAGAGTCAACATTGCCACATGATGCGGAATGAGACAGAATGAAGTGAGCTCTGTACTGATCCCTTCGTCAGGGTTTCCACCACGCCACAAGTGGGCCTAAGCCATGTGCTTAATCAGGAAACTCGTAATAGCTTCTAAAAAGCTCTCTGCACAGATCACACATTTAACATGAACATGAACAGAGAATATACCCTTACTTTAACATACTTGTTATAAATACAGGTTGGTATTCATAGTGAAAAATGAATCTTGCATACAACGCGCTGCCCGCTGCCCTTTATAAAGTCACTATTTTATTTATTTTAAAACCTTTAAACAGATTAAACTTTTTCACAGTGGTTTTTTGATTACTATTTGTTTTGATTCAGTTATTATTTTCAAGGTATTGCCATTGTTTGCGTTTAAAGATGTGGGAAAGGCACAATAAAAATAAACACACTCCTGGCAATAATTATTATTATTGTTACAAATATAATAAGACAATCAGCATCACTGTTACAATATTATTTCAAAATATAGCATATGCTTTATAATGAATTGGAAGCTGGGTAGTTGTCAAATTGTGTCATTTGATTTGTAAACACAGTATGAAACCAGTATTACCTCATATTGGTGTAGGTTCCCCAGACAGCTAAAAAAAAAAAAAAAAAAAAAAAATAGAAAAAAAACACAATATTAATAATTAAGCACAACCATGCCAATTAATTCCTACATCAATTAGAAAATAAAACAGTCATAAAAAGACATGGAAAATAAAGCCAAATAAAGCAGAGGTTCAATGAAGATAATTGGAATCTGCAGAGGCTCCTCATCAGCACAGTGTTTTCATTTCCAGATGGTTTTAGGGTTATAAAAACAAAAGACAAAGGCCCCGGAGGTTATTCTGGGGTTAACATGCTTTATTGGCTCCCTGCAGGCTTGTGTATGTTCATTTAGACACATTAAGCTTTGAGCATGAGTCCAGACCTGCCTGCGGTGCCACAACCCCAAGCAATTTTCTCAACATGAACAGGACAAGCACTCAGCGACACTAATTACTTCACTGAACCTTTGTTTTCCACAAGCAAACACATCCAAGTGTGGCAAAAAACACCTGCAATCTTGGGTTAAAACACAGAAAATCTGAACTGGCCACAGAACATACTAAGGCCATCTCTAATAATAATATTAAAAATAACACTATAAAACAAATACTACACAGAGTACAAGACAAAGAATATAAAAATGCCTTATGTAAATGATATACAATTTGAATACTAAATCTCTCCAAACGTTAGTTAATTAGTTTCACTGTATTTTATACTTGGCAAAGTCATGTCTGATTGATGACGACATGCTTTAAGCTTCACATCCTGCACATGAGTACATAGCTTAAGTCATCAAGGACAGCTCCTGTCTAGATCCATAAATCCCCAAGATTTCAGCAGATATATGTGATACGATATATGAGATCTGATGACAAATTTGATGACATAATAAGGTGGAAAGCCAGCATGATGATCATTTCTCACTAAGTAAAGCTATACCCAAACAGCCAAGGTTATATACTGTATACACAAACACACACACAGGACATTCCTCGGCCAAATCATAACTTATTAATATGCAACATTCTCCTCATCAATGCACACACTCACTCACAATTTCATTTCTAATTTGAATTTACTAGGCCTGGCATATTGCCTGAAAATGCACAAACCAACATTTAAAAACATTTTTGAATTAATCTTGCTCATCTCAATAAGCTCAATTAAAGCTTCCCCAATGCATATTATCAACAGTAGAGGTCGACCGATATGGGTTTTTCTAAAGCCGATGCCGATATTTAGAAGTCAGGGTCAGCTGATGGCCGATATATGCTGCCGATATTTTTTTGGCCAATAATTAGACATTTCCCGCCTGTTTGTTTAGTAAAATATCACACTAATAATAACAAAGGATACACTAAATTTCTCAAGTTAACATTTAACACTGACTAAACATAAATATAAACATAAATAAAACTGTAAATGTCTAAACAATAAATAAATATATAACATTTGAACTTGACTAATAATTTGTAAACAAAAAGTTTTCAAGTTACAAACTGAGGGAAGATAAAATTGTAAACAACAATACAAAAAGGAGAGTGCAAATAATCTAAAGGAGAGTGCAAAACTTCTGGCTGGGGTCCTGCAGAGGCGACAGCATGGATCACGTGTACCGCAGCAAAACTGGGCTGTCCGCAGAGATGCCTGAATATCGGCGTACTAAACTCAGATATCGGCCGATGCCGATATTGTAAAAAATGCTAAATATCGGCTGACCGATATATATCGGTCAACCTCTAATCAACAGTCGTCCTCTTAAAATACTACATCTAGGCATGATTTTGACTTGAAGTCATATCACTTGCCCCTACAGTCCTGGCCAAAAATATTGGCACCCCTGCTTTTATATCAGATAACGCAACACTTCTCCCATAAAATTGCTGAAATCACAAACGCTTTGGTATTGTCATGTTTATTTCTTTGGTAGGCATTTAAAAAAACACAAAAAAACATGAAAAAAGCAAATCTGAGACATTCCACATAAAACTCAAACATGGACTACTGTATAGACACTTTAATGAATGAGGCAGTCATTATTATTATGTGGCTTAAAATTATTTATAGAGCTCCTGTTCATGGTTTATGGATATAACACTTAGGGTACACACCAACAGAAACTGTAGAACATGCATAACAGCATCAGCAAGACAAATAAATTACCCTTTAGCTTTCAAATAAAAAGACATCAAATCCAATTTCCGATGTAAATGTGAGGAAATGTCACCCACCAAAAGTGATAAACCAGTCAAACAATTTATGGTCACCAATACCAATACCAGCAAATGATCTACTTGTTTGACCATGTGAACCTTTGAGGCTTAATTATATGATTAATCAAAGTTTGACATGAGAATGGTGCTGCTGACTAATTTTTTTCAGGCAATTTTAACCTGAATCGAATTATAATCCATCTTTAATCAAGTCTTTAAGTTCATGTCAGTTGGACATGCATGAATTTTAGCAGTTATTTTTAGAGGCCTGCTCATTTGTGAGTGAGAGGGAGCAACTTGTTGGAAGTTTGGCCTGAACAGTACAGCAGCTTGCCAAGGTCACCCAAAAACACGTACACAGTGTCCCAGCCCCACTTCAGAGGCTTACACACAAGTAGAGCAGCTATTCATTACTGAACTATCACTGCTGACCCAAAACTTACCATTTGTTCCTAATACATCACAAATACATTGAGAAGAACGTGTGTAATTTGTCAGCATCTGAGGCAGCGTCTCACAATATGTTGAGAGATCAGTTTATGGTTTGCTTAATTCAAAAATCTTGTTTGGATATTAAAAACAAAAAGAGAACAGAAGCAAAATAATAAACCATATCACTGTAAACTTATATTTGTTCATATAACTAATACGTTGTCCTGATAAACATTAAAACAATAATCCTGACATATAAAACACTAATGCGTTGGATGTTTACTTTCCATGTGGGCTTTAGCAAACCGTCCAGACTCTGTAGTGAAGTCACGTCTGATGTTAGAGAGACTTGACCAATCACAGGCCAAATCATACATGCAGGAGTATTCTGGGCTTCACGCAGCACCTAAATGATGTCTAGCCAAAGTCAGCAATCATCACTAATATATGTCCTAGGATTCCCTTTGCCACAGATTCACGGATCTACTCCACTGCAGTGCTGAACACATAAACAAACATGTTCCATGTGCAAAACACAGCAGAGAAATTGAATTAGGCTCTTAAATATGCAAGAAATGATACATTTTGTTTCAGCAGTCACACAGAATGGAATCACATCCATACTTTCACTAAAACAAGCAACAATCGGACACTTATGCAACTTTCTGCCAGTCACATTCCAGAAAGGCCCACTGACAACACGCTACAACAGTACACTATATAAGCAGTCAAAATGAATGAAAACTGAGCTTTCTTTCAGACAATGTCTTAAGCCTGGAATATACTTGCTGTTAACTATGTAGATATGTACGTACGTACAGGCGCGATCCGTTTTCCTGCGTTGTTTGTGTCGGTTTTTGTGCACGTACTCAAAAATTAACAGAACGTATATGGAGATGCAATACCTGCATAATTTATAGGGGGCAGTTTTGGGAGATCTGCACTCAAAAGTCAAGAAAAGAATTCTCCATTTTGCTGACGAGATCTATTAAGTGGTCGAACGTACCATCTCCGCAAATTTCGTTTAATTCTCTAGTGCTGTCTCAGTATGATGAAGATTAATGTTTCTTCGAGTGAAGACGGGTTGTTTGGAATAACAGATGACGATTTTAAGATACAGGTATTCATTCATTTATTAGGTTTGCGGCCTCGACACTGACTCCTGGTGGTAAGGAGTACACACTACAGATTACGACGCACAGTACGGACGCAAGCATATCGGCACAAACGTTAACAACGCAACTGTGTACGGATACGCACTCGTAGCTCACAGCAAGTATATTCCAGGCCTTACAGTGAAACTCCCTTGCAGCAGATTTGTACTTATACTGGGAGATGGCATTTAGAAACTGCTGCAGCTTTTATAATACCATATGTTCCTGAGGTACTTGTCAAAGACATAACGACAATATAAAAGTGACTGAACTGCTGTGAGTTAATGAAAAGAAAAAACATGTCTGTACCAAGTGAACTGCAAACTACTCCATAACTGCACTATTTTAAATTAGTTTGAGAAATATAATAAACTCCTGACAAAAATCTATTCAATTTGCTTCTTTCGTCACTACCCACAGTTTAAGGAGGCCAGGTCTTATCTATTAGGAACTGAGCTGATCCAGAGAGGGTTGTATTAGGCCACTCTGTGCCCCAGGACATGGAGACCAAAAGACGTACTGAGGATGGGGTGATATCAGGTGTTATCAAGAATGAATCCCTAAAGAGTTTGAAATGCTGTCAAAGACTCTGTATTTTAAGATAAAATACTTAATTTGCATCTAGGAGTGCACGGCATAAATGGTATAAAAGGTATGCGATATAAATTTGGCCAACGATAGAGATTTTGATTACACCGGCATACCACTGAAATTTCCGCTCTTTGCCTGCGAAAATTACGTAATCAAGTCGCATCAAATGCGCGGAAACCACACCACGAGGCATTTGTTTTCGGAAAATGAAGAGAGTGTATGGAAGAGCAGCTCGTTAAGAAGACCGGTGCAACGTCCATAATCTGGACATGGTTTGGATTTAGGGTCTCGGATACTGAGCAGAAAAACATAATCTGCACAATATGCTGGGCGATAGTATTTGCAAAGAGAGGTAATATGAGCAATCTGTTCTACCATCTTAAAACGAAACACGCTGTTGAATATGAGAGAAACCAAAGAATACGCCTTTCTCAAACGCCAAGTCAGTCTCAGAGCACAAGTGATAAAAAAGTTGGCCAGCAGACCTCAATCACCTAAGCATTTTCTAAAGGCTCTCCGTATGACAAAAAGAGTCAGCGGTGGACGGAAATTACAAATGCTATATCTGTATTTTTGTGCAAGGACATGTTGCCTTTCCAAACAGTGGAGAGAAGCGGCTTTAAAGAAATGATTAAAGTCCTTGATTCCCGATACGCGGCACCTAACCGCACATATTTCAGCGAAGTCAAAATGCACAAATTGCATGGCAAGGTCAACAAGCAAGTAAAAACACATCTCGGTGGCATCAAACATTATGCTACTACTACTAAAGGGCATTTAGCACTGGTGGCAACATTGTAACATGCCACCAGTCTGCACTTAAGCCAGAGACTATGGACAGGCTTGTGTTCCTGGCAAAAAATCTGCATAAACTGCCATAAAACTAATGTTAAAACTAAAAAAGTGTTCTTTTTTGGACTTTATTTAATTTTTTTCATCTGTTGGTCTTTGTTTACAGAAAAGAAAGTTATTGAACTTTAAGAACTTTTTAGCACAGTTTGCAACAATGTAGCCCTTTAAATTGTTTTCATATTTTTTATTTAATAAAAAAAATATTCCAGGTTCACAACTACTTTGAAATGTCTTAACAGTTCATTATACGACTTCCTGTTGGAATGCCTTTGCTATGGACATATGTTACCCTTTCAAAAACAGTTATATTGAAATTTACAGATCTAATTATATACCGCAATATATACCGTCTATCGCATGGGCCTCAAAATGTACCGCAATATGATTTTTTTGCCATATCGCACAGCCCTATTTGCATCGCATACATTGTTTAAAATTTACTGAACAGACACAAAAGAGCATGTAAACCGTGTACCGACGCTCCCCATCCAACCTGATGGAGCTTGAGAGGTTCTGCAAAGAAGAATGGGGGAAACTGCCCAAAAATTGGTGTGCCAAGCTTGTGGTATCATACTCAAAAAGACTTGAGACTGTATACTTATATACATTTTTGTTTTTTATTTTTAATACATTTGCAAAAGCTTCAAATAAACTTTTTTCACTTTGTCATTATGGGGTATTGTGTGTAGAATTCTGAGGTAAAATATGAATTTAATATATTTAGGAATAAGGCTGTAACATAGGATATTGTGGAAAAAGTGGAGCGCTGTGAATACTTTCCGGATGCACTGTATCTGATGGAACTTTTTGAGCATGGTTGTTTTCATCAAATCCTTGCTTTCTTTTTCACAAGTGATCTGTAAGGAGCCTTTTTTCTCATATCCACCCTTTTGTCCCAGTTTACACACATTAGCTGGTATAGGGGTGGGCGATATATCGAATATACTCGATGTATCTCAGCTTGTTCCATGTGCGATGTAGTAAATGACTATATCGTGACAATCGAGTATAAATCCTAACGTTATTGTTAAACAGACAGCATGCACTTCGCTTTCGAGTTTTGCTTTTCTGCCGCGTCAAAGCAGACAGCTCGCTCCCTCGCCCATCCAGAAAACTCCTAGTGCATGCGCATTTTGTACTGCTTTCGTGCTTCGTTTCTCTGCTCGCTCCCCTGCCTATGGCATCACATCAATGCCAAAACTAGAGCGCGCAAAACGGCTTGCCGCAAAAATTCCACGAGCGTAAATTTCAAAGTCGCGAGCGCAAATGTGAAACTCGAGAGCACAAAATTAAGAATCGAATGCGCGGTTGTGATAATATTGCGTGCAAACTGTATTTTTGCTCCCGCGAATGTCTTTTTCCTCTTAATGTGTTAAATGGCCTCGCGCGCAAAGTAGATTACCGACGAGCGGCTTTTTTTCTCGAGTGAGATTTTATCGCGCGCGGTTTGAAAGGGGCGGGTTTTGGCAGTTTGGGGACAGACAAGTGGGCAGGGGGAGTCATTGATTGTGTGCTTATTAAATGTGTAAGACCTAACTATTAAATTATTATTATAAGGTCGATAAACTATAACTTGCGTTTAACCTACCTGCCGCTGTTCCTCTTCCTCCGCCATCTTCGGTAATCTACTTTGCGCGCAAGGCCATTTAACACATCGAGAGGAAAAAGGATTAAAAATATAGTTTGCACGCAACATTACCACAACCACGCACTCGACTCTTAATTTTGTGCTCTCGAGTTTCACATTTGCGCTTGCGATTTAGTTTAATTTTACCACAAAATAAACTATATCAATGTAAACGATATTGTGTAATCCTATATCTCGTATGAAAATGTATCGATATATTTCAAAAACTCGATATATCGCCCAGCCCTAATCGCAATATTATTTTTATGCCATATCGCCCAGCCCTAGCCTGGTACCTCTTACTTCATCATAATAAACCTCCTCCCTTCCCTTTAACTCTGCTCTCTCAAAATCAAATCTGAGAAGAATTTCTTTCAATTATCCTGATATATCTAAACAGGACTGTCTTCAATTAAGGTACCAAAGATGGAAAACAGGCCATTATGTTGACCCTTCTTTGAGGAATCAAAATAAACAACAAAAATGTATTTTGATCCAGAAGAATGTCCAGCATACAGAGATGTTCAGCACCACGGAGAGCAACTGTCTGTCAAGGTTGTGGCAGTTTGACACACAGCACAGGGCATGTGAAAGGTCAGAGGAGCTGTAGGGTGTCACACATATGAAGGCCTGTATTATTCAAAACCAAAACAAGTTTGTTAATATTTTGCTACCAAAGGCCTTTCTTAAGACCTGACTACAAAAATATACACAAAATGTCAATACATACCTATAAGTGTTCCACAGTAAAGGTGGTAATATTAACAATATCATAATTATTTCAAATTTTTACCTTCATTAAGATTAATAAATGATCATTTAGTGATGTGCTTTTCATAGGCTGTGATGCTGTAAATTCTAATAATGAAATATGTGACCCTGCCTATGATAACCCAGCTAAAGTCATTTTTTGGCAACTCTCTGTTTTATATATAAAATAATTCTACATAATTTAAAGAACATTTTCTGAAAATTTCACCTTGATATCTTTAATACTGACCAAGTAAGGCCATGTCAAAGATTTGACAAATTACAGGCTCAGAAAAACAGGTTTTTGAGAAATTTCAATGTAAAACACACATATTTTCAACACTGATGCATCTTTGAACCATAATTATCCTGACTGTGTGTCATATACCAAATGAAAGCTTACATTCTCCCATTTCAAGTGATATATGACACATTTATGGAAAAATTCTGATACCTTTGGAAAATGGGTCTATTTATTATGATACGCATGGCGAAAAAGCATGCATATCAACACGAAAAAGCATGTTTAAACACTCGGCTACCTTCTGTCCCTTGCTTACTGGCGCCGCCATGGGGGATGGAAAAAAAATTTACCTCAGAATTACCTCACAGTTAGCATCGAAGTCTTTTTTTTTGAGAGATACCAAGCATAAAATGTCGATGAAATAGCCTGGTTAGATTGACAAAACGTTCATCTACGACGTTAGAAAAGCAATGTTTACGAAGCCAACCTCCGGTATTTTCCGGTGGAAAATGAAAACGTAAAGTGAATAAAATCACGAATTTCGGTATTTATCCTGTTAGAAATTACATTTCAAACATTACATCTGAAAACCTCAGTACATAATCTATCATTTACTGCAATAAAGTCATATGGCATATTGTTGACATTTTTCTTGCTATGACTACTTTGACGCTCTTTATTTCATAATTAGATTTGGCGATTTTAGCCGGGTTTTCACAGGCGGGGTCACATATATGCTTGAGTCACTTTTTAAATGAAACACACGCATACTAAAACGAACTGTAGACTGCACACAGATTAGGTAAGTAAGACTCTGATAATCATGACTGGTCAGTTTCTCTCTTACTACTGCTTTCTGTTTGTCTAATAATAGTGAATGATTAGACATAATTTATGAAAATGCATTTTCAACTAGAAACTCCCTTAAATGGATGTTTATGACCTCAAGCTGCAAAAAGAAAATCTGTCACTCACACATATAAAAGGACGTGGGGAGAAAAAGAGAGTAAGGATTTCATAGACCAGGGTAACACCTTGAATCTGTGGCTACTGACAGTGTTCTGAAGAGGGGAAATGCAAACCACAAGCACAGTGTTGAGAGTCTTAAGACTCACTGTTGCAAAGGACATTCTGTCTAAAATGATCCAACAGTAGGGGCTACTGCACAAATCACAAATAATGTACTGTATAAAGAAGGTGATGGGTGTAATGAGTCATGACACATAGCGTAGCCTATTATAGGCACCTTCAACGGTAAACAGAGTTAGCATTATGCCTGACTACGTTTTTGCACAAAATTCCTAATTACCTGACCAGACAGACATACTGTAAGTTAACCTAAGACTTGTGTGTAGGTACAATAACTGATTTATTTTTCTACCTGTGATAACTAAAAGTCTATTGAAAGTTATTGGACGGAGACGCTTCCTTCAGCATCACTGCATTGTTGTGCCAAAGTTCAATGTCATGCTATCAGTGAAAAACAGGAAAAGTGGAAAAGTATGTGTGTGTGTGTGTGTGTGTGAGAGAGTGAGAGAGAGAGAGAGAGAGAGAGAGAGTGATATTTAGTAAGATACAGTATACAGATATAGGCCTGTCGCGATAAACGATAAATCAATTAATTGCACGATAATTAAAATGAGGTCGATCATTTTTCCGGCCGCGCTAATTTTCATTTGCATGCTTGTTTGTTTTCCTCGTGTCTTTCTCTACCAAATGGGAATATCTGCTCTTTTTAGCGAACCGGGTCATTTGGCTCAGCTCACCAAGAAGAGCCGGCTCTTTCGGCTCCTAAACGGCTCTTTTTAAAACCTGATGCTGATTAGCGTGACCTGATTTGAGCTTGTTAAAAATAAGACGCCGTCTCGTGGGCGGGCTTTTTCGGAAGACAACGTGTTCCGGCCACTGTCGTCCTTAATGTTTAGGCAGCTCAAAGAGCCATCTCGTTCGCGAACGACACATCGCTAGTAATGAGGAGTGAAGTCTCGTGTCAGTTAGGCTACTTGCCAGCCACATGGTCTCGTACCACAGAGTGTAGCAAGGCAGAGAAAACGCTAACGCTAGTTGAGATTCGGAAAAAACTGAGATGGAATTGGTTTCAAAGCCGAACGCGACAGCTTCAGTGCGGGAGCACTTTGGATTCAAACCGAATGACCATGATGAACCACTTAACCTGTGCCTGCCGGTATGTTGCATTTGTTGTAAAACAGTAGCAACTAAACATGGCAATACAACAAACATGCATCTGCACCTAAAACAATCATCTGATGCAGTTTTCCCAGCTAGGAAAAAAGAAATACAACAGATGTGCCGTCTCCGTCTTCCCGTCAGTCCACAGTCATTGGGGCGTTTAATCGACAAACAAAATATAAACAGGGCAGTGTAAAATAGTGCGCACTCACAGTGTAGTTTAATATTTTAAGGGCGATTTTGTTTACAGAGATTTCATAATCCATTTTATTTCTTGTTTTTGGTTGTGTTTGGTTTTTATTCAAGGGCATTTTTTTGTTAACAGAGACTGAGAGTCCATTTTCTTTATTGTTTTTGGTTGTTTTGTTTATTTATTTTGGATATTAAAAATGTCTTCCAGTCCAAGTGTTAAATGTTCTTTAGAAATTAAAGTTTATTGATCGTTGAAAGGGTGTACTTGCATTAATATGCCATTATCATTACATCAGTTGAAAGTGGTCTCACAACAACAATATTATAGTTTATCGCAATAATTCCTGGGACAATTTATCGTCCAGCAAAATTTGTTATCGTGACAGGCCCATACAGATAGTGAATGAGTGTGAGACATAGTAAGTAAGAGCAAGAGTAAGCGGATGAGCATTAGTGATAGGGGAGTAAATCACAAGTTTAATCACAAAACGATACTGACACTCATTCAACTGCTAACTATTCAATGTCTACCGACACAATATTGATTTGACTTGAGACACAAAAGCAGCTAAAATGACAATTTTATTCCTGAGCATCAGACCTATTCAACAGACATGTAAAAGAAATCTTTTAATAAAAATCCTATATTAATATTCTGATCAGTATATGGTTATTTTAGAATATGTATGATTGAAGTTTTCATTGTGGACTGATGATAAGGGTGGATTTATGAATCGATAAAGGCTGATGTATCATTACACCCGTCGTGAGTAGTGGGGGGGGGAGTGATACAGTGACTAAAGGAGAGTGAGTGAATGAACAAGTAACTGAGAGTGACAGCGTGAGTAACTGAGGGTGAGATTAAGTCAGCATGAGGTGAAGAGAGTGAGAGACATTGAGCGAATGACAGTGAACTAGTGAGCGAGTGAGACAGAGAGAGAATTACAAAGCCATTCAAACTTGTTGATTTTCGTGAACGTTTCAGTCATGATCCAAGATTATTTGCTACTCACAGGCGATGTAGGCGATGAGAGCGAGTGCGACGAGCAGCTTCATCATTCTTCTGTTTATGACCGTTATGAGCCACGACATCCGCAACATCCTCCAGCTCACAGAACATCGAGCCCGGAAGCCGCGGCGAGCCTCACAACTCCTGCATCGCCAAACACTGGAGGCGCAAACACTCCGGGACTAAGTCGAGTTCACAAGGCTCGACCCGGGAGTTTGACCTACAACTTCACCTCAATGTGTACAGGCTTATGCGTCCGCAAATTCTCTCCCAGACTAACTAAACTCTACAGCGGCGCGTCACAGACCTGTATCGTAAGTTTGAGCGTTACATGGACACCAGCGCGGGCGCGTTAGCTTCCCGTGCCCATGCTAATTAAGCTAAGTCTCGCCCCGCTAACACTGCCTTTACGCAGGCCCTCTCTTGTAAATAACGCAGTTAAGCCCCGCTTATCTTTTTACATATTAAAGAGGCACTGAGTTGAGCGCTACACCGCGACCACGCTTTGCGCTGCCAGCGCGAACTTCCCGACAGCTGGCTAGTTAGCTGGGCTGCTAACTGCCGAGTTTAGAAAGCACTGAGTTCGATGTGGACATGCTGATCGCTAGTTTCTTTCTTGTCTCGAGTACTACACCAGTCTCTTACTCTAATGGAACAGGCTCATACTGTGGGCGAACGACCCGTTTGAAACACATACAGTAGCCGAAATAAGAGTTGCAGCGCCGTGCGGCTTCTCCATGTACTTCTTGAAGTGAGCTGTACACAACACGAGCGATGACGTCGGCTATCGGCTAGTTGCCCTGCCGCGATAGCAGGTACCCACGCACGACTAAGTTGACGAACACACCCGGCGTTAATCGCGCTGCGATTAAATTAGAATTGAACGCCGTGTATTCCGGCTTAACTCGACGGTAACAAACGAAAGCAGATAGTCCGTCTGTGTTGTAAAAGGCAATACGAGCGTTGCCAGTGGAAAGCACTCGAGTACAGATCTGTTCACCCTGAGAACAGAGCCCCATTCATCCACTCAAGACAGCTCAGCGGGACTCGATCGAGACCGAGTGTGATTAATGCCGAGTGTACTTTTCCACTTCACTGTTATTACATCAAGAAGATTTCTACCTATTAAAAGTTGATACCTGCAAACTCTTAATTTATATGAATTAATATATTGCTTAATTATATATGTTAATTTACTTAATTACTGGCGAAGTAGGTGGAGTAGTAGAACACATAAATGATGTTCACTGTAGTGCATGTATGCTGGTGTAGTGCAAATAGACAGTGGGTGGAGAGAAATGACCAGACTTGGCCACAGTTAAATTACCTTGGTGGCCTGATTTCCATTAAGTTGGGTAAGAGTTTAAAAGCTATGAAGCTATGAAGGAGCTGTGTAGATCACATATGTGGTCCAGTTGGTGATAAACCTACCTCACCCAGGGCAGCCTGGTGAAACCGTGAATGCATGCATATGTGGAACTATCTATAATATTTTCAGGTCATATTTTCAGGTCAGTTCTTTTCATGTGAGTGAATACACCGTTAATGATCTAGGCTAGGCGTCAATGATCTCTTTGTGCTGAGTGCACAATTTGCTGCAGCCTTATTATAGAGAGGGAGAAGGCAACAGCAAGCCAAATGACTTCAGTAATGGCACCTTCAACAATGACCGAGTGGAAGTGAATGAATAGAATTGATGTATTGTGAGATGCTCATGTTTGTGTACACAAATAATGCACACACATTTAATATTTGGTTTCTGTTTTTTTATTGATGTATAATAGGGTGAACTGACATTGATTTAGGCAATAAGTTAATTTATATTTTGGAAAAATGAAAGCTTCCTTAGCAAAGGGCTAAATAAAAAAAGTCATTTGGGAAACTACTGTTTGTATATACTGTGGCATTACGTATTTTCTTATTTATAGCCTCCTGATGAGCTGGCAAAAGAAGAACAGTTTTTTCTTTTTTAGGCAGAGTGGGGGGTTGGATTGGCATGTATGTCTCACATCGATATGTGTTGGTGATGGTGGTCTCTGGGAATTGGAATGACTCGACAACAGACGCAAATGAGAATGGCTTCTATTTTCCAGGGGGAAGGCAGCCAGGGGGTTGATGATAGAAATCTGTCTAGAGATAATTTTGCACTAACAAAATGAGTTAATTCGACACTAGCTGCTGACTGTAGGTGGTGATTAAAATAATCACTAGAATGATCATTTATTTAGTTACTTCACACACATATTTGTGGAACCTGTGATGACAATTGCAGTTTTTATTGAAGTTCAGGAAAAGGTGATTTTGCCCTAAATGGGATGGAACATTTGAATAATGCACATAATGAGTTAATAATGACAAAGCTTACACTCGAGCATCTGTGGTGCCTCTATAATTTAGGCTATAAATTAAGCATTGAGTATTAACCCTGCAGGTGTTTTTGTGGACCGATAATATTTAATCATCACTATAATTTCCTGGATATTGTGGGAAAACAAAGAGGTCCTTAGCAAAGAAGGAAAGATTACTTTGGAAATCCCAGCTCGTATCTAACACATAGTTCTAGCTCCACCCCTTTTCTACTGTTCTTACAATACTTTATATATAATCTTTATATGGAATAGTATTGTGTTAAATTACTGTCATCTTTTATTTTTGGAGAAAGCATCCCATTGCACCTCTTGTACTCCCTGAAAATATGGGGGGAGCCAAAATACATAGCATGTCTAAAAGGACATTAGAATGTTGAAAGCTTGTATGAATAATTCAGACTATTTTAATGAGTCATTTGTCAGCTTGACGAATACCTCTGTCTGCTAGACAAAGTACATAATTAGCCGTGGCACCTCACTACATTGTAATTTTATTAATGATAATGAGTGTTTATCAATTTCAGCATTTTACTTATATTTTTTAGTCGTTCATGTCATTAAGAATAAGCCAGCATTCTTTCTCTGTGCGTTTCAGGACTCCTTCAATAGGATGTTAATCAAGTTGATCATTTCTTTTAAAGGCGATAGCTGGAAGAACATGTATCAATGAGACACTGAGGGCTGGGGACAACCGAAAGGCATCTGAATCTTGCACATCTTTAATTCAAAATATGCACCCTTGGGAAGGGCCGTATTAGGCAAAGCCAGCCTTCATTTGCAGTTCACCCTTGAGTCTTTGCATGAAAGATCACTGTACTGCTCGTGAATTATATTCACAAGCCTTTTGGGGTTTTTCTGCTACGTCTGTCAAAGACAAGCATTCTAAAGACAGTTAGATAGGCTTAAATGTAAACATTAAAGGCTGCAATCTTAAGAGCTAATTACACTCAGATGAATATATTTTATGTATTCCCTATTTCTTTTTCTTCTAAACACTGTCAAATTGTCTCTTTTAAGTTGAACTGAATTTGTTGCACATGGCCTTTTACAATACAGACCTTAATGAATGAATGAAAAAAAGCTTTTAAAGAACTGAACGGAAGGTGACAAAGAAATATAATGCAAAAACAACTGCAGAATGGAAAAAAAAGCTGGAAAAGGGTTAGGCTGGGTAAAAGACAAAAGCATGTCATAAGTGTGTGCAGGTCTGTGTCGCCTGGCAACCATGACTGTGATGAGAATGTCTGTGGGCAGCAGCCTCTACCACTTATCATTTTAAGAGGAAATAAACCGGTAAACATTAGAGTTACAATTAAATAACTAATCAATATGTGAAGAGGAGGAGAGGTCAAATACATCACACAAACAAATGTCCTCTATGGATAAACTGCCCAGTATTTTATAGTATCTAGTCTTAAAGGGTGCACATTTTCCTATATTAACAGACATACATTTTATGGTAGTTCAGTTTCTATGGCTTCACAAGGAGTTTCTGAATGTATTTCTCGAATCTTATTGGTTGTTATAGCCGATTAAGAGGGGCAAAAAGTTATTTTATGCTTTCTAATTTTAAAAAAAGGAAAAATGACTACAAAAACTAGAATGTAACAAAATGTTTTTACATGAAAGATCAGTTAGTGTCAGTCTTAATCTCAGCTGCTAATAAGATTAATAAGTGTTCTTTCTGAACAAAACTGGAATTGTGAAAAAAAAATCATCTACTTTTCAGCATATAACAATAAAAGAAAACCTACCCATTCTTTTGCCTGTTATAAGTACAATAGTAGAGAGGAAAATAAGCAAAAAAAAAACCTACCCAGCCTTTCAATTTGCCTGTCTATACAGTATATAAATACTAAAATTATGATTTTCCCAGAGAAAAAACAAGGGGCCGAAACAGCACTTTTGCATAACACTGACATGCATTATTGTAAAATAAAAATATTTTCAAATGAAACTTTTCAGCACAACTATTTATGTAAATTCATGCAATTAAAAATGAATAATGGATGATATAACAATAACAGTACATACATTTCATTCTTTAATCTTTAAAAAAAATTGCATTATGGCTTTACTTAATGTAGAAACTGTGTTATTTAAAAAGAATTAGACCACACTATATCTGTATTCACAAGCTATTGCCAGCATTCAGTTCCTTTTAATTGTGCCTTATCAGTCAAAATACTTGAAATAAACAAACAACCAAAACACCTTTTTATTGTATATTGATGAAAGCATTGCACTGATGTGATGAGCCTGTATATTAAAAACGGTAACATTTTTCATTGGTCGTTGGTAGTGAATGTTATTAAATCATTCTGGTGCACGTCACAGAGAAGCTCTTTTAAGTCTTTTACACTGTTCTGGAACGCGGAAACTGAGACATTATCATTGACATCAGCCTTAAACTGATCCCGTCACATAATATTAAATTGGTCTTCAGCAATGCATGAGCTTCCCTGAAAAACAATCCCAACACCACTAAAAAAGTCAGTTAAGCACATACAGTAGGTATTGAAAATTCATCCATATAGCTGAACTGGCCAAGTAAAATCAATTTATCCCTAATCAAATGCTACTCCACTACACAGTTGTTGGCCACAGTGTCAATGGTGATGGTATTGGTGGAGATAGTGTAAGGGGGTGGAGGTGTAGGGCTGGGTGTGTTAATGAACCTAAACCAATTCCTTAACAAAGGTCAAAATGCCACCTTCTGTCTGTTGAAAAATCGCTGACAACTCTTGGCACACTTGTCTGGGGAAACCGTCTTCTTGCAGATGTATGATTCTTAACACTAGCCAACCAAGACAAGAAGAAGGTAAATTTGTATAGTTTTACACCTTATACAAAAGAGGCGATTAATTTTATTTATGACAGCTGTCCACCTATAAAAGCTGACTATAAGTGTGAGGTTAAAATAAGCATCGATTGTCAGAGATCTTACATGTCACATATAGACAGATTATTTAAAACTCACTTTTGATCTTTGGCCTCCAGCAATCATCCAAAGAATTTGCTAAGATTCTTCCAATTAATTGATATAAAACAAGATTGTCAACAAATACAGTTGTAAATAACAGCCTGATTAAATGGCCATTTAATTGAATTGATTTATCTTTAATTTGTGATGCACTGGTCAATAAGAGTAGTGCTACATGGTATAATCCTGAGTGGACCGCAATTTAAGCCTATAGTAAAAAATAATAGAAACACTACATGTCCACACCACACAAACTTTATTATCAATATTTTTAAAGTTATAACTGTGGGGCTAGCACCTGTTTATATATGATGCAGATAAACTTTTTACTTTTTTACTGTATAAATATGTACACACACAAATTATGACAAAACATCCAAATCTAACGTTTTTCATAGTTAATGCAAGTTTCAACTGGTTTAATAAATCAATAACATCAATAATTAATTATCAGTCATTCATTCACATCAATTTGAGAACTACTTTCCTGGTTCCAATGAAAAGTTGTTGTTTTTGAATTGATTTCATGTCAAGTTGTTTTTATTGTCATCCCAACCATGTGTTGATTCGAAGTGAATTATACTGACAAGATTCAAGGACTGATTTGCAAATACCAGACAACATGGGGGTAACACACATAGGACTATGCCTAGAGCAATTTTCTAGACAGCATAAAAGCAAATCACATATGACAATATATTGTACGATGCACAGTAGAAAAAAGTTGATGTGTTTCATTTGTCAGCCTTAAATTACTACTGATTAGATTAACTTACCAAAATTCACAACTCCTGAATATTACTACACACTACACTACTTTGATTAAATAACAATATTCATTAACATTTGAAAAAAAAGTACCTTAATAGTCATACTTTATATTACTATATTTAAACCTTATTTACACCTGACAAGTATATAGTATCTTGCTTTCTTATTTGTAACTTGAAAAACCCATATGCTTCAATATACAGTGGTCAGATACTGTATGTAACATTTTTATCAAAACAAAGGCAAAAACAATGTATTAAAAATAATGTGATAAAAAAACAATTTTAGAAAGAAGGACAATAGCATTGTCCACTCTATATCATTTCTGATATACAGTAGTTGTACGGAAAAATAACGTAATGTGGAAAAAAGAAGCAAGAGAATACACAGTAGAGACTGTACTATGGAGTGACAGCCAGTGGCAAAATGTGATCATTTTTGGTTCATAAAAATAAAAGTTTGACAGGAAGAACATAAATGCCTTTATAAAAACAAGGCTGTCTGGAGTGAATTTCAATAAAGGTGATAACTGCTAAGAAATAGCAATCATTTTCTTTTAAAAAGATAAGTATACATTACTCTTTGGTTTCTTTCTTTCATATTTAAAGAACATTTATGAATAGAATCAGGGCAACAGCTAGTATTGAAGCTACCAACAGGAGGAAAAGACCAAGCTGAACTCACCAACCTGGCCTCCATCCTTTAACTGCATCTTGCTGCCGCCAAGAACACATTGTGAAGCAATACGCATGCACTGTGTGGGCATTGTACCCTATCAGATGCCACTTCTCCTCACTCAAACCCAATCAAAGCCTTCTGCGAATTCAAAACCAATCATAAACACCTTGTAGATGAAAATACCCGTCTTTGTAAAGAAAGAGCAATCATATTTTTGTCACAATGTAGCATTTTGCCGGGCTAAATCGCTGTTTGGTAAAACAACAAAAAAAAAAAAGTCACTAGAAAAGCTGCAGTATTTCAAATGTAGCTTTACTACTGATAAGCTAGTGAAAATGTAATTCAGTTAATAGCGTTGCTAATTTTAGCTGACTACTTCCCAACACTGACGATGATACCTAGCTGTAAAATTGTGCTGTCCTTCACATGAGATAAAACTTGAGGTCCTGACTCTCTGAGCACATAAAGATCCCTGGACCTTTTTCTAAAAATAATTGAATAAAAGTGGAACCGTTATGTCCTGCTAAAATTACCAGCCACTGTTCTCCCAATTATCCCCTATATCTACGTGGCCAAGTCTCACCTGCTGCTTCACCCACCACCTTATAGTAGCTAATGTGTGGTGAGAAGGGCTGCTGTCACACAGGTGGAGCATAGAAAAGCACTATATAAATGCATCATTTGTCAATTCTAGAACCACTAACAATGTTTGCATCCAAGAAAACACAAATTCCAACCTGTGCGGTACACACAAAAGAGATGGGTTACTGTGGCCACAGTGTTGGGGAGTAACGGAATACATGTACCGGCGTTATGTATTTAGAATACAAAATATGAGTAACTGTATTCCGTTACAGTTACCGTTTAAATAGGTGATAATTAGAATACAGTTACTTTGTTGAAATAAATGGATTACACGGCGGTCTTTTCCTGTTTCATATGTTAGGCTATCCCCTCTCTATCCCCTCTCTAATTTTGGTAATTCCACGCATTGCCGGAAACCCAAACAAAACACGCAATAAGAGGCTCTAATGTAAGCGTCCTGTTAATGTTGGTTGCGTCAGTTACACAATGGACCCGGAGCCAGCACAACAGAGCCGGCAGTGCCCAGGCAGGAATGCATTTCTTACTCGGAAATTTCGTCTTTCCTCCTCTACCTACAGTAAATATATTGTCTATTCAGGGAGATTTGGGCTTAACAGCCAATTGGTAGAGAAAAACAAACAAGAATTTGCAGGATGTGATTGCTACATTCATGTAGTTGTGAAAAGCATGACAATATATTAAGTAATCCAAAGTATTCAGAATACGTTACTCACATTGAGTAACTTAACGGAATACGTTACAAACTACATTTTGGGGCATATATTCTGTAATCTGTAGTGGAATACATTTTAAAAGTAACCTTCCCAACACTGTGCGGCCATGGGCGCTTAGTGGGGTAAGAGTTGGCCTGACTTAACAGGGCCCCAAGTGAGGAGATAGCCTTTGAGAAGTCTCAATTTTAAGATTAATATCATAAATAAAGGTCATAATGAATGTTAATAACTAACGTAAAGTGAATGTATTGGCTAAATAAATCAGTTGAGTGGCTGACAGAATTTTGTATCCAAAATATCCACTCTCACCCTTTGCTGGCACAAAATAGTTTAGTCCGACCACAAAGGCATTTTCAACTAGACACATATTATTCTGTGTTCCTTCTACTGGAGTGCATTGTAACCCTGCAGTGTGAAATGTTACCCAAGAAAGCTAAATCATGTTATCAATAAATTGAAAAAAGGGCAAGAACAACTTCTGACGAACATCTTTTCTAAGAAATGTGAGCACAAACGTTGAAATCCCATGGTTATAAACCGCTTGAAATCCACCACGATTGTCAGTGCTAAAAACTGCAGACACAACCCACTAAAAAAGTCTAATAGGCCACACTTTCAAATAATGCCTTAGTTATATCTGTAATCTGAGTTAAAGCCTAAATAAATTGATGTTTGCATACACATCGCATCATTACAATAGTACTAATTTAAAATATATTACTAGATATTAATTATCATTCATTCATTCATTCATTCATTCATTCTCCGAACCGCTTAATCCCAACTGGGATCGTGGCCGGACCGGAGCCTATCCCAGGAACTACAGGCGCAAGGCGAGGAACAACCCTGGGTAGCTAGCTCTTAAGGAAACCTTTTTCTTTTGCCAATAAATATGACAAGTACATTAAGCATTGCTTGGTTATGCGTTATTATGCAGTAAGGCTTTTGTTAATGTATGATAACTAAACTGGCATTGAAAGCTTTACTTTGTAGCCTACCTTTGGGGATATACATACTTTAAAATGCATGAAAACATAGGCTATTTTAATGTCATGTAGCTTCAAGTTGCCCATAGTAACCATAGTAAAGTGTCTGTAGGCAAATATGTTGGAAAAGGAGGTTTAAAATGTGGGATTGAACTAGGGGTGTTGAAATTAATCTTATAATCGATGCATCGCGATGCAGACGCGGACGATTCTGCATCGATGCAGTGGCAGGACATAATCGATTATATCATAATGACATTGTTTGGTGATTTTCTGGCGGCGGCATAAAAATTCTAGTTAAAAAGTAGTTTCGGTAGTGACTGTGGCTGCCTGATGTGAGTACAGCGCTGCTCCGGGTAGAAGTAACTCTCATCTCACCGCATGCGCGGCAGCCGAGAATGGCGGAGGGAGTAAATTTCGCGTAATAATATAATATTGCGAGCAAACTGTATATTTCCTCTCTCGAATGTCTTTCTTCCTCTCGATGTGTTAAATGTCTTCGCGCGCAAAGTAAATTACCGACGAGCGGCTTTTTTGCTCGAGTGAGATTTCTACGCGGCGGGTTTGAAAGGGGCGGGGTTTGGCGGTTTGGGGGCGGGGTTTTGGCAGTTTCTACCTGTGAATCCTATTGGCCGATGGCTCCTGGTTTTGTGATTGACTGCACGCTACAGACAGCGGGAGGAAGGTTAAACGCAAGTTATAGTTTATCGACCTTATAATAATAACTTATTAGTTAGGTCTTACACGTTTAATAAGCACGCAATCAATGGCTCCCCTTGCCCACTTGTCAATTCAACATAAACACAGATGCAGTTACAGACTGCAGCGAGGCGCATAATTGGGATGCTGAAGCAGGCGTTATAGCTCCATCATTACACACACACACACACACACACACACACCCCAAGACTGATGGCCCAGAATTAAACTTTAATAGTATCTGCATAATCATCCATTACGTTTGGTGCTTTGTTGATCCTCTGATGGTATGTAAGGTTGACATACTTATTATATTAGTTGTAATCCTTAAACAGCTTGCAGACGAGTGCCAGAATACTACACAGGTAAACTGCCAAAATGGTAACATACCATTGTAACATTTATGGTACAAAGGCCTTGGTTACTTTACCTTTTTCCAAATCTAACGTCTGTGTTTATGTTGAATTGGGGACAGACAAGGGAGCTTACATCTCACTGCTTATATTTGTATTTGAAAACAATATGAAGTAATGCACAAAAAATGATGGGCTGCATCGTGATGCATTGCGATGCATCGAGATATCGAATCGAATCGCTGACCTGATAATCGGAATCGAATCGAATCGTGAGACCAGTGACGATTCACACCTCTAGATTGAACTACTTTGAGCATTGTTTACTGTGGCCTGAATATCAACAGATAGTCTGTCCCAGATCATTTTAACGAAGATGGCAAGTATAATATGTCATACATAAGAGATGACAGTGGCTCCTGAGGAACACTGAAAATACCTACCATGTGCATGTACAATGTAGGGCTTACGGCTGCACCATGAATCAATGAAAGGTCGCCTGCTCGTTGATCCCAGCTTTCTCTTGCGTCATGTTGTAGCCAGTGAAGCATCTACGATATTATGCAGTTCGTAATTTTAGAAAATCTATCAGAAGGCATTTCGGTTAAAATGGACCTGTTTTGTGTAACAGCCACTGTGGGAAATTCAACCCGGTCCACAGGACATAAATCAAGCCGTCAATTACCGTGTTTGTCTATAGAATTTTGTGATTGCAATTTCATTACGATCAACAGGATCAATATTTCCCAAAGATACGGTAGTTTAAATCATGGCAGTCGATAAGTCTGCGTAAGTGAGTTACATTCACGACGTCATCAGAGGCTTTATAACACGTCACACGGCATAGGGGAGCGCAGAGTTACTGCCATTCAGGTGCAGGAGCGCAGATTTATCACTGAACACCCAGGCTGGTTAATCATTAAAGTATTAGGTATTAACGAGAATAGCTCCGAAAATGTGTTGACGCAAATCAGGAGACGTTCAGGAATACCTCAGTGATGATGCACTTAACAGTTTAATATTATTATTTATTATGCAGGACGCGGTTTAATTTATGTCGAGTGCGTTTCTGCATAATGACTGAAAAACCAAATCAAGACTTTCATTCTTTTAACTCATGACTCCCGGTATGCACAAGTCTGACGCGTTTTAAAATATTTCACCCACTTCTACATAGCAGTTTGACAAGGAAAAAGCATGGATTTTCCATGCACTTTTTACTCTCCTGAAAAACAGAGCGAGTGCCGCATTCTAGAATCCGTGAAGCCTTCCTAAAGCGCAACAGAGTCGGTCGGGGCGTCTGAAGAGACCGGGTTTCTCTGTAAGTGCTGCTTAAGTTTCGAGATTTTTGAGATAATGGAGAAATGAGATAACGTGTAACTGGCCGCCGCGATGTTCTCCCAGCTGGCCCATTTAAATTACAGTTTTAACGTGAGCGAGGAAGAGCCCTTCGCTTTTCTGGATGGAGATTGGAGCGACGCGCCGGCGGAGACTCTCTCCCGCGCGGGCTTCATCACCTTGTCCGTCTTTTTGGGGCTGATCATGACTTTTGGCTTTTTGAACAACTTTATCGTCTTGGTCCTGTTCTGCAAGTTCAAGACGCTCCGGACGCCTGTGAACATGTTGCTTCTGAACATCAGCATCAGCGACATGCTCGTGTGTATGTGCGGAACTACGTTGAGCTTCGCCTCCAGCATCCGCGGCCGCTGGCTCCTGGGCAGGCAGGGCTGCATGTGGTACGGCTTCATCAACTCCTGTTTTGGTGAGTAATTCTTGCACGACAACATTCACTTCTCAAGCACTATAACTACAAAACGTGCATGGAAAAGCATATACTTTTTTCCAAAGAAGGAATAACGTCTACCTGCTTGACAATTTGACTTGTGTTTGAGTGTTGGTTTTGGAGTCAAGGGAGAATTTAAATATTTATTATTTTTCCTTTAGGCTGCATCATAATAAAATCTCAATGGCACATGATTTTGTTTAAAATGATATAAACTCTAATAGAATAAATAAAATAGCTTTAAACATTTGTTTTTGTACCTCCTTATAGCTTTTGGATTACAAATTGTGGGACTTTTTTGCATGAGAAGTGTTTTTTTTCTCCTAAAGTGTGAAACAGACAGAGCAACACATTTCTATAAACTGTCATTCTAGGTGTCATTCAGGCTGATGGAAATGGTTTTTTTTTTGCTTTGTCCATCTCAGCCAGGCAGTATAATTATTAACACACCTCCTGAGCACATCCATTCCCATCAAGTTGGTACATCTACATTTCATGTTTTCACAGTATAACAAATTATTACCTTAAAAACACTATAAGTATTTAGAAAGTGTGATTTGGTCTTTAAATGCACTGTGCACCTCATTGGTAATAATTCCACCTTTGTTATAACTTTAACTGTCTATTTGTATTGCACTTCACAAAAATGGAATTTACTGAAATATTTACATAAATTTGCATTTAAATGCCATTACACAGAAATGGAATTATCTGAGAAGCTTTGTCAGTTAACTGCGTGTTGATGTATTGAATTAGTTCTTAGATGAATAAGGATTAAAGAATATTGACGATCAATAAGGAATGAGAAAGGTTAGAGGTCCTGTAATGACATTTTCTGCTTCTTGAATGTCTGCTAGAGTTTCGTACCTGCTTATCTTCTCTCAGCCTGATGGATCTCCGTGCAGGAGTAAGTAGATCTACAATCAGCACGTGTGAATTTATTGGAAAAGTGTGCATATGCCGATGCAGGGATATTAAAAGACATGCAAGGAAGATGAATTAAAATTAACTTTGTTATTAACATGGGATTCTCAGTGTGTCCCTTTTGGATGAGACAAAAGACACTAAAGCTAGGTAAATGAGAAGTGATCTAGGTAATGTTGCATAACATTGATATGAAGCATCTCTTACTGATGCTGCTTGCAGGATCACAGTGCCAAGAAAAAAATGCTTGAGCTGAATGTATAAATTAGTGTTATATTTGCCTCTTGAGGTAGCACTGACTTGCTCAATTGGCAAAATAGAGAGGAGTCACAGTTTATGTTGTCCTTGGGTGTGTGCAGAGTTGTTGACAGGCTAGTATTACTCTGTTTTAGTTTGAGTGTTTGAGAGTATGTGTGTGTGGAGAAATGCATATGTGATATTTAATTTGGAAATCTAATTTGGTTTGCATTCAGTGGTGTAATATTTTATGAATGTCATGCATTCTATGAATACAAAGAGAAGACAGAAAAGAAAGATCCAGTCTCTGACTTCATCCAGACCAATCTGTCTTTATCCTGCCATTCATGTTTCTGTTATGTTCCTTTTTTGTTGCAATCTGTTTTTAATAATGATTCACTGCTGAGTAGTGTGAGCTTTTGAGTACAAATGAAAGGAGTATGTTTATATCACCCCAGGAACAGTTAGATGTTTATTTTAATATTAATTGGTATACAGGATGAAAGTCAAGAAAGACAGCCAGTGATTTCAACAAGGAAAACAGTTAACAGAAATGCAACAGTAAAGATTAAGAAGTGAAGGTGCTACTGGATGAACTAGAGTTGTAAGCACCTGGGGGCAATACGTTGTTTTTTTTGCACACTGTAGCTGTTGGCAGTATTCTGTGATGAGTATATCAAAGAAAGGATGGCACAAATGTATTGCTTAACACAGGCTGTTTTAGATATAACAGGTGGGTTTGTACAATGAACTGTATTTATGGATGTTCTGTAGTGCACAACTGTAAAGCAAACTATTTATAGCTTTTGGGCCCTCATAAAAGCAAATTACTATCTGAGCCTCTATAATGCTGCTCCATTGTGGGTTGCTGAGCCATACCCATCTGATGGATAAGAGGAGCTGAAAGGCATTCTGGAATACAAACCTCGGTCCTGACCCCATCTCCAGGATGAATGCTTCTACTGGACATTAACGTTCTTGCTGTAGGCTGTTAGTCTCCCCTTTTCTCTAGGGGTCTTTTGGCCCTCTTTGATCTACCACTTAAAACAAACTCCTTGCTCATTAAACATACAATAAAAATTCACTATAGACAAAATGCTTAGCTGCATAGTGTCCTTGTGAGTAACCTTCTGGCATCTTTCAGTGACTTTAGATCCTTGGACTGAGGACTGTCCTTTGCACCTGGCTCATGTACTGTAGATGTTGTTGATTACAAAATAAATATTTGGAAACCTAAAAGCCATTCTTTATATTGGCACAGTAAGGTACATAAATGTCTACATAAATTACTTTGGCTAAACAGAATTGAAGAGGAAAAACAAATTAAGAATTGAGCAGTACTCACACTAACATTTAGATATAAATGATAAAGAAGCAGAAGACAATGCTTTGGCTTAGACCTTTAAAAGTCCCCTCCAGATGACATTGACTTCAACATTAGCATATTAATGAGAATATGCATGTCCATCAGGCGTAAATTTTAATATTCTATACACACACATACACACACACACACACACACAAAGTTACGCTACTGTACCTGCGATGCTGATCACAAAGGTAACATTATTCAAGTTGAGAAAAAAATATTGCTGTTATGCTCTGGTGAAATGGTTCGAGCATGTTTATACTGGTAGAGGATAACGATGTGGTGCTCAGTAGACATTGTCAGATGGCAATAAGTGCATTTTGATGTAGGTCAGGGTGTGTGTTTGTATTTTGATGGAGGTGAGAGTGTGTGTTTGCAGTATGCTTTCACCAAACCTCTAATTCCACACTGCTCTGCAAGTCCACTTTATGCAAACCTCTTTTCCTTGTGGTTCATACAAACATGAATATTCTTGCACTGACCAAGTAGGAATTTGGTATAAGAACAACATAAATTTAGTTAGACAATACCTATGGTTCACCTGTGCAAAACTGAACAAATTGTAGGACAGCTGGCCTGACAGTGGAAAATTCAGTTTTATTTAATCTTGGCCCATCAGTCAGCGTTCAGTCAATATTTGTAACAATCCTAATGAGTAAGAAAAGATGCATTCTTGGCCAGTTGTTCTGGTTCTCTGCTGATCAAGTTTAATATAGCATGTCCAAGAACAGACAACTACAGTTATTCACATTGGATTTGACTTAATTTTGTTGTGTGAAGTATTGTGTGAGTTCTATTATTGATTATAAGTTTTGCTATGTTGTGGTAACACCAAAACCTTCATTCTCTTGTTACTTTTATCCTCAAAAAACAGACTGACAGACAGGGCCGGATTAACATGGTGTGGGGTGAGCATGGAGAGAGACAGAGAGAACTAAATAGTCACACGATTTCAGAGAAAATCAATTGGAAATGGAAGTGAACAACTTGGTTCCGAAGAAAACAGGAATGGTTCTTTTATTCTGTGCACAAAAACAGAAGTAAATGTGTAAACGCCCATAAATGACATCCTTTGCGATGTAATCGCGCTGTGTGAGGTTGCTCGCTACTCCATGCGGGCGCGTTCGCGATATACAAAACTCAGTTCAGTCAAGTCTTCCCCTTTATTACAGAGGAAACTCATATTTTAGCTATTTACTTGATATTATTCCGGACGCACATCCATCGAATTATTGTGACGCAGCTCCTAGCTGCGCCGCAGTGGGAAATGTAGTTCTCTCTCACAAAGAGAATGTATCGTGATTAATGTTGTGTATATATAAAATAAATTAAACTAATCACACTATGTTTGGTATTCTATTTGAATGGCCAATTGAATGGTCTTTTCTTTTGTCAAAGTTAATGAGTGCAAGAAACATTTCATTTTGTTGAAAAAAAAATTGTGCAGAGAATCGCGATTTCAGTTCATTAAAAAAAAATCATGATTCACCTTTTTTCCAGAATGGTGTAGCCCTACTTGTCAGTGAACTATGAGGGCAAAAAACAACCAGCCCCAACAAAATAATTGTTTAGTCGTCATTGTTGAAGTAAAGAGTAATCATGTGGGTCATATTGCCCAGCACTACTGCAAGCGTCTCATTTCCCTATTACCTTTTTATTCCAGCTATCATATTTGATATTTTCTGAAGTGACTAAAATAATCAATGTTCCGGAAGAGAATTCTAAATCCCACCTGACCAGCATCTTGGGAACATCATTTGAGAAGCCGTGTGTAACTAGACCTCCTTGTGTCTGTTTGTACTCTAATTCATTATGTGCTTTTTTGGGCAAATAGAGCATTGGAAAAAATAAAAACCTAGAGCAGACAGATGCAAAGTTTCCCAGTAACTACACCTGAACTTTGACAAATATTGGTTGCTGATTAACCTATATTACTGTGGTAGAAACAGAGATAAATGGAATATTTCTGATTTTATTGAGAAATTGCCTTCCAGCAGGTTCTGTGCCTTGCTGCATTGAAAGTAAGGTTTCATCAGGATAATTCTTTAGCAATCAAGCAGTTTTGTATGAAATATGAGATGCACACAGTGTTGGGAAGGTTACCTTTAAAATGTATTCCACTACAGATTACAGAATACATGCCCCAAAATGTAGTTTGTAACGTATTCCGTTAAGGTACTCAATGTGAGTAACGTACTCTGAATACTTTGGATTACTTAATATATTGTCATGCTTTTCACAACTACATGAATGTAGCAATCACATCCTGCAAATTCTTGTTTGTTTTTCTCTACCAATTGGCTGTTAAGCCCAAATCTCCCTGAATAGACAATATATTTACTCTAAAGGAGCAAAGACGAAATTTCCGAGTAAGAAATGCATTCCTGCCCGGGCACTGCTGGCTCTGTTGTGCTGACTCCGGGTCCATTGTGTAACTGACGCCACCAACATTAACAGGACGCTTACATTAGAGCCTCTTATTGCGTGTTTTGTTTGGGTTTCCGGCAATGCGTGGAATTACCAAAATTAGAGAGGGGATAGAGAGGGGATAGCCTAACATATGAAACAGGAAAAGACCGCCGTGTAATCCATTTATTTCAACAAAGTAACTGTATTCTAATGATCACCTATTTAAACGGTAACTGTAACGGAATACAGTTACTCATATTTTGTATTCTAAATACGTAACGCCGGTACATGTATTCCGTTACTCCCCAACACTGGATACACATAGTATTTTGCTGATGTTCCAGCATCTACAGACAGTGTAACCGCGGAGCACTAAGCATTTAAGGGCAAAATGAAGAACTGGAAAATAATCACACAACAGGCATGCAATAAAATTTCTTCACCATTGTAGATTCTGTTCTAACTTAAGAATAAATCGCAAATAAAACTTTGTGAAAACAGCTTAAGTGGGATTTAAGAATAAATTACTTCTTGGGAAAGGTTGTTGAATGAGGCCCAGTATTATTTTTGCAGAGTTGAATCTGGTTCACCTTAACTTCCATACATTTAAGTGACATAGGATTACAGTGTTGGTGAGATTTTCTTTAACAGCAACTTTTCACAGAATTTACTTGTTCTGTTAATTGGATTAATTAAATAAATGCTCTCTGGTCTGTTTACTGCTTGATAGTTGACAGACTAATTAATATTCTTTAGATTTTGGATGAACAGGTTCATGGCAGTGTAAATGTCACGTGGTTATCCAACCTGTGATCTATTGCTGAAATAGAGCTTAGCAGTCTTATACTGAGTTTACTAATCCTAGGCAGTAATGCAGTATAAGGTTTAACAGGATTTTAAAATAGATATATCTTCTGTATTATTTTGCAGATCCTTTACTTTGTCTTACAATATGCTCTTATGCAACAACAAGAGGTTTGTTACACTGACCAAAATATGAATATATGAAATTAAAGATCCCAGAGCTTTTTAATAAGGCAGTGTCTGGGGATTGACTGTCTGAGAGTTGATTATTTGACTGAGGGATTATTATTGCAGTTTTTTCTAAAGAAACAATTTTGCTTGTGCACTTAGTCAAATCAACAACCTTATAACTGGAGGAAAGAAAAAGCTTATCAGGTGACTTGTAATTGACTCTGCAGTGACTCTGAGATGTCAAAGGTTAACAAAAATTCTTGGTCTCTCTACAGTGACAACAGATGCAAGACTGAGTCAAAGGAGAGAGTCAGACTTAAAAACACAGACACAGGTGTAAGACATCATTGGAAATGAGCGAGGAAAGGGAATGCCAGATATTAGGAATCGGGAATTGCAGGGGTAATGGTAACAACAGAAAATACCTATGCTTATAGTTTAGAAATGTAAAGCCCTAAAACAATTTAATGTCAAAAGGGCGTGCAGATTTTCCACTTTTGTCATATCATTGATGCTTTGTTCACATTTAAGCTTCTGATTACATAATAAGCCAAGTAATTAATAGGTTTGTTCAGTTGAATCCCTGTTGGCTAGCTGAGACATAAAGGCTTCTTTTAGGAATTGTGTCACTCTCTACTGTTTTTAAGTTTTAGACATAAATCTACCTCAGTGGGTCCTTGTGGAGAAGTCCTAGTTTACCGGGTTTTTTTTTTAAAGTAAAGCACACTGTTCACCCTATCTCTGCCTTTCTAACAAATGAGTTTTTTTTTTAATCCAATTCATGGTCATCAGTGTAAGTTTAACACCTACAGGTTATACAAGCTACAGGTTATACAAGCAGACTACTTGATCTATGTGAGCTGTAAATACTTTCCCTACCTGACATGTAATACTGACTGACTGGTGAGCTAAACGTAGCCTCCTAAAATAACTAATGATGTCACTGAATATGTTGGCTAATAATGCTGCTTCATTGTTACCTTAACGATGACTGTAGAATATCAGCTAATCTATAATATTTATTATGTTTGTTAGATTTCATTGCTCTGCTGCCATCAAATTGCTGTAATATCTGCAGTATACAGTATATCCAATACAGGTATATAGTGCCTTAAGAAGAGATCTCACTGTTTTTATTCCTGAGAAATATCTTGATATGTTTGATGTTTGACGGAGTAAACCGTGCTCCATAGGAGAACATGTGCAGCTGTGGTGAACATTGTGAACACTATTAAGGCAGGAAATGGCATCAGCAGGAACTAAACCCTGAAGCTCAGCAACCAAGATTCAGATCAAAACTCACTTGGAAATCTAGTTTTTGTAATAAAAACTTAAATACCAAGTTAAACAACACACACTAAGTGATGTAACATGGACTTTAATGATACCTCAGATGCTCGCATTTATTCTTTCCTGTTTCTTACCTTTCCCCAAATGATGCTCAGTATTGTTCTGTGCAAATACAGCACTCATAGGTCAACATTCTGTGATCTGCCTTAAAAATAATGGTTTGTTTTGATCATTTGTTGGTTATTCCTGGGTTGATCCTGGCCAAAATATTATTTGTCACAGCGGAGTATCTTTATGTGACTACACTTTGCCAAAATGAGTAAGTATTTTAAACCTTGTGACAAAGCTCCACCTTAAAAGTGCTTAATGGTGCTCAAACCAATTTTAGACTTCATTAGCACATTAACAGATCTCTTTACAGATTAGCTAAGGTGGGTGGCTTCTTACTCACGTGTGTCCACACTGAAGTTATTGCGTCGGAGTCGATTTTGTGCTCTGAACTGCTAACATTCACATTGTGCTTCTGCTGTGTGGGTATGTGTCTTTTCACATCAGGGAGGAAGGGATTTACTGCTGTTCCTGGAACACCTTTACAGCCTTGTTTGTGTATGTGTGTGCCTTCCTCAGTATTGGTCACCTTTTCCTTTTAGTTCTGCTCCATCGATTTTCATTCAGCCACATCACCCGTGTGATCCTGTGGGTCTTCCTTTTACTTTAAACTGGATGAATTCTAAGCTTTCCAAATCTGTTGCTTCTTCAATTTTGTGAATGATTCTTTTTCCTCATTAGGTCGGTCTTTAATCTCATTGGTTTTAATCACCAATTAGGACTTGAAGATTACAATGACAAATTTGCAGTATTTAGGGCAGATGGTTAGGCACCAAGAGACCTGAGAGTCTTGATTGATTTGCTTTTGTGCCCAACTTATTTTCTGCTTTACTGCAGACAAAACCCTTCATAGGTCATAGCTCAAATCATTGCACATCTATAGCAGCAATATAGCTTTTGACAATCAACACTGATACAAAATAGGTTCAAAGAAATTATTAGGCGGAGATCTTAACGTGCAAGCTTATGATAACTGCAGGGAAAATCTGCCTCTGGCATTAGAAAGAAATGTTGAAAGAGGTGAACGTAAACTCATTCTGCTCAGGGGTTATTGTGCCAAATACAAGCCATAAATAGTCTGTTGATGGGTCAGTCAAGGCAGTTAACATGGCCTTCTGTTATGTTGGTCTGTATATTTACCATTACAACAAATTAATAATGTCAGAGACGTCTGCTGTTAAGTCTCCTAAATTCGTAATTTCCTCAGCATACTGTTATCGAAACTACTCGGTGAAGCAGTCTGCATCTAAATGAAGAAAATGGTGAGAGTAAGTAAAAGTAAACAATAGCTTGTGGAGTCTCTGATGCTCCAAGATCCTCGGTGCCCTTTACAACATGAACCGGTAGTGACATTAAGACTGATAAGATTTAATTTTTCCAAAATTCTACAGGATGTGCTGTGAAATTAGTTTCGCATTGACATTTAAAGCCTTAAACACCTGAGAGCAGTGGAATTTTATTAGAAATTTTGAACATACCAGATGAGGTAAGGCTCTAGGGACAAATACAAGACGTGCAAAAAGTGCTAAAAGCAGCCCGAGTCTCTGGTGTATTGTGGATGTGGGAGCAGGTGCGTGTATGTGTGTGTGTTTGTTTGTCTGAGTGTGTTTTAGAGAGACCTTTTTCTTAAAAGGGGCACCAAGATGTTCAGGAGAAGGCAGTGACCATGCTGAACACAAACACTGCAGAGACAAGAATTTTTCCATTGATAAATAGTAACTGACGGCTCAAATCCACTTTTAAATTTCAGACATATGCAAGTTTTTTTTTCAACAAGACAAAAAACATCTTAAGTCTTTATCAAGTCTGAGCAAAATCTCAAGAACTCAATCAGAATGTTTTCTTCCTCTCTTTACCTCTCTCAGGTATTGTGTCTCTCATATCGCTGGTGATTCTCTCATATGACCGCTATAGCACGCTGACGGTATACAACAAGCGTGGGCCAAATTACCGCAAGCCTCTGCTGGCGGTTGGGGGGTCGTGGCTGTATTCTGTGATCTGGACGGTGCCCCCTCTGCTGGGCTGGAGTAGTTATGGTTTGGAGGGGGCTGGCACCAGCTGTTCAGTGTCATGGACCGAGCGCTCTCCCCAGTCTCACGCGTACATCATCTGCCTCTTCATCTTCTGCCTGGGCCTTCCAGTCTTGGTTATGGTCTACAGCTATGGCAGGCTACTCTATGCTGTCAAACAGGTGAGAACAACCCTTTTCTTTTCTTTCATATCGTCATGATAAAGATGTCTATAACGGTGGAAAGCCCTAATATCAGTGAGGTGCACTCTATTATATGTTTTTGTGACTGGTGTGAAACAATACTGCTTCGGGAAAGTATTGCTGGGATTTGGGGCTTTATATGTTGAAGGTTGAGCTTTTATTTTTGTTATTACACCTCAGCAATAGGTTTTCGACCTCCAGTGCTGAGGCAGATCTTCCTGAGTGCAGTTTCATAATGAAATGTAAACAGTGGAGGAACGTAGACTTTAGATAAAAAGAATTAACTATATGTTTTTTCAGCTAATTGCATTTAGTTGCTTTTGAAAAGTTTTTTTTGTTTTTAAGACATTTTAATAGTTTGCTGATATTGTTGGTTGAACTGTCCTTTTTATTACAGCTGATGTCCTTAGAATTTGAACAACTGATACTTTTTCTCAATGATTCTCAATGTATTCTCAAGTGCATAACTTTATTTTGGCAGCCCATGTCAGACACTGTAATTCAGGACACATGTTTGAGTTTCAGTCTAGTCCATTTGGTTTGCAGAAAGTGCAGCTGATGTCAGAAACTATTGTCATTCCTGGCAGGTGACAGCTGGATTATTTCCATCCTGCTGTCTGAGAGCAGGGGCCCAAATTGTTTCCATGTTGGATATTAATTTCATAGGTGGCAACTTTAATTGTTCTGTTTGTTTCATGCAAAACTGTTCCACATTCATCAGTTTGGTATCGGTGGCTTTAAGAACTGCAGTACGCCTTCAGTGACCTTTATTTCTTTTCATAACATGTTATATGTGAGGATGCTTCCAATTAGCATCTATTACATAATCAACAGAGATTCCTGAAACGTTATTGCAACTTCTTCATTGTCGTGTCTAGGCTTATAGTCTTCGTGTACTGTATGGATTGAAAACATGTTTTGATTCTGGTATTTCACAACAACTGCCCAACTCGGAGCTAAAACATATTTCAGCATCAGAGGATTCATTAAATATTGATATCTATATATGATGTCTGAGCCTTCAGCTTTCTACACCCAGTACATAAGGACCTCATAACTTCATCAAAAATATTTATTTGTCGTTTGCTGTTGCTGCTGCTGAACATGGATTTAAGTCACTACTTAAACATCTTAAGTATCCAAAATACAGCTTAATTAAAATGGGTCTTTACTGGGCTAAACAAACTGAGTAAAACAAGCTTTCCAGGCTGTTAAATTTCATGTCAGGGGCAGTCAGGTCGTATTGTTCTTCACCGAATTCCAAGGTAAAGCATGTTGATTTTGTTGGATTTTTCGAGGAGACATGAGAAATTGATACTGTACCCAGTATTGGTCTTTGTCCTATGCCTGACTGGCTGATGAACACTATTAATCTTTGTCATCCCTCTTCATTTTCAGCCTTTCTGTTATCTTTGGCTCTGTTGAGCCTTTGACAACAGATCGATAGGCCATGTGGGAGTTTTCTGTACCTCAATGATGAAGCTGCCACTGAGTGGCAAAAGGATGGGCTGATTACAGGGATATTTACTGTGAAAAGGATTGAATGTGAAGTTTAATTGCAGCAAAGAAAGCATTGTTACAGCTCTTTTACATTTAGAGAAACGTGTGTGACTTGTAGGCAAAGTTTTAATTTTTAAAAACATTCATTTTTGATGACAGAACACTATTTCTGCTTATGCAGGAACACCTAGAGACTAGGGGTGTTAATCACAAGTTTCATCACAATAATATATTTATTTGATTCTGTTGACAACCTTTCATTGTCTGTCAATATCACAAAGTCTGCTATAATGCGATTTCGATTGATTTCAATTCAGGAGCCAATGAGCAATATAATATCATATGCTGATTTAACACAATCACATACATATCAAATCACAAAAAAAATGTCAGTAAAACAATATCATTTTACATTTTTATTCCTGAAGTACAACATTTGCGGCATTGCATTTAGCAGACACTTATCTCGAGCAACTTGCATTGTCCTAATTTTTAGGGACAGTCTCCCTGAGAGCACCTTGGTGTTACATGTCTTAAGGACTTAGGGACACAGTGATAGTATTGCTGGATGTAGGATTCGAACTCTCGACCTCTGGGTCCAGCGGCGAGTATCCTAACAATACTGTTATCATGCTCAATAAAGGTTGTGACAAAACCAGCTGACATCTGCACTTGCAGCTGACAATACTGACGCCTTCATTTTGGATGGCTATGGACTGAGATCACTCAATGTACACCAGCTATTAGAGTTTTTTGGGAGAAAGTCCACCATTATTTTATAACTTTATAAGGGAATCATCTTCTAATTGTTGAGGGAAGTTTGGTGGTTCAAGAAAAAACATAGAACATCCACTTATTATCTAGTATTAGAAGTCTTAGTGCTCTATGAAGTTCTCTTCAAAAATCAGAGGAATATTTGCACCACTAGGCATATCCTTTAAAAAGAAAACACAATGCGTCTCAACTTTTCTTTCAGGTAGGGAAGATTCGTAAGACTGCCGCTCGAAGGAGGGAGTACCACGTGTTGTTTATGGTGATCACCACGGTGGTGTGTTACCTGCTGTGCTGGACGCCATACAGTGTGGTGGCCATCATGGCCACGTTTGGCCGACCGGGAATCATCACGCCTGTGGCAAGCGTGGTTCCTTCTCTACTCGCCAAGAGCAGCACCGTCATCAACCCCGTTATATACATCCTCATGAACAAACAGGTAAGTGCATTTATTCATGTTCATACGAGATCAATGTGGGATTTAACATATTCAGCGTAACAATTACTAACTGAGGAAATAATCTGTAGAACATTAAATGCAATTTAACAATGATTGGTTAAACATTGGCTAAAGTTATTGAGGAATTTGCACAGGTTTTTGGTCCTTATATTTAAGGCTCTGGATAGTGTGCCAGTTTGAAATAAAAAAAAGCTTTTTCGATATGTCTTTCAAAGATTTTTTTTTTTCGATTAAGGTGCTCTTCAAAAGCAGCCTGCTGTAAAGATGTCAGAAAAAATAGAAGAAAGTTTTCTTTCAGTGCAGTAAAAGCCTTGAGTAATCAACAGAAAAATCACAGAAAATCAGACAGATAAGTTCTTTTGGAACTTTCATTTTCTCTTGATCAAATTAAGTAATTCCCAAGACCACAGAATCAATTACCTAGACAATTAATCAGAAATCTGTGTGATACTTCAGACATAATAAACTCTCAAAAGAGGCAGAGGGATCTTGTGTTTTTATTTACATGTTAGAAAATGATTCATATAAACAATGCACAAGTTTATTGAAAACCAAATTCAAGTCTAATTATGATCTCTGCAATAAATGAAACAGAAAAGAAATGAACAGAAATGAAGACAGAGGCCCTATCAAAAGCGTACAGTGGCTAAAACTGCTGCCATCGTCAGTCAAACAGACTGGATGGATCGAAAATGAAAATGCTGAGTGGTAAGAGAGAGCGTGAGAGAGGAATGTAGCTAAGAGTGTAAGCCAACAGTGAATTTTAACCTTTGTAATCCAACACACACTGGATTCTAAATTTTAAAAAGTTGTTTTGTATAGAATGCCGCTAACATGTTTATTTCCATGTATACTAGGAAAATTATTTTACATGGTCTGCCTATTTCAGGAAATCATGGTTTATTGAACAATTTTCCTCTCAGTTCCTATGAAGCTGTCTAAAAATAAAAGCCTTACTGTTGGTTCAAGATGTGCCAAATACATCTAGTGTGGCAAAAAGGATTTGTGTCAAATCACCGGAATGTTATGCACATGTGAACTCTGCATCTTCAAATGTGCCAAAGACCAGTATGACCTTTTTTCTTTATAAGATACAAAACACTGGTAGACCTCAAAAGCAGAAAGGCCAGGTTAGATTACAAAAGCCAGTGGAGGTCTCAGATAAACTTATTTAGAAAATTAGAAGATTAACCTGTACCAGGTGGAAGAAAAAAATAACAAAACAGAGGCTTCAACCAGAATCCTTTTTTTGCTTGAAGGCATGTTGGAACATTAGTAAAGGACATTCTAAAGGGTTTAGAATGTCTAAAGTTCTAAACGGTGGGTGCAAAAAAAACCGACAGATGCAATTTTAGTAAAGATTATAATTTGTCCTATTATCTATGGGTGCTCAATACGCATGTAAACTCCCAAATAAAAACCGACATTCAAGAGCTAATCTGTCTCTGATTACTTACTGTCTGCACTGTAAACAGATTTTAAATATAGAAATCTACAAAGATGCATTGCACCACGATTCCAGCACCATACAAACACAGGCCTTTACCACCCACTAGAAAAATAATAAGAAAAAAAACACTGAACACTCATTTGGCACAGTCTTAAGAGTTTATCCCCATACCTAACACACTGCATTGATGGCCTAACAACCCACCCCCCCAAACAAACACCTGGCCAAACAAATCCCCCAGATATTATTATTATTGTTGTTATTATTATCATCATAATCACCAATGTTATCTAAAATGATAACTTTAACACATTTCAAAAAAGGAAAGTAAACTTAGGAGCAAGTTTAAACCCCTTTGTTCTTAGTCTAGCCTAGACTTGACAAGTATGTTCACCACAAAGAGCTCAGAAGCTCTGCTACTTAGCATGCTGTGTCCACTTTGCATTGTAATATTTTTTTTTTCATTTTCAATAAGTAAAAGTAGTCATACAATCTCACTAGAACAACAGTTTGTGACAAATAAAAAATAATACAAAATAAAAAACACCTAGTTTCCAAAAGGACTGAAGTGAATCCATGTGCATATTGTCAATGGTTTCACTCTTTTTTTTTTTAAATAATACAAGCACAAAGCTTTTGGAAAACACAGGCCAAAGAGTGGCAAATTCTTTGAAAACAAATGTTTAAACACCAACTCAATGTAAAAAAGATTTTCCGGTGCCCTCTACAAGAAAGACAGAGCAGAGTGGGTTCGTGTCTCCGTTCGTGGATGATGGTGCTCGTCTTCCAAAAGTTAAAGGCTTGTGATGAGACATTCAGTGAGGAGCTACTCAAAGACAGAACGAGAGAGAAAGAGAGAGAGATAGAAAACAAGAGCTGAGTTGGTAGTAGTGTGTTCCTCGAAGTAGTGTGTTCACGGCCTGTAGTAACACAGACAATACTGCTACTGGCCGGCCAATAGGTCCGGCTAAATCTCCTGCCCAATAATAACCCCTTCATAGAGGAGGGGAGGGGGGTTGGAAGGGGTGCAATCAAGGAGTAGTGTGTTACAGAGATGGATGAACAATAAGGGGAGGTAAAAAAGCAGGAGAAGTGTGGACCACTCAGGAACAGAGCCAGTCTGTATGTGGGAAAAGTACTATGGATCATCAGAGTCTTTCCCCTAGCGTGCAATGGTGCAGAGGACACTTTAGGGATGAACACTAACTTGCTCGATTTTCCTCCTGCCAACTAGGCCAGATTCGAAAAACACACCCCGCCACACCACACTAAAGGACGGCACGATTTACGACCAGCCTGTTCTTTTTCAGCATTACACATTTCTGTCCCTGACTCTAGATGATGGCTGGGGAGAGCCAATTATTCCTCAACGCGACCAACTTCTCTGCTAAAATTACCCCAACATGGGGAAGAGTCACTCACTACAGTAGCAAACTTTACACTCATACCCAAGGGGATGATAGAGCTGGGGGAAAAGGGGGATTTTTTAAATCTCTGAACAGAGAGGCAACACCTCAGATTCTATTGTATGCCTGAGTGAAAGAATCAGATATTACGTTTACTAGGAGAGTTCGCAACAGCTGTACAGATTGGAGTTTATCTCCCCTAACACACAAGGGTGGAAAAACAGTGAGTCTTTCCGCTTTCAAATAAATGGCACATGCTGGAAAAAAATGTATACGCATATAAAACAAAACCTTGTTCTTCCTGCAGTAAAAAATCTATTTACATGTTAATTAAAACACAAGGGTGAAGGTAAAAAGTCTAAAGTTAGTTCAAGAAAAAAAATCTCCCAAATACAAAGCAAGAAAAACTTCTTTTCATTCGCTTTTGAGCTCCGAGGGGAGCATAAGAGGAACCACAAGCTCATGGGGCCGCAAGATATGGACAACGAGACAAAAGGGCATTTTGCTTGGGGATAATAATGTGACTAACGAGGTAACATGGTCCTGCATACCTTCATTCATCGTTAGCCGCATTATAGGAAAATGCCCTTTAAACACTGCACAATCAAAACAAGCACTCGTCATATTGCCATTGGCCTAGAAAACGTCCCACGAAGACTGAGCAGTGGTTTTGGAACACCAAGTTCTTATGTGGTTTTACACTAAAAAGGTACATGTACAGTAGCTTCAAATGCTTTTGAGCAAGAAGGGTTACTTAAAGTGCAAAATGGGGTAGAGAAGCTTTGTTTCCTCAACTGCTCAATAGTGTAACTTGAAATGGCAATCATATTTTTACCTGTACATTGATCTGTGTTCCCTGGACACTGTTTAAGGAAAGTATTATTTTCATCGCAAACTCGAGTGCCCGAGAGAGAGAATTGTGGAATTTACAGTATGGAAAACTATATCACAGGTTAGACGGCAGTCTAGGAAGAGCACAATATTTTCAAAGACTCTTGTAAGCAGCTGAGAAAACTATAATACAGCAGAAAACACATCTTCACTGATTATGATCAAGAGATCTGTTTTTGAATTATTCAAGACAATACTTTCACCTTCAAGTGTATGAAAATTTTACATCCAATAATTTAAAAAAAAGTTCAATGCACTGACACTATTAGTGTGTGTGTGTGTTTGTGTGTGTGTGTCCCTACTGAAAAATCAGCTTAACCTCTCAAGTTGGTTTTTATAACTGAGCACTGGTCCATTTTATCTGTGGCTAGTTTTGGAACCCTTCAAGATGATTTTAGTGGCAAACACTATCAGGCAACTTCATCAGGTTGGCAATAGTCAGCACACGACTATCACTTCAAAATCTTTGCTGCTCTAACATTGGGCTTTTATACCAGTAAAGGTCTAAAAAGGAACAGTGACATTCAGTGCTGGCAATGGCTAAAGTGTTGCTCAGTAACTTGGGCAGGATTTCAGTCAAAACACACAAACACATATCCCCACCTCCCCTCTTTGACGACATCACAGGACACATACACCTTCAATCTCATTACGCGATGGCTAGCAAGAACAAAATCCCTAGTCATCTAAACATAGCTTCCCTACAACAACCCTATTGCTACCTAAATAACCTCTAATCACACAAGGCTCAGAAAACGCAAATTTGAAATACTCCTCAAAAGCAGAGGTTTGTTTCTCTTGGACCACAGAGCTCAGTTTGATCAGCAGGATCCACGACCGAGGCCAGGGCCAAGGCCAGCTCCTACCTGGACCCAGGATGGTGTTTATACTGGCCTACTTCGCTGAACGAGCTTGATTATTGCCACCTTTCCTGCTGGAGTTCAAATCAGGAGTCACAGTGGATGGTGCTGAAGCCCGGGAGCGTGACCTTGCCCTTCCTCTTGAGGTCATTCTCAGAGCCAGAGTTGATGCGCTGGATGAGAATCTTCTCGTAGAGCAGGGGGTGGTAGGCACCAAGCGTGCAGGCAGCGTCGTAGTAGCGCTCATGGTAATGGCACAAGTCCGTCTGTCGCAGGGAAGGGATGTACTCATACACGTGGACCTTTTCACACAGGGACATCATCAGCAGAATGCCTACAACAGCCACAGAAACACAGCTGTCAAGTCAAACACTAACAAGCCACAACAACAACCACAGGATTAGTTGGAGAGCATTTAACGCAGCAGTACACACTAAGGTTGGAAAGTTCCAGCATTTTCTCGCTAAGATGCACAGGCATTCACCCAGGAATTTCAGATCGCGCAGCAAACCCCTTTATAGTGACTCATGGCTCCACATGGATGGGTTCGCAGAATGCTTTAATCATATTACCGCAGATGCCCATAAAACATCTAGAATTCTACTAAAACTGTGTCTGTCTTAGGTCTGGCACAGAATCAGTTCTACAAAGGAACAAAAACTGATCGCAATGTTGAAACAAAGTTTGAAAAATGTACTTCTGAAACGTGTAAATGGCATCAGAGCCCTTTAATGAATGGCATGGTTAATTGGCGTTGGTCATTAGGGGGTACGGAGGGCGGGGCTGCCAGAGATCCTTCCCTTAGTCCGGTTAAAACATTAAAAAGGGATCTTAATTAACACAGGAGACCTAAAGCGCTTCACTCTGATCTCAGCTCAAGCTTTCACAGCACTGAGGGGGACACAGTACACACTGTATAAATGTAATGCCCCAGTATCATTTCTTTCAACTTTAATTCCTCGCTACATTACTCATTCATCTGATTTCCCTCTCTCCCCAATTTTTTGGCCTCTCTCTCTCTCTCCAGTTCTACAGATGCTTTCTGAGCCTGCTTGGCTGCAAGGCAGTGCCTCTGGAGAACGGACAGACCTCCATGCCCTCCAAGACCACGGTCATTCAGCTTAACCGCGTGGTACACAACAACACGGTGGCCTGCTCAGCCCAGATATCTGCAGGCCTGCAGGAGGAACGCTGCAGCCTGGACACCTTGGAGAGAACCAACCCTCCGGAGGTCACGTCCTAACAGGGGCTGGCTCTCCTGTGCAGTGAAAGTGAAGCAGCTGGTCAGACAGGCATGCTGTAGGTTTGAAAGCCATCCCTTCATCACAGAACAGTTAATAGTCTGCTGTTTTAACACCCAAAATCTGCTTAATACCCAGTATTGCTGTTTTCCACCGAGTGCCGAGTCGGTTGGCCCACGTGAGTGAGTGAGTGTCATCATGAACACAACGCACCACAGCACAGCACCACAACAAAATGTGACCTCTGCTTATGACCCATCTGTAAAGGAGCAGCACTTGGGGACGGTACATTGCTCATGGGTACCTCACTGGTGCCATTACAGGTCTGGGATTTGAACTGGCAACTACCTAACACTAGCTCTGCCCTTAACAAATCCCTCTGTCTGCAATTCACACAGGTCAAAGACTGCTGCTCACTGTCAGCCTTACCCACCTTTTTTGTTTTTTGTTGCTTGTGAAAGTATAAGTTGTGGTCCATCACATAGGTTTTCCTCTTTTGCCACTGTCAAAGTTTGATGTCAAAATATTGAGTTTTGAGAAGTTCCTCAGAAAAATGGACAAGGTAAGGGATTTTCTACAAAACAAATGCACACAGTGTTTTCTGTATTTAAAAGATTGTGAATGTACTCGTGGATTGCGGCAGTTTTACGAGGACTGGTGTTACAAAAACATGTGATGTTCTGGAGTTACCGTCCACCCTACGCTTCCGATATTGCCATCCTAATATGAACCCGCAGTGCCAAATATTCAAAAAGAACAAAGTGTGTGTATTTGTTAATGTGTGTATGGGGTAATCTAGCTCGCACAAATGGCTCAGCTGTGGCCAGAAAACGAAGTGTTGTGTGTTGTGGTCTTATGTTGTATCTAAGGGAGGTAATGTGCAGTGCTTGAAAATAAATATATTATCAATAACAAGGCTTGGTGTCTTGCCTATATAGTTATAAGAGTTTGGGTAAAAATGACTTCAGAGTAATATCTTATTTCGAACTTTGACTTTAATCATTTCATTAATAATTTAATAAAATAATCAAATTATCATTAGCAAGATTAAAGTTGGTAAGATGCTGTTTCAGTTGATTTTGTTTATAGTCATGGTTTTATACACAAATTGCTCCATTTTTTTCCACTCAAGATCTTCAATTAGCCTTTAATATTAAATGTTTAGTAAGCTATCATCTTGGTCATGCAACTAGTTTAAAATTCTTGATGAAAAAATGTGACTCCCTTGAGTTACTTGGGATTCTGGACCTTGCTCAAGGGACTAATGGTGGTTTTAGGCTCTCCTCACATTCAAAGCCCCAATCTATATGTCTTGTAATTTAGAATTTCTGTTTTATTAGGCATTTTCCTCTACAAAAAAAACACCATTTTTGTACATTTTAGATTCCGCAAAACTGATTTTTACAGGACACGGCATAAAGGAGAGCAATACGTCCTGCTGAGTTCACCGTTTATCCATATGGAAATCCACACAGAGGCCCAAGAGTTTTCAACAACTTTTACACTGAGCTCCACCAAGAACTTGTCGCCTAAATGTTCACATACTTTTCTGTCAATAACCTCATGTATTTAAAAAAACTAATACATATATATATATATATATATAAAACCTGACCAACCCTGGTTTATTAACGTGCGATTAGATGCATTTTATTAATTTCAACATTTATACCCTCACTATACTCTATGGTTATTCTATTAGTTCTATTAGTTTAAAGCTATGTGCAAAGGTAAGTGCACAGATCTGCACAGGTACAAGTGGTAGAATTTGGATATCGATGTTTAAAAAAACAACAACCCCACTTTCTTCCGTCAAGCTTGGTTTGCATTATGGTGTCATTCAAAGTTCAAAAAAGGTGCCTGATCATAATGAACTTCTGCCTCACTGAGCTTTGCCTACAGACACACTACAGCTTATTGCACCTCTTGCTGTGTTCAATGTAACTGGTCCTACGTTATTTATCAGCAGTCATTTTCAAAGCTATTTTAGACAAAATGCATGACCTGCACCTGAATGTGGCTAAAATAAATGGTTTATATGAGAAATGTACAATAATAAAATGTATGTATCAAATGTACAATAATAATAAATGTTTTCGGGTGAGCCATCCCTTCTTCAATTTCAACCAAGGACTCTTAACTTTGAGAAAATGATGTTACATCAAACAGACTTCTCTGCTGCAGAAAGGTCACAGAAAAGAGAACCAGGTTTCTCCAGGTTCCACCAAGAGTTTTTGTTTTGGATCACAGCACAAAAAATCTGAAGCAATTACGTGTTTGATTGAATTAGTCTTGACATTGCACATCCTGCATTGCGACAAATGTGTCTGCTCACATCCTGATGAAGATGCTGAAACAATAAATTGTGCATCCTTTATCTATGTAATAATATGTATAGTGGGTCTGCACAGGTCCACTATAAAAATAGTGTGTCAAAATAATACATAGAAAATGTGAATGAACGTACTGATTTTTAACCTGATCCTTTATTAACTGGCCACTGAGACGTTTTTAAATAAGCCTAATAAAAATAACTCAATTATAACTATGATAGCTTGGAAACCTCCTAATTAATGGCTGTTTACCATGCTCACTTCCAGGATTTACACACTAGTGAGTCAAGAGGCATGGTAAGGAAAATTTGGAGACTTGACTCAATCATGGCAATTTCATTTTCCAAATGAGAAGGACAGTTTTTCTGGAACAACTTTGGGTAAAAATGGCCTTACAGGCTCTCCTCAGACTAAAACCCTCAATCTTTTGGTCTCCAACACCAAATGATTTCAGTTACCTGGCCCCAAAGTGCATATCTGATTGTTATAGCACTAAAAATCTGCATGTTCATGCAGTTTGTGAATTCAGCATGCTGCCAGAGGGATGATAGAGACGTTTCATGCTCATTTACTGACCGCCTGGAGAGAGACGTAAGTCATGGTATACATCAAAGTTGCTAGCCAGATCAAATGACTGGCATGGTAACCAGCCAAAGGCAAAGCAGCAAATTGCGCTTCTGTTGGTCGAGTTCTGTCACAGTCACTTTAACATTAAAGTGTTTAAACTGCATCATAGAAGGCCTGCCTTATGTTTTGCTTGGGGCCTTCAGTTCCAAAGTGTAGCTGATCTAGAGAGAATACCAAACATTCTCACTGCTATATACTGTACTAGTCTCGTCTAGGAACATAACCTAATCCAGCAGCATGTATCTATCATGTGGCACTGCGTATATAGGGCAGTAATGTCAGAACCACACGGTTATAACCATAGGAACAGGATCCCGATGTGGAGTAGTGTGTGTGTCCTGCTTGTATAAAGGAAACACAGGCCAGCATTTTAAACTGGTTCTTTATGGCCAATTACTGGACTGATTTTGGTCAGATCACAGCTTAAGGCTTGAATCTCTTAAAAAAAAAAAGATAGAGCTTAAGATGGTCACATGCAAAAAGTATTTATGAACCGTCTCTTGCTAGAAACCAGTTAAAACTTGCTGGGGCAGTAAATATTTTTTCCCAGCTGGGTGTTCTAACATATGTGTGTATGTGAGCGATAAGCTCCAGTGCTGATGCGCTGGGGCTCCGGAACCTTACTGCACAGAGCCCAGAAGCAATGGGATGAATTTTATCGGCTGGTCACGGCCCGGTGGAGAGGAAAGCCAAATGGATTTGGCCGCTGGGACGCAAGAGACGCTGATCCCAGTGCGTCACACCCATATGTTAGCATTTCCCACCTATAACTGCATGAAGATCTGAAGACGACGTTCGGAGATGAGATCTGAGCCGTGCTACTTAATTTTGTTCCACGAGAGAGTGTGATTTGCTGTTTCTTCACGGTTTGTGTGGTGGCTGTGGAGTCTGTCCGGCCCTTTTTCTTGGCTGGTGGCCAGTACACCTTTCATGTTTCACTGGATGCACCAAGGCACCATCTGTTGCTGTTGGTGTGGAATAAAGGTGGCTGGAGGCAGACGTGGGCTTTGGGAGGCTAGGTACATGAAAGCAGGTTTTTTTTAATGCCACTTCCCTGGCGCGAGCAGCAAGATGACTGGACCTGTTCTCACTGTACGTGTCCCAGTCAGCTGGAGACTTTAAAGTCCCACAGAAGCAATGCTAAGATATCAGGGAATTTATTAGCAGAGGGATTATGTGCTGTTATACTGTACTGAACAAAGTATAACTCCATACTGGAAACACTTAAGAAAATGCAGTTTCTAGAAAGTATTACAGGGAACTAAGTTTTCTGAAACCAATCAAAAAATGGTCAAAATGGTCTCACAAAATGTTATGTAATTGCTTGTATCTGACTGGCACAAAGAGTTAGGTGTCTTTCTGTGTGTGCCCTACCAATGAACCCTGATGAGGGTGGGTTGGGCTGGATGTTCTCCATGGTGTTGCCCTGGATCACGTCCCACAGCTGCCAGATGAACTTGGGGTGTAGAATGTAGAAAGGCTGAGTAGGAAACCGCTTCCTGTGGTCTATGTACGGCGTGAACAGGTTGTAGTCTGGACTTGTGTACCACTAAACACAAACACAAACCAACAAAGCGGTTAGCAACAACATTATCACTTCACACATTGCAAACAGTTCTCAAACCCCAAGCTTTTCATGCATGTGCCTCACTCCTGAATAATCATCCCTGTGAGCACAACCACCCTGCCAGTCATGCTTCAAAAGGCAAATTCTTATGAAAGGCTATCATGTGACTCACTCAAATGTATCTATATATCTGCACCTCTATATACTGTCACATTTCTCTGATATTGACAAATGTGAATTACCACAAGAAAGACAGAACCTACACATGCTGCCACTCATATCTTCCTCACACAGCAAGATAAGCCTTAGCAGGAGAAAATGAGTTGAAAATTATGCATGTTTTCTAAGTTAGAGATTTTCTTAATATTTGATTATGATTCAGGATATTTCCTGATATTTTGTGCTGAATAAGTAAAACCACATTTCACTGAAAGTTACATTAGCATTGTAATTTAAAATATACTATCATTTCTGTAATATAAAACTAACTGTATCTGCACAAATTACTGAAAGTGTTGCACAGACTCTAGTTCTCCACTGCTGTTAGAATATCTGCACATACATACTTGATCCAACTTAAATGTTTTTTTAAGAGATACTGTTTTATTCAATAGACTGCCTCTAAAGAATTTTTCATATTGAAACTGTTACAGATCTTATACACATTCAGTGTAAAAGACAATTCCAAGAACATAATTGTAGGTTGAATACTGCATCCTGATTGTTTCTCTTTCTACTTCTAGTTTAAAGTTATGTTTAATACTCAATTTCTAGTTTAAAGTGTATATTTTATATTCTATTTATATATTGTTTATTCTATGTCCCTTATTTGTTCTTTGTTGTCGTAACAAGAATGGCGAGTAATCGGCGTAAATACAAATCCCCTTGAGGTAATTCGTCTACCTGGCCTAAAGTAGCTACCTCTAATAACCTCTGCAAGAAAGTGGCTGCGCTTCGGAAAGTGCCTCCGATCGGAGCCCAGTGCCCACGATTGAGTTTAAAAACGAAATTCTTGCCTTGCTAAAAGAGGAATTAACGTTGCTATTTAAAACTGCGGTCTTTACTGACGGAGGAACTTGGAAGCGTAAAGTCAGAGCTACAAGCCCGAGCATTTAAAGTTATATTTAATACTCCATTCCTAGTTTAAAATGTATATTTTGTATTCTATTTATATATTGTTTATTCCATGTGCCTTATGTTCTTTGTTCCCTCTTTCTTATTGCACTGTAAAAACTGGAGTCATGTCGTCTCATGTCTCTGTATATCTGTACAATATATGACAAAGTTGTTTATAAAGATCTATAAACATTCCAGAGGGCCCTGGTTCAAGTTCCCCAGCTTCAGTTTCCGCATTTCTAAAAGAAGTTTTGGACTTGGAAAAAGATATTCTAGTGGACAGGTCGCACAGAGGACTTCAACCTAAAAGGCAGGAGGGTAGACCCCGAGTGATAGTGGCAAAGCTTCACTACTATCAAAATATTGTTTTTCTTCTAGGAACATTTATTATTATTATTGTTATTATTATTATTATTATTTTTATGCCAGAAGTGTATGTTCTTTTGTTCAATGCAAGGATATTAATACGAACGGATGCCAAATTGTTATTTTACAAAACTTAACATGATGACTCAACCTATCCTAACATTATTCCGTTTAAGTATATCCTTGTTTAAAGTACCAAAGTCTTTGGGTGACTGTATTCTTTGTTGTTGTTAGACTTAATACAGCGCATTCTATTTTTATTTATTTTTTTAATATATATAAATTGTTTAGTGCAGAGCGCCTTTGTGTAGACTAGCATTTGTCATTTTAAACAGCAATGTGTGGAGTAGCGTGCATGGGGTACTTTTGGTAGGTGTTTGGGGGCGGATGGCTTTTGTGCCAAATATTGTTTTTTCCTTTTGTCTACTTTCTAATCTGTCCGGTTGGGTTCCTACTAAACGTCTAATAATTATTGATTTATTCACTTTTTACATCCTGAATTTTGACTGACACACTTCAACATAGTGGCTGTCCAGTTACTATTATAAGCTGGAATGTGAAGTTGTTAAATCACCCTATTAAGTGTAAAAAGGTTTTCACACATTTGAAAAAACTTAAGGTAGGTATAGCTTTCCTCCAGGAGACGTACTTACGTAACTCTGATCATATAGGACTTAAAGGAGGATGGGTAGGAGGCGTACCATTCTAACCTGAATCACAAATCCAGAGGAACAGCTATTCTTATTAACAAAAACATTCCATTTGTTACTTCAACAGTAGAGGCAGATAGCAATGGTCGACATGTTATTGTGGTGGGCAGACTGTTTAACACCCCAGTAATCTTGGCTAATATACTGTATACGCTCCAAATTGGGATGACAGCGCCTTCTTTGTGAAAACATTCACACGGCTTCCTAACTTGAATAAATATCATCTTATGGGGATATGAACTGCATGCTGTCTCCAATTCTTGATTGTAGTTCATCCGAGTCTATGCCAATATCTAAAGCAGCAATGACCATTAGCTCATTCCTCAGAACATATGGTATGGTGGATATATGGCGGTTCAGAAACCCTACATTGAGAGGTTGTTCATTCTTCTCCCCAGTTCATCATATTCACGGATGGATTATTTTTTAATTGATAGTAAACTCATTCCTTTAGTCAGTGAGTGTGACTATAAAGTCATAGTCATTTCAGACCATGCACCTCTGACTATGACCTTATGTGTTCCTATATCACACCACATCTACCGACCTTGCCGTTATAATACAGCGCTGCTTTCTGATGAAAACTGTGTAAAATTTCTCTCTGGAGAAACCATTACATTTCTTGAATACAATCAGACATTCAACATGTCCCCTTTAATAGTGTGGGAATCAATGAAGGCCTACTTAAAGGGTCAAATCATAACATATAGTGCTCATCTTCGGAAGGCTCAACCAACACGTCTTCAACAGTTAATACATGAAATTAGCCGGTTAGATGCAACACTTACTCACACTCAGTCAGCTGACCTCGCTAAACAACGAGTACTTCTACAAACAGAATTTAATCTTTCGTCCACACGATATGTTGAAAACCTCATCAATAAGACAGCATTAAACTTATGAACATGGGGAGAAGACAGGGAAACTTTTTGCTCATCAGTTACAACAAAGAACTGCTGATTGAACTATTTCTCAGATTAATGATGATTCGGGCAATAGCTATATGGATCACACTGAAATTAACTTCAAACTTTCAAAAAATTTATTTTAAATTATATACTTCAGAGTCTCTGAGGATGGACTGTATGTTGAACAAATTTTTTGAGAATTTGGACATCCCAAAAATTAACAAAAAAACAAGGATAGACTTGGATGCGCCATTAACCAATAAGGAGCTGGTGACAGCAGTGCAATCACTGCAGTCTGGAAAATGTCCAGGTCCTGATGTTCTCCCATACAAATTTTTGAAGAAATTTTCAAGGAACTGACTCCTATCCTTTTCTCTGTGTATGATGAATCCTTAAATGTTGGCTCTTTGCCTTCAACCATGCGCAAGGCAGTTATATCCCTTATACTTAAAAGGGACAAACCCCCTTTAGAATGCAGTTCTTATCGGCCGATCTACTTACTGAATGTGGACTTGAAAATATTGTCTAAAATGACTGCCCAACGAATAGAAAAGGTTTTGCCTCTTATTATATCAAATGATCAGACAGGTTTTATTAAAAATCGGCACTCATACTTTAATTTAAAGCAACTGTATAATATTCTTTATGATCCCTCTCCACCTGATATTCTAGAGGTACTAATTTCTCTTGATGCAGAGAAGGCATTTGATCGGGTGGAGTGGGACTAACTCTTCTATTCTCTTAGACAATTTGGTTTTGGCCCTGGAATTATAGCTTGGATAAGGTTGCTCTACTCCTCTCCACTTGCAGCAGTTCATACCAAGTCAAATCTGTCTCCTTACTTCCCACTTGGCAATGGCACCAGACAAGGATGTCCTTTGTCCCCTCTTCTGTTTGCTCTAGCTATTGAACCCCTGGCAATTGCCTTGCGTAGGGAAGTCACTGTAAAAGGAAAACTGAGAGGGGAGACTGAACAAAAAATTTCTCTTTATGCCGACGACATGCTTTTATTTGTATCTGACCCTATAACTAGTTTGCTGAAAATGCTCAGCCTCCTGTCTGATTTTGGTAGAATACAAGATTAATTTACAAAAAAGTTAACTTATGCCAGTAAATCCTTCAGCAGCAAACATGAACTTTCCCGCATTCCCATTTAAAATAACACTACATACATTTAAATATTCAGGTATTTGGTTTATGCACGATTTCAAAGATTTATTTAAAGCCAACATTTTCCCTTTAATGCTTTGCGTGAAGCAAGACCTTGAACGATGGAATCATCTCCCAACATCATTAGGTGGATGTATAAATATAATTAAAATGAATGTCCTACCTAAATTCTTATACCTGTTTCAATGTATCCCCATCTACTTAACAAATTATTATTTTTTTGACATTAGACACATTGATTTCTAGTTTCATTTGGCAAGGGAGGATTCCTCGCATAGGTAAGGACGGATTGCAAAAACATCGGCAAAATGGTGGTCTTTCCTTGCCCAACTTTCAATACTATTACTAAAATAAGAATTATTTTGCACTGGAAGGAGCCTTTCAAAGATAGTATGGCACCTGCATGGCTGGTCCTGGAGAACCAATCGTGTCTCACTTCCTTGTATGCTCTAATTTGTTCTAAAATCCCATTGCCTAATCCTGTTAATAGATATACATCGAACCCTGTTAATAAACATTCCCTTAAGATTTGGGCTCAGTTCAGGAGGTCCTTTTCACTCCACGCTCTCTCTATACACGCCCCATTATTAAAGAATCTCATGGCCGTGCCATTATTGACCCATGAAGCTTTTCGCATTTGGACTAGGTATGGAATCACAAGGTTGAATCACTTATTTATTGATAATGTCTTCATCTCTTCTGATCAACTAAGATTGAAATGTGATATCCCGCAATTATATTTCTTTAAGTTTCTACAACTTTGGAGTTGGATATCGTCCTGCTCCACTAACTTTCCTTTGCGGCCACCAAATTCTCTTTTAGTTTTGTTTTTGAAGTTTTGAAGTTTTGTTTTAGTTTTGAAGCCATCATCGAACATGCAGGTTCTGAGTAATATATGGGAACAGCCAACTAACTGGTAGAACATTTTGTAATAAATCTTTAAATCACCCCTCATCACTTTATCAGCCCTGAGACGTCAGAGATTTCTGTGTGATGCAGGCTCCTGTTTGCTCTCCTGCACTGTCTCTGCTCTAAATTCATGAACCTTAATGAAATGTTCCCTCTTAACCTCACGCTGTGCAGGTTCTCTTCAAGCTGAGCTCTTACACCAACAAGGCTGATTAAATCACTGTTACTGTAATTCACTGCATGAACGAGTCTCCTGTGGGGGAAAGGCTACCACATTTAGAGATGTTATGTATGTGTGCTTTTGTTTTGTATGTTTTGTAATTATACATTAAATATAATTAAAGGTTAGAAGAGAGAGACAGAGATTATAAACTGACAAAAAACAATGGCATATGATTTTAAGCGAGTAAACATAATATTCATATAAAATGTATAAATGTATAATATAAAAATCTTAACCTGGAAGAATCAATTTTTTGTTGTCATTTTTAGTAAGAATGACATTTTTTCTTTCTTGACGACAACCACTTCTTCCATCTAATAACATAAAATTAATTCAAGAGCTTCAATGTTATTATCTATACTGTAAGCTGACTAAGAGCAGCTTTTGTTCAGAGCTGGAAAATAAAAATTAACATTTATACAGCAAACTCTATTTTAAAGAAACACATGAAGCAAGGGTTTGCAATTAGGAGGCAACACCTTTATCCTGTCTGAATATAGGTAAACCTGACCTAGAATTTGTGCTCCAGCAACAGAATTACAATTAGTTTTAATTAAGACTGGGGGTAGCCGAGCACCAGCCTTACTTCAAACTGAATATGAAATAGGGAGTGCAAATCCCTTCCCTAATGTATGCTCTCCACCACTTTCAAATCTATAGCACATTCTGGCATATTAGAAGCCTGATGATGGAAAGAGGAACAGAAAGCACAACATGATATAGAGACTCCAAGGAACAGAGGAGTCTCTTCAGAGAATCTGAAAGACACGCAGGAATAATTTGAGCCAGAAAGCAAAGCGAGAAGAGAGAGACAGAGAGAGATGGAGGGGGGAGATGTGAAATAGAATAAATATGTAGAATAAGCAAGTATCTATGCTTCTTCGAAAACATTTCCTCCACACCGTAAATATATAATTACGTGGCAATTGCAAATTACTTTCTCCCTCCCAGGAGACACAAATGTGTAGGAAACGCAGAGAGGTGAAACGCCTGACTTTAGTCCTTCTTATATTTGTAGAACAGCGGGAGTGCAGGAACAGGTGTGCGTGCTGGATAAGGAAGGGCACTGGAAAGGTGGGAGACGGTGCGTGCGTATGTGAGAGGGGAATTACACAGGAGTAACCGAGGTGATGGATGAGAGCTCCAGTATTCTGACAAAGACCTTGAGTTTAAAATTGTGTATGAGTAGGAGTAATACCTGCCATCTCCTGCTCAATGTTCATGTCTTGCATTCATTTGTAAAACCACTTTTGATACCACAGTGGAATGGCCAAGGTAATGGCATTTTACTACTAGATGCTGGTTCAGTATCAGTCACTTCCAACATTTTGTTGATCTAATTCACTAATACATTTTGCCTTTTTTCAATATAGAAGTGTTAATTTTTAAGACACTAAATTTTCCTTTTTTAAAATAGAGATATAGTTGTATATTTCATGACTATATTATGTCATGACTAAACTAAAACCTCAGCCTGCAACAAATGCTTTAACAGAACAAATCCTTATGTCAAGTCTGGCTTTTGTCCAGATTTGTCATTCAATACACCCTTAATATTAATGCGAGAGCAGAGTATCATCTGTACTTACTTTGTCCAGGTTGACGGCATACGGTGCAGGATCCCAAGCCACCAGAGTCACATTCTTATACAGTGAGCTGGTGTTGAAGTGGTAGCTGGGGTTAGCCAGGATCTGCACAACAGAGGCAAAGGGCGCAGTATAAATTTGACCTTGAGTTCATCAACAAAGAAGAAAAATATCAAGAGAGAATAGATCCTAAATGGTATGTGTTCTGTCACTGCATAGGTTGTCCACTAGAAGGCAAACTGCAAATCATTTTTTAAAATGTATTTTCAGCTCATTTAAATCTATCAAAACTGGTTTGGGAATCTGTTGAAGGTGCCTCTCAGATGTCTTCCAAGGAAGGTGTTTTGGGCATGTCCAGCTGAGAGGAGACTTTGGAGCAGACCCAGGGCAATCCGGACAGATTATCTCTCTCGGCTGGCCTGAGAACACCTAGGTATTCTCTCAGTGAAGATAGAGAAAGTAACTGGGGAGAGGGAGGGCTGGATATCTCTGACAAGACTGCTGACCCTGTGCTCCAGACCCAGATATGCAATAGAAAAAAACATTTTATGTTTCGTACATTCATTTAAAATGCCTTTTCAGGATTTTGGTTATATTTCATTATGTCATTTTATGTTCAAAATCTCTGCTGTATTTGACTGGAAAATAATAAATCTGTCGATATATAATTAGATTTTTACATTACAGAAATTGGTATTGATCTTAAAAATCACATATTGGTCAAGCTCTGATTTGTACTGCAGAAGGCAGCGTTTATTCTACATTAGCAGAAAGGCCAGTGCAAAATGGGTTTGTTCAATAACTATTTGAGAGAAAATCCCACTCCATATAAAGCAGCTGTTTTCTGTACAGTGCGTTACAAAAACTCAACATACACAAGAACAAATAAACAAAGGTACTGACGCACACCAACGCACCTCTCCAGGATGTAATTTGAATTATCTATGAAAGCCATGTTTAAGACGGAACAAGAACTGCATTGATGATTACGATGATTAAAATAGCTCCAAATGCACTTGTCCTTCCTTACCTGAGAATTAATGATGCGTATGGTGGTCTTATTCCCAACATCTCTTTCATACCCTTCAGTAGGTGCTGAATTAAACCTCAGAACTGCATCGTGGGAATCTAGGAGAACAAAACCCAAAATTCTTCACCTGTTCTTCTTACACCAACAATAAATCACATAATTTGTCATTGTGAACACAGTATAGCATAGCACACAGTACACCACAATGAAATATCACCTCTGCATTTGCGTGAAGTCAGTGGACAGCTGATGTGCAGTGGCTAGGGAGCAGTGCTTGGGGACAGTACCTTGGTAATGAGTACCTCAGTGGCACAATTACCAGTCTTGAACTTGAACCAGCAACCTTTCGATCATGGGGCCAACTCCCTAACAGTTACACTACCAACTAGTCCATAGGGCATTAACTTGTGCGAAATAGAAACTACATACTTTATCATAATTTTTAGATAGATAAATGGAAAAAAGTTCATTTGGCTCAAATGCAGTTAAATGAAAGTGATGTGTAAGGAAAAAGTTGTGTAAGGAAAAGACTGATGACAAAAGAGAGAAAATTATTCGAATAACCTGAATAATTCGATTACAAAAAATGGTCGTGGCAAATTTTCTAGAATCGAAGCTTCTTTTAAGTCATTTTATTCGCTACAGCATGCGCCGCTTGTTTTTCACAGTGGTGCGATCAAAACGAGAATAGATCCCCCTGTATGTGAATGTATTTGTTAGATATTCCGTGCACAAAAACAGAAGTAAATGCGTAAAAACGCATAAATGACATTTTTTGCGATGTAAACACACGCGTAAGCGCCATTACTCGCTAAAACGCTCCGTTTCCGTCAAAACGTCCCCTTTATTACAGACAAAACGCATATTTTAGCTGATAAATAACCACAACAACCAGCGCTCCACTCACAATACAGCCATTTATTGAGATTGTCCCAACGATTTTTTCATAGTTCATTCCGGAACGTGCTGAAACCTTTATTGTGACGCCGCTCCGAAGCGTGCTGGGGTGATTGTGGGAAATGCAGTTCTGTTCCAGAAAGGCCAAAAGCAACTCATTTTATTGGCCAAATTGGTTCAAAATGACCCTTGAACTTCATGTTTCTTTATTTTCAATTGAATACAACAACATAAAGCGTATATGACTAACTTCTACTCACACTACAATAAGCCTAATAACAAATGTATTGTCATTTTTGTTTTAAAAATGTATCCGATTACTCGATTAACCGATAAAATAATCGATACATTATTCGATTACAAAAATAATCATTTGTTGCAGCCCTACACGTGGGGCTCTGTTCCCTTTAAGTTCACACATTTATCAACTCCTGAACTATTATAGTTTGTAATTATTAGATTATATTCTTCTAATTTGTTGGTCTGGTTTAGCTTTTTCTTAAATGTTTATTTTAAATTACTTGAACAGTCCTAGTGCACATTTTACTACAGTCATTCATTCATTATCCGAACCGCTTAATTCCAACTGAGGTCGCGGGGGACTAGAGCCTATTCCGGGAACTTACGGGCGCAAGGCGGGAACAACCCAGGGCAGGAGCCAACACACCACAGGGCACACACACTCATACTCCCATTCACTGCACCTTTCAACCTGCTTCAGCCATTGAAAGGCCATGATTTATAACATGTTCCACAATTGTGGTCCTTGTGTCATTAGGAACTGTCTTATGTGTTGAACCTCTTCTACATCTTCAGTCTCCTTGCACCATGCACCCGTACTCTTCTTGGTCTGGGCTGTTGGCCCTGTTCACTTTCTAACTAATTTGAAAATGATATTTTACATTTGGTGAAGGAATCATCATTATTCTGAAGACATTTACCAAAAAAAAGTCTTGTAGTAATCTATAAAATATTCTTGACAGTTTATGACAACCAATCACCACTTTTGAATGCAGTGACTGAAACAATGAAAAAATGACAAGTGGAGTGTAAGACTTTTCAGCTGAGGTCTAGTACAATACATTTTGCCAACTGCACAAAAGCATTTTCAAAATGAGAAAACGAAGAAGTAATTGCTGTTATGATGCGCACAAGTGACTAGAGGTTGTGGAAACTGAACGGACAGTTTTGAGAATTTCAATTGTGATCTGAGAAATGTACCTAAGCAACTGAAGAAAAAACTGTAAGCAGTCTTACCCAACCCGACTCTCAGTGAAAGTTAGTTGGTAATTATTAGAGACGGGTAAATGATAAGAGGTGCACCTATACGTGTGATTACGGTGCTGGCCTACATAATAATGCCATCTAGTGGATCTCAGAAATTACAGAATTATAAAATGTCCATCACGCCGGAGACACTTGAGTCAGAACCTAATAAATAGGTCTGAACAGAGTTTATATTTAACGATTAGTCTTCGCAGATCTCGGCTACAATTTAAACTGCACCACTAGGTAGAAGTGTTGCCAAACCATTTTTTTTTTCCATTTGGTGATATTTTAATAGAAATACTTAGCGACATTCCGGTCTGCAACCGAGAGACGGCACAGTCTACGCATGCGCAAGAACGAACCGCTACCCACAACCTAGTCTAAAGCTAGGAAACACGGAGCTGGATGTGAAATGCAAGCAGAGCACAGTGTCCAAACATCGCGACGCAGCATGTAGTCTGGACAGAGGCATTGTTGATTCGACTTTACAGTCCAGACGTGTCGTGTATCCGAGCACTGGCCCGTAGTGTGCGCACATAAGTCGGGAGCTTTGGCTTTTCAACGCATGCGATTTAGTCGTACAGTTTTATCTGGAGCTTTACAAAACAGTTGAAAAACAATCGCACAGTGTATGCCCAGCCTAACATCGGACCGATTACTGAACTGTACCCCTTACTTATCCTTTGATTTTCTACCCCGTCAAATTATTGTTTTGCTGTATTCTAACTCACCATTACGTGCAGGGGCATGGTTGTCACTTTGTCGATAGAATTAGTGGCTTTCCAGACCCCTGTGGCAATTTATAGAGGCAAGTTCGGCGATTTTTCGAATACAGACAATGGCGACTGTCACATGTTATGTCATTATAGTCCATTACGAATAAAGTGCGCATGCTTAAAATGACCAATGGCAATTGGTTTTTGTAGTTGAAACACTAAATAACATACTTCAGTTTGTTTGAATCTTACTTTAATTGTTTGCAAACAATCTCCCTCTTAGTATGCTGATATGGAAATATTTCATGAATCTGCAAATGACTGGATGAATTCATTAAGCATGCGCATTTCGTTTTAAAAAGGTAAGGAGGTTATAGGGCAGTGTCGCAATTCTCGTCGTAAAGTTAATGCATGTTTGAGAACCCCGAAAGTCAGAATGCCAAAGACTTGAGTCTGTCCCTTTTACACTACTTAGTGCGCTCACTGGCACTTATTTTTCAAATGTGCGTACGACAGAAAACGTGTGCGATCATTTCAACGCCAATTTCGTGATTTATCAATTTTGGCGTGAGCGTAGGATACGTATGGCTACCATACCTATATGGTACGTAGGATACCTATGGCTACCATTATTTTTTCATATTTTATGTCATATTTTCTCATCAAAATGTTACGATCAGGGAATTTTATGATATTGCTGGGTTTCCTGGTGTGATTGCTGCGATAGATCGTACGCATGCGCCTCTGAAACCGACATCAATGGATGATTATGCGTACATTAATCGCAAAAAACGGAGACAGGAGCTCATTCAGCAGTTCTAAAATGTAAGTGCTAAACACTTATGTTTGGCATACAAGATAGAACGTTTGTAGACACTTTATTCTTGTTTAGTTTTTTCCACTGTTTCATTTATGTCTTTTGTGTCATTATTTTAAATGAAAAGTGTATCTCAGTTAATAAGCGACAGATCTCCGATTGTCTGCAGGACTGAATGGAAATCGACCTCATTACAACCGAGGTAGAGAATACTTTTTCTAGTACTGTATTATTATTGCACTCAAAGCATGGCCTTCAATGTCATTGTACAAGCACAATTAAGAATTGGTCCTGACTGAAGAAGTCCTGCAGACAATCGGAGATCTGTCGTTTATTAGCTGAGATACACTTTTCATTTAAAATAATGACACAAAAGACATAAATGAAACCATGAAGAAATAAACAAGAATAAAGTGTCAATAAACGTTCTGTCTTGTATACCAAACATAAGTGTTTAGCACTCACATTTTAGAACTGCTGAATGAGCTCCTGTCTCCGCTTTTGCGATTAATGTAGACACAATTATCAGCTGATGGCGGCTTCAGACCCCCATACGTACAATCTATCGGAACATCTACCAACTTGTCTGTACCACATAAGTAGTAGCTAATGACGTAGTCTAATAACAGTAATTATTATGGTCTTGAAAGTTTCGCTCAATCGGAGCTCACTCCATAGAGGAGACCAATTTACGGCCAACTGTATAATCGAATTAAACTCTAGAAATATACTAGTAATTTACGTTGATTCAATTTTAACAACTGGACGCCACTGACATTATCTCCCTTCAACAAGTAGTGGCAGCACCTAAGAGAAGATCATTCGATTATGAATACGGAAAATTATGGCGACAATCCGAGTACTTTTTAGGTTTGGTTAAATTATGACTGATAATCCTTCAAAGAAATAGCAGCAGTAATGACAAAGGGCGATGTGAGTAGAGTTAGGGTTAGCTTCTGGCCCGAGTCTCCTTGGTTTTTGTTTGCATCTGGATTCCCGTGAAAGAAGCATTTCGACTCCAGGTTATCCACAAATTTTGGCAGGTTGCATACAGCACTAAAACGCAAAGTCCATTAAGACAAGAAACGATGAGCGGTAGATAAAAATGAAAGAGAAAAAAGGTCCAATTTGCATGTCAAAGATGTGTTTGAAGTATTATGTGACCAATGTGGTCACAGCTCACAAAATTCAGATGCATCACTGTGACTGTGTTTCACTTCGCAAAAGTAACGTGCAAAATACCACAGTGCCCTCTGGTGGTCAAATTCCGCATAATACTATAAATTAGGATTTCTATTTATAATAACATAAATTAGGATCAATTATTTTAGTGAACATGCGGGCACACATTATGGCCATTTAGCTGTATATGATTATTTAACCTATACTATTTTGCTTTAATCCTTTGTCAGGAAGTGCTACTGGTTCTTGTTTTAATTTTGATAATGTGACATTTCTGCAAACAATTCATTACAAACAATGATTCAATTTCAGCAAGTAAGTTTGTCAAACTAATCGAGATTGCGAGATCAAGGGGGGAAAAAAAGACTAAAATGTCTCCAAAATGTTATTTGTTTCCTCTGACCACTAGATGGCGGTAAAACAGAAAAAATGCAATAATTAAACAATACTATAGTTCTAAAAAAAAAAAAGAACAGTAGTGATTAAAATAACTGACAGCTGCATTCAGACCTTACAATAATCTGGCCTTCTAAACATTCCCTAGTTATCTTTAAGAGGTGAATTCTCTCCTGCCCCTTCACCATCTTAGTTTATGTTTGGGGAGCCTACTGGTGCAGAATGGGGCAGAACCTGCGCATTGGTGCTGATTGATGTAGCTCCACAGTCTCTCTGTATTGTACTTGCACCATCAAAATGCATCATTCACTCATTTATTCACTTACTCATGCATGCATGCCCTGCTGACCAATTGGATCAGTGACCGTCTCTTGCCTTTCTCTCTCCCTCTCCCCCCTCATTGGGAGTATTTGCATGTCTGCTCTTGGCTGCGCTGTAATGTTGCTGCTCCTCCTGATCAGCCTTGAGTGCTTTTACCTTTGTGAATGAAGGGAACACTAACTTGGCACTAGTCATGGGAAACAGACTCAGCTGCACACTGAACAGGCCCAGTGAGCATTGGAGAGACACAGGGCTTCAGTTTGGTAAAATTTCCAGCTCAATGTACCCTCATTTACTTAATAAAGAGGTTTACTACTTTATTCGTAAACCTCTAACTATCCTGCATTAACAGGTCAGTTCAGGAGCAGAGCCCCTCTGGCTTAAATCGTTTCCTCAGACAAGACACCTGAAGACCTGTAACCCCACAAAACAGATTGACTTACTGCACAAAAGAATAAAAGTGTAAACGGTTAACTGACATACATTCAATACCTGCTTTTTTTATTTAAAAACCACTAGCTGTTTTCTGAGAAAGGATGACAGACTAATATCAGCAAAGATGCTTCCTGTAACTGCACACCATTCATTGTACAGGGGAACAATAGAGGCTGGTCTATCTCCATGGAAACATCTTTGCTCTCATTGCCCATTGAAATGCCAATGTGCCAGTGTGGATGCCAAGGCACTGCGAATTTGGGCACACCGTACCCCACAGATTGCATAATAGCAAAGGGCATGAGGATCCCACAGTCAGAAGGCATTGCGATGGAAACGGAAAGCCCTCGAGCATGAGGGTGAAGAAAAGCAAGGCAGAAAAGGAGGGCAGTGAGACAGCTCTGCATTCAGCCTCTCTCTCTCTCTCGCTCCCCTCTGCTTCCCGTAAGATGCAGAGGACTTGTGAAAGTAAAACTGAACAACGGATACTGAGTTGGTCAGCGTTCCACAAACAATGATGGCCGGTGGGGCAGAGTCCGAAGGTCAGGCCTCAGACACAAGTTATTTTCTCTTGGGCTAAGTGGAGAACAGAGGAGACAGGAGCCCTGACCCACTAGCTCATGACCTGCGGCGTTTGGAAGCTCTTAGCTGGACTCATTTTAAGCCGTTGGTCTTACATAATCCTAAAGGTCACATATGCTTGTGGGTAATTCCAACATGAAATAAGCCTGCATGTTGGAAGAGCAGTTTATATGGGTTCTCATCAAACGAGGCAGTCAAGCATAAACTCCAGCAGCAGGAGACATTCATTCATTGGCTTTCATCTCATCTCATATTGTGGAGAATAAAAAAAAAGAAAAAGGAGTGTAGGGGAGGCTTGGAAGGACATACAGGGCTCATAGAGCTTTCTATAAACCTTCTATTAACATTACTAAAAAAGCATTGGCTCAAATTACGTAAATAGCCATAGAGATTAATTATGATGATTATGATTCATTAGGATTATGTGATTATGAATAATTTGAGGAATCCAGTTAGAGATTGTGTTTCAGCCCTAAGCTTGTCATTCACAGGCTGATCTTGTTTAATGAGACACTTTCAACAAACAGAGAAACTAAATGTATCTAAAATGATATCTTGATCCTATCATTCGACAGCAGTGTTAATGTGGAGGCAGGTTTTTAGGTATTTGTGAGGACCTGACTCTTCACTAAAAGGTAGGAAAGCATGAGAGCTGTCAGATGCTTCTCATTAAGCAAATAGTTTTATAGAAAATACCTATCATTTATAGGAAAAACAAAGAGAGAAAAAGGTCTGATTTTGGTATAGCGGTAGTAATATTTTGATCTAGTAATTTACATTTACAGCATTTTAGCAGACGCTCTTATCCAGAGCGAGTTACGTTTCCTAATTTCAGGGATAGTTCTCCTGAGAGCAACTTAGGGTTACGGGTCTTGCTCAGGGACCCAGTGTTGGTAACGCCAGACCTCTTGGTTCAAAGGCGAGTGTCCTACCACTAGGCCACCAACAGCCTATTAATTATGACAGCCAGTGAAATTTTCTCATTTCTTAAACCTGTTCTTAAGAGAGTTAGGATATTTAAAGATAGCATAATATTATACAACTGTAGAACTGAATAAACCTGAATTTGCACAAACATGGCATGTTCTGAGCAGTTCTGGATACTTCAGCAGTTGTTGATTTTGTTTTTACCTGGAGGCAAATTGTAAAGAAAAAAAACTGGTGAATTGGTTTTAAAAAAAAATTTTCTTTATTTATTTCTTTTCTTATTACTTTGTTTCTTTTTATCTTTAATTTTAACATTTTAACATTGCTTCTGTAAAGCACATCGAATGACCCTTGTGTATGATAATGTGCTCTATAAATACACTTGCCTTGCCTTTAAGAACAAATTTCTTCTCATAGCAAGACATGGCTGTGTGTGTGTGGGCTGATTCCATTAGAACATGCCCTAAAATATCTCAATCTATTAAATTTTGTTCCTTTGGGCATGTCCTTTTTAGTGATTGTTTTAAGGTCAAGATTAGCTTTAGGTTCAGCATAACATCATGGTTAGATATGTCAAGAGGAATGTATAGTATCTGAATGTACAATAACAACACTTCCTCTACACAAATACATACGTATTAATGGAACAGCAGACCTAAGGAAATCCTCCACGCAAAGCCTCGAGTGCTTGACCCTGTTATTTCAGTTCTTTCCTCCCTTCCCACACTTCCGCATTTTTTTTGCAGACACTCATATCAAGAGCGACTTGCATTTCCATTTCTACTCACCGATCTCCTTGCCCAGGCCTGAGCGGAGGATGGCCCCGGCTGAGGTGACCACAGCGCAGGACCGGAAGCCGGGGCTGTAATGCTGCTGGAGCGTGGAGTGGGGAACAACCTTGCCCCAGCCCAAGGTAGAGAAGGGCAGCTCTGCCCCATCCAGCGTCCTGACCGTCCCCTTCCGCTTCATCTCGCACAGCAGCTGTTTACCACTTTGCTGCGGCCTGCGCTTCCCCCTGTAGGCCACTCCATGCTTGTTGGAGCTCAGGTAGTCCTTCACGGCCCTCTGCAGACGTGGACTAAGCATGCCCACCGACACGCTGCCCTTCCACAGGCGGTGCACCACTGACTTGGACTTGGAGAAGTAGTACTCCTCCAAATCTGAGTCCTCCCAGCGGTCTGCCATTGCCACCCTCTTAGTGGTCACGACCCTTTCCTCTTCATTGTCTTCCTCCTCTCCTCCCATCTCCTCTTCCTCGTCTTGCTCTTCTTGACCAAGAAATGCATCACTGACCCTCTGCCTCCTACGTCCACGGGTGGAGGCACCGGAGCGCACGCTCACGTCCTGGGTGCCGAACGACGACCAGGCGGCCAGGTTCTGGGCGTCGGCATATGCATAGCTCTCCTGGCTCAGCTGCCCAGCCCTGGGCTCACCGGTGGGGTTCAATTCCTGCATCGCTCCCAAGGTCGTGGGCAAGGCAGAGGCGGGTGAATCCATGCGGGACCCCGCAGCTGCCATGCCAACACCCTGCACAGAGGCCAGGCGCCGAGTGTCAGCGTGTGAGAGTGCCGCCGCCGCGTGGCCCTCGTCCATGCGCGACTCCATGAAGTAGGAGAAGAGGGCCAGGAAGACCAGCACCCAGGTGAGCATGAAGCCGAGGGCTAGCCGTCGCCACTGCTTCAGGCTGGCCTTCATTTCCCAGCAGCCCTCTGCACGCCGGAGCCAACAGGAGAGAGCTTGATGGGAGGCCTGGAGAGGTATAGTGGAGAATTAAGCTGTGATCGAAAAGTCAAAAAAATGTGTGCCCCCCTCCCGAAACACAACCTTTGGGTTTTTCCTTTCAGATGGTGAAATAAAGGCACGGATTTTAGGTAGGGACAAAATCACTCAAAGCCAAAGTTATGAAAATATGACAAAGCCTACATATATATATATATATATACACAAAATATACAGTATATATATATATATATATACTGTATATTGTGTATATATATATATATATATATATATATATATATATAATATATATATATATATATATGCCCTAATATATATACTTTTCAGATTGACTTATCCGTCGAGTCGACAAGTCGTTTGATGACATCACACAGACGCAGCGGTGGAACACAGGTTTTCAACAATGAGCAACTTTTATTAAAGTTCTCTGTAACATTAACAGTCAACATGGCGCGTTTGATCATAGTCCAGAGTGTGGTGTGGCTCAGGACTGTGTAGTCTGGTTCAAAAAAATTTGGGATTTTTTTTTAAAGCCTTCGCCTTGTACTGCAGCCTAAGGTCTCACATCTTTAACGATGAAATTAACAAGCAGATCTGTGATCTGCTGTTTTTTCTTTTCAGTCAGAGGCTATTACTGTAAAGCTACTCAGCGTCCTCTGGACTGGATGTACTCCATGCAGTGCGAGCATCACCCATTTTAACTAGCGGATGCCGTTTCAGATGGCCGTGCATAACGCTAGTACTTTTATTGTACTTCAACACCGACTTGCGGATTGTGCAGGTCACCGTGCTGTTTGTGTCGTCTAGAGTGAAGTCTTTCCATACATGTGATGTGGGTCTGTCACCTACTGCCTCTGATGCCATGTCTCTTGTCTTGTTGCAGTCTTGTGTTTAAATTCCTCCCATGCCAACGTTCCCGCCTTTTTTATAAAGTGACTATGATAATTGGTTAAGTCAAGGTACGCATGTCAGCATAAGCCAATCAGAGGCAGAGACTGCATTGCGTACACAAGCGCGCACACAGAGAGAGGAAAAAAAAAAACACACGACTTGTCGACTTCTCTCAGGGGTCGACGACCTGTACCTCTGATGTCGATGCGTCGACAAATGAGCTTTTCTGTTAATATATATATATAGGTACAGTGGGTACAAGGCATGGTGGTGGGGGGTAATGAAAGGTCAACTGTTCCAAAGGAGCAGAACAGAAACAGTTAGAGAACCTCCGGGTTAAAAAAGGTGTAAAGGAGAGGTCGACCATGGTGCTAAGAAGAGCCACATTCACTTACACTGGGCTGCCCATTTATGTGATGGCATCCTGAAAATACTGAAAATACAGTGTTCCAGAGATTGAAACGTAATGGCTGTCAATACAGACATTTATTAATATGCAATGTTGTGCTTACATATCTACTACTGCTGTCTATCTACTGTCTGATTAGTTTAAAACATAAACATTTGTTAGATTTTAATGATGAAATTAGGAGACATCAGTTGTTAATCTATCTGGCACAAAGACTATCTATGGTCAGGCAATATGGTCAGTTAAACCTTAGTCTTTGTGAATGCAAATAATAATAATATACCGATGTACATCACTCTGGATTAGGGGTGTTGAAATTAATCGCATAATTGATGTGGATGATTCTCCATCAATGCAGTGGCAGACCATAATCGTTCATAACAGAAGTTTTCAACCAGTGGCCTGCTGCCCACTAGTGGTCCGCGGCAGCATTGCAGGTGGTCTGTGATATGCAATCCACTTTTACTACTTTTAACACTTCCTCCCACACTGCTTAGTCTGAATGGTAGTAGTGTCTGGGACAACAGCAGTTGAAAAACCCTGAATTATTTCATGACATTGCTTGGTGATTTTCTGGCTATGGCATAAAAAAGCAAGTTAAAAACAACATATCTGTAGCAACTATGGCTGCCCAATCTGCGTGCAATGTGAAGTAGTGTAGAAGAATGGATGGCATGCATCGTGATGCATCAAGATATTGTATCGAATCAGATCATTGATTTAATAATTGTAATCGAATCGTGAGACCAGTGAAGGTTAACACATCTATTGTGGATAAGAGTGTCTGCTAAAAGCTGTAAATGTAAATGAGACCCTCAGATAAAATTGTAGATAAAGGTCTAAATAAAGTTCAGAGCTGACCATCCAACCAAACTTTGCTCACGCCTATGTGTTTGTCTGTAATGTAAGTTAAAGGTAAATTTAAGTTGCTCTGGATAAGACGGCTTCCTCAATGCCATACATTTAAACTTAGAAGTGTTATTTGTTACTTAATAGCAAGGGCCAAACTGTTTGCATTACTACTTTTGAAAGTGGTATCAGACACCCCACTGACCACTCACTGTCGAGTCTGAAAGCAACACATATGTGGCGTGAATAATAGCATGATTAATAACACTGAGGGAGGAAAACAGATAAATTAGGAGATGAGAAATATAAATGTGTGTTAGAGTAAGTGTGTGAGAGAGTGAGCAATGAAGTGAGAAAGCAAGTACAAAGGACAGATGGAGAGAGATTTAATATGCCTCTCAGAAGGGTCCAGAAAAAGGAGCTGAACAGAGAATGGAGCGTCTTGAGTGATATCAACATTTTAGAATACTTACAGGAAGGAACTTTATATTCACAGTTAATCTAAATAAATCAACATCAATTTCCCTGTTACACTCTTTCTCCAGGACTTTGGAGGATATATTTCCTTCAAGCTACACCTACAAAAAAAATGCCTAAATTGTCAACAAATTCAGTGTAAATTTCAGTTCATGTTTCAGCAATCAACAAGGTCACATATGGCTATGGCTGTTATGAGAAAAATGTGTGTTATAGACTGCATGGGAAACCCAGACACTACAATTTCGGCAAAATCAGCAAACCATCTATTTAGTGCAGCAGCACGCAGCCTTATGACTCATTTTATGTCTGAAATAAATGTGTGAGTCGCCGTCTGTTAAGTTTACATGTTAAAGTCCTTCAGAATGTAGTTTAAGAATGAAATGCATGTGTAGAATATAACTATGGTCACAGTGTTTTGAGGAAAAAGGGATATGAGAAATGGAGCATTTAATTTGAGTGAAATATGCCTCGTGAAAACACACAAGACAAACATGCACATGTGAGAAGTTCCACTTTCCTTTTGTTACATGTGGGAGTTTTTTTTGTAAGACTTTCCTGTAGTACAGTGCTTTGAGACGGAGAGACCTATTTCTGGGTATAACACAGATTCGGCTTGACTGAAGGTTTACTCTTGAGACACACTGCTATAAACACACTCCATACACTCGCTGGGTCCCATGGCAGGATCTTATTCGGCTAAAAACAAGAAAAGCACGCCGCTCGTTTGCTTCTACTGAGAAAGGAGGCCCTGAGAGAACTCCCATGTTCTAACACACAGTTGGTCTCAAGCTCTCCATTTATTTTCTAGGTGATTCTGTGCTCTCTGTACACACTACAGTACAAGGGCTGAAAACCAGCCAGGAATTGGAGGTCACAGGAGCAGAAAAGTCTAAACTGGACTTTTCACAGTCAAATGTGTTGATCCTGGGTCAAGTTTTAACCTTAGCCTGAAAGATACTATTTTTAAAAAACATGTTAAAAAACTAGAGCCCAGCTGACAGCGTTTAAAACCAATATAGGTTTCAATAATTTGATTATTTACAAATCAGATTGTTCTTTCCAGCAAGAAAAAGATTGTAGATTTACATTTATGGCATTTATCAGACACTTTTATCCAGAGATCATAACATTCTCTAACTGCAGTGAAAGTCTCGGGGAAGCAATTTGGGGTTAATTGTCCTTGCAGTAGGATAGAGCTGGACTAGGCAAGTATTCTACCACTGAGGCCACCACCATACAATTTCTTAAAATGCATTAGTAGTTATTTATGAATCATCACCAAGATAACAGCACATAATGCAGTTTATACTTGTTTTATGGTCATAAACAGTGGTTTGAACTAAACTACACCATAGTGTATTGAAGTTCCCTCAGAATCACATGTATAAAAACAGTGGAGTTGCAATATGCCATCTTGTGGACACATTACACACTGACAATAATCAAGACATTGTGCATTGAATGTACATGTATTTTCTGTTTCCTGTTACTTTTTATTATATGTTTACTAACCTTAATAAGTTCTGATACTGATTTACTGGCAATAATATGGTCACACTGATTTATTAGTCAGACTCTGGCTTTTGCATAATCTTGAGTTAACAATTCTTCTGGATTTTAACTATTTTTAGCAACGTATACATACAAATCTTAGGTTGCAGGTCAGTGATGATAATGGCATCATGCAAGCAAAATGCAACGTGTTTACTGTTGCTGCAAAGTAGTCTTATGGTCTTGACTGATTCTCATTTATATAACTTTAAGAAGCTGACCTGCCCTTGCTGTGTATATTTGCACAACATGCCTAGAGCACTGTGGTTAACAGACATCACAGCAGAGGTGAAACAAGGTCAAATGCTACACTAATCCTTAAAAAAGCAAAGAAATTTGCAAAGCAATGTGACATGTTGCTAAACACTAGGGAACACCCAGGTAAAAAAAAACAAACAAACAAATATCTGGAAAGTGAATCATTGTGAGTAAAGTACAAACACATCTCACCTCCACAACTTTCCTACTTTTCTGACTCCATTCTTCTTAAGTCAGTCAGGCTCTGAAAAGCAAAACGGAGGCAAATAAGAAGCAGAGAAATTAAATATCTAATTCATCAACTATTAAAACAGGAAAATACTCTGTGTGGGAAAACAATGGCACAATATGTCACCATATTGGTCGGATTATCTGAAAACAAAGACAGCTGTAAATCTTTTGCTGTCTCAATGAAGCCTAAATTAATGCATTGTTTGCTTTTGAATTGGCCTTTGACAGGACTGGAGGAGGAGGACGGTCTCAGCCGTGTACGATAATGAGTGTTCTGCCCTGGACAGTCCTCAAACACACACATCATCATTTCGACAGCATGGAGGAAGAGGAAGTGAGGTGTTAGCAGACCTTAAACATGCTTATTAGAACTCAGTGACCCTGAAGGTCATATTTTGCAGCTGGCTTCAGGGTTGCTTCTCCTGACGGCCTCATATCCTGGGAGGGAAGCCCTCAGACAGGCCAGTATAGAGGTCAGTCTCTCCCACAGATGGAGGACAAAAAGACAATAACCGCTAACATGGCAAACATATTTACAGAAACGCAATACAAAGACACCAGCATATGCACACTTCACATGTATGTGTGGGGGCACAAAACACACACACACACAGCTGTGTGAACTCACTGACCTTTAACATTCTATAAAGATGGAATATCAGCTTTCTACAGTTATTACTACACATATTATTTGGCCATATAGCCCAGCTGTCTCTGCAGTAATATGTTAAAAAAGAGCCCAGAAAAACTAGCCCAAAAACTTAAACAGCCAATAAATTTCAGGCAAAAACCCGGGCAGCACATTCTTCTTGTCTTTGTCACACAGAGTATTATTCAGATCCCTTCCATTCTAATCTGTGTGACCAAACGCAATCCACAGAATTCCAGGCAACAGTGTCTCCAGTTAGATCATCGCTGCCAACGGCCATCTTCACTGGACGGTTCTGTGAAGGCCGAGTGCCACAGACATGTTTTTTTTCAAAATGCTGCGCTTTGTTCAAAAGACAGAGCTGGTCATTGAGCATGTGATGTATGAAGACTTTAAAACAGCTGCCAGTTGGAAAATGTTCACTCAACTGGTTAATAATAACCAGAAGAGAAGTCATGATACAAATAATGTTTTGATTCGTTAGACCATTTAGATGACTTTATTACTTACAACTTGTTATTTTATAGGTATGTGGTTTTACAAAAAAACACAATCCATTTTCAATCCATTTCTTTTTTCTTCTGTTTTCTTCTGTTTTATGCAGATGTAATTTCCTAAATCAGCTCTCTTAATTTAAAAAGGTGCTATCTGGTTTTTTTTTAAAAGAGGGATTTCATGCCCGGCTACACCTGTATTGTACATTTTGTGATATTTATGAATTGTGGAATGTTGGCTGATCATTCAAAGAAACTATTTACAACACCAAATTTGTTGGAGACTTTGTGGTGACTTAGAGGTACACCATACCCATGTTTTTGAACTTGTAAACAGATAAGACCCTTCTGACAGAACATACATACAGTTTTGGAGAAGGTGTTGGGGTATGGGATACCTACGTACTACAGTACATTTTGGGCATCTCTCAGAAATTATAGTTGAGGGTCATGGCTATTTGTCGAAGATTCTCCTTACAGCAGCAGGAAAAGTAAGTCTGTAGTTTAATATTGAACAGGAAATTTCTCAAATGGAGAAATGAACTCATACATTAAGGTTAAAAGGACATTTTTGAGAAAAAAGGACAAAAATGGATTTTTTTATTTATTAACATATGTTTTAATTTGTTTTTGTTTATGTAAAGTGCACACTATTCCATTGGGTGGTTGGATTATAATTGTGTTACCACCGTTTTCTATTTATTGAATGTGAAAAATATGCATAGAATATGCATCAGACATCAGACACCAGTGGTGTGTATTTCAGTGAGATGTGGTTTGAATGAGGTGTTAGAAAAAAGAAAGAAAGAAAAAAGACGGGGGGAAAAAACATGCAGTATAAGGCTGGGTTTCACAGCAAAGATGGTGACTTCCTGTGTGACAAAACAGCTATCATTCTGTAATGTGGGGAAGCCATGACGAAACAAGTGAGAATCCACTACCTGCAGACGAAAGGGAAGTTGTGAGAAAATAAAAAAAAGGGGTATACTAAAGGCCAACTGTGTTAACTGAAAAGAAAAGAGGATGTGAAAGTCGCACTGGTTAACCAAGTAACAGCCTTGTTTTTTTTTTTTACATTATTCATTAGTCTGGCAGGACGCGTCTCCTCAGCAGAAAGTCAATCTAAATCAGATTGCTACTCTGGTGCATAACCTTCCTGTTAGCATGCACATTTTACACAACTAGAGATATAGCCGATCTGATATGTGGATCGGTATCGGTCCGCTAACGGGCTCAAACAGCTGAATCGCCTATCGGTGGCATTGGGCCGTTCTATGGAGCCGATCTGTAAATGCGTGCACGCTCAATTCGTTATGCATGGGAAGCGGCACTGCGGTAAAGTAGAGTTGAAACGATTGTTCCAATAACTCGAATAATTCTATTACAAAACATGGTCGAGGCAATTTTTCTAGAATCGAAGCTTCGTTTAATTCATTTTACTCACTAGAGCATGCGCCGCTTGTATTTCACACGGAGGCTTAATAGCGTCACAATGAGGCGCTGGGCTGGGCGCGCGTTCCGGAATAAACGATGGAAAATCGTTCTAGCGAGTAACGGCGCTCACGCGTGCGCGTTTACATCGCGAAAATGTCATCTATGCATTTTTGTGCATTTACTTCTGTTTTAGTGCATGGAAGAGGATTGTGGGAAATGTAGTTCTCTGCAAAAGCAGCTCATTTTATAGGCCAAATTGGTTCAAAATGACAAACTTCAGTATTTCATTTTCAATTGATCAATTTTTTTTTTCAATTTTATAATGTTATAGTGTCATCAATAAGAAAGAAGAAATATTTATATGTCTAAGCGAACAATTTTTGAGAACAAATAATTTAGCATATACAGTACGTGTGTGCATTTATTACATTGTTTTAGTAGGAAAACAGTATTTAAATTTCCTTAAGCATAACAATAATCTCAGTCATGTATTCACACATTTTAAAGCATTATTTTATGCTTAAAAAAAAGACTGTGACTATCGGATTTGTATCGGTATCGGCAAATATCCAAATTTACAATATCGGTATCGGTAACGGACATGAAAAAGTGGCATCGGCCCATCTCTATACACAACACACCCTAGTCACATGAAAAAACAGAGCACATCACTTTTTAGGTTCAGGACAGTGTTCACAGTCTAGAAAACACAATTAATACTAGAGTTTGATGGTTACAAAACTTCCATAGATTTAATAATGATATATTGGCTGATATTCTGCTCACCTTAGTTAATTGAACAAGATAACAATACTAAATATAAGTTTAAGTAAGAGCCAAAGCATAAATACATAAAAAAGCCAAAAGTGAAGTTGCATCATGCCCTTAAGTAAACCAAATTATGTTTCAAGGATCTTTATCCCCTCTTTCCATTTTTTTTTTAATTGTCTCATCTGCCATCAAAAACACAGATATGAATTTATCTCTAATTAGCTCAAATTTGGCCGAGCATATCTGTACACCAGTTTATCGGCCGTCTCTTCTAATTATTACTTCCAGGAAAATCACTTTTGGATCATAGAGTTTTCTTACAATTCCTACTTACACTCGCTGCTATCATTTGAGCACTGAAAGCTGTTTTTGGCCAAAAAGGCAAACGATCTGCCTGTGAAGCTGTCCTTTCAGCTGCCAGCCAATATGGTGGGGTGGGGGGTGGCGGGGGGGGCTTGTCTAAAAAGACAGCCCTTAAGAGATAAAAGACTCTCTTATCAGACAACCTTGAGACTGGCCACAGTCCAGTCCTTCTAGCAGGCCCTGCTTTCACATCCATAATCTGTTCCATTACGAATGACCATCCAACGTCCTCTACTGCACTCCCAGACATGGAACAGGGATATGGATGAGGTCATGCTATAGTAATAGAGGTTGTGAAGGACATGCAGCAATATGATACTTTAGACACAGTCACACACTTCCCTAGAACTCTTACTGGGCTTGTGCTGCAAATATTGGTACTGCAATATAGCATATTAAGAAGGTTTGTCTGTATTTACACCAACACAAACATGAATGTAATATACATCTATAGTGTTGGGAATAGTGCTGGACGATTCTGGCTAAAATGTGAATCATGATTTTTCTCCATGTGAATTGAAATCACGATTCTCTCAAACGATTCTCCTTCTTTCAGCAAAAACATTTATTGCACTACAGTAAAAAAAATGCTTTCAACCGTGACCTTCAACAATAAAAAATATACACAGAACTTGTTGCTTGTAACAAAAATTTGTCTTTTCCTCATTTTAGACCCTTAAAAGTAAATAACTTAAAATCTGTTGAACATAAATAATAGAATATTATTATAAATAACAGAACTTCAATAAATTTAAATAAAAAAAAAAAAAAACATATAGCACTTGTGTTTTTGGGTACTCAGTCAACTACTTTGGTATTCACTTTGCTTTTCTTCTGTCTCAGAAGGGTTTTATGCCTAGTTATACAAATTAGGGAGGCTGCGACTAGATGACACTGTCGATGTCAATGCAGACGAAGCTTACAGTATAAATCAATATTGCAAGTTTAACATTGTGGCATCCAAATGCCTCAAACAATTGTAGCAATTATGATGTTGATGATGGTGATGATGGTGATGATGATGATGATGATTAGTAGCAGTAGTATATGATAAATTATACCAGTAATATGTAATAGAAAGATTTTGGATTGAAACTTTTGACTTAGAACTTTTGAATTAAATGTTTTTTTTATGAATTTCCCAATTTGTATCATATTGTAACAGACTGAAATAAACTAGGGATGCACCGATTGCAATTTTCTTGGCCGATTCCGATTACCGATTTTTTTGTAAGTGTGATCAGCCGATACCGATTTTTCCGATACCGATTTGTTCCCAGATAACAGAAAATAAGAGCTGCTGCAAGTAGTCAACGACATCGACACAAAATAATGGGTTTCAACTTTTCTAATGTAATGCGGTAGTTACTTTCCCTGTTTACTTTTTATAATACTGACTAATAGTTACTTTTATAATAATGACATATAATAATGGCAGCTCTACAGCAAATACAAACAAAAATCTAATTTTCTTTAATATAATGCTTTATTTTCATAACAAATTTTCTTTACAAATTTAAATAAATAAAATGTAACTTATAAAATGTAAAATGTAACAACTCTGGTAACTCGACGTCCGAAAAGTAACGCCTACTTGGTATTGTGTATTTTCGGCAGAGGCGATTTATCAGATTTCTGAAGCTTGTATCCTCAACTATGGAAAACGGCTGATCATCTCGTGATCATCTTGTGATTGACTTGTGCATCTGTGTGTATGTTGAATTGGGGACAGACAAGTGGGCAAGGGGAGCCATTGATTGCGTACTTATTAAACGTGTAAGACCTAACTATTAAATTATAATTATAAGGTTGATAAACTATAACTTGTGTTTAATCTACCTGTCGCCGTTCCTCTTTCTACATCATCTTTGGTTTTTCTGTAAAAACTCTCTGTAGTGTGCAGTCAATCACAAAACCAGGAGCCATCGGCCAATAGGATTCGCATGCAGAAGCTGCCAAAACCCCTCCCCCAAACTGCCAAAACCTGCCCCCTTTCAAACCGCACGCGCAGAAATCTCACTCGAGCAAAAACAGCTGCTCGTCGGTAATCTACTTCGCACGCGAGGACATTTAAAACATCGAGAGAAAAAAAGAAATTCACGAGAGGAAAAATACAGTTGGCGTGCAATATTATCACAACCGCGCACTCGATTCTTAATTTTGTGCTCTCGAGTTTCACATTTGCGCGCGCGACTTTGAAATTTACGCCCGCGAATTTTTTTGCGGCAAGCCATTTTGCGCGCGGCTCTGAAATTTACGCCTGCGATTTTGCACGCTCCAGTTTTGGCACTGATGTGACGCCATACTCACGCACCCAAAATTCATTTTGGCGCCGCACGATGTCACCCCATTCAAAGTGAATGAGAATCGCCTCCGTTGAGCGTACGTGTGAACGCTGCCTGAATGCGCGCGTGGCTGTGCTGCAAGTAATGCGCATGCGCAAGATCGGTTTGAAATCGGCAATACGTGTGAGCGATTGGCCGATTGCCGATCAGGCCAAAAATCGTCCGATTCCGATCGCTGGCCGATCGATCGGTGCATCCCTAAAATAAACCCAAAAATATTTTCACATTTGTAATGCATTCAAATTATATCAGTTCCATTTCTTCAAAACAGTCTTTTATTCCCATGTTATTTTGTAACACTCCTGATCTCCCGGGACACACGTCTAGAAATAAGCATCTTTACAAAGAGAGCTGAACATCCATTGGGTGTACACACACACACACACACACACACACAGCACTGCTTCCATCCAGCTGGAAAAATGTCTTTAATAAACCATCACAGATTTCTGAAGCAACCAGAAATATAACTGCCATCTGTACTGTGAGCCAGTGATGGGGCAGATGAGAGCAAGACAAGCAGGAAGAAAAAAACCCACGAATGAAGAGACAAGTGTCGTTCAGCGGTTTCTTTCCACACATCCCAGCGAGAGGACATTTGGAGGCATTTATCAGTGCTTTGGAACACAGGCACAAAAAAGGGCCTTGAGAACAAGACAAAGGGAATGCAGAAAATAAATCCAGTGGGATTGAGTGAATGTGGCTGTTCGGAGGGTGGGAGAGACGAGCGGCGTGTGAAAGTTACCAGCTCCATGGCTGAATTCACACCTCCCTCTGCAACAAGCCTCCATTTTCCGACACTGCCATCCATTATTCATTCCTTTCGGTCTGAATCCTCTCCAAAAGTTAGATGGAATATGTGGTAAACAGAGACTGAATCCGAAATCCCAATCCCGGAGGGCTGGATCAATTCCCCCGTCTACATTGATGGGCTTTCGCATGCACTAAGCATCTTTGATTTAAGCCCTGACAAACGGTTAAGGGGTTGAATAATTTCAAATCGCCCGAGAGACTGGTGTACCGCTTTGGAGGACATAAGCGGATATTAGTTTTCATCCATTTTGTCACAGGAGGGAGGGAGCGCAAAGCATCCGTTTAGAAAGCTAATCTGCACGCTCGCCCTGTGCAACCAAGAGATGGGATTTTGCGGGAAAGATGGTGACTGTGGGCAGCCATCGGCATAAACAACCCATTAGTTTTTATAAGGTAATTAGAGAGAACATTCTGAAGTATTACACACGACACTACATGATTATGAGACAGCTACACCTGGACATGGCGGGTTTTAAAAGGGTATTGACCTTGAAACTGACCCTTCCATTAAATTTAATGGGTTCACTATAAATCTGAACAGCCCCAGCCTTAAACTACGAACACCACGGCAACAACTGAATAAGCGCGAAGCGTTTGTCTCGGAGCGTATGCACACTAGTGCAAGTCTTGCAAAACCCATGTAGGCATCTTGTTCAAAGAGCTACAATCAGGGTTTAGCAGAAAATCCTCACAAGAAGGCAAAAACATGCAGGGGTGGAAATAATTAGTTCCCAGCCACAAAATACTCCAATAAAAATAAACAAGAGCAAAGGGAAGCAGGCGAAATTAGGGCTGCGCGGAAACACTTCCCATAGACTCAACTTCCCATAACACCATAAGCTAACTTGTTTGTACCACATGAAATATTGAAAGCAGCGGCAGCGAGGTCCCTCATGTTCTTCCCCTTTTGAGTGTCAAATATTCATGAGGTGCAGTAACCCATTCTAATTTAAGGTCAAGCAAGACCTTAAACATAACACTCTAAAATATGTCTATGCAGCACAGCATTTTATGGCCAAACCACTTATGAACCTACATGGCTAGGACATAGTCAAGAAAACGAATCACTAGATTTCTATCGATTAATTCACTGACTATATTATCATTTAGTAGATTAATCTAAATGTTTGCTTTCCTCCAAAAATTATGACTAGTTTCCTATAAAAAGTACAAGTGACCACTTTTTAAAATAAAAATAAAACAACATAATTATTCATCCTGTAATATTTAGGAGAGTAATATTCAATATTTCTCTTTTTATTACACTATTATTTCATCACTTTCATCTTCTATAAGGCATTCCTGCATAAAGAAATGTGTTTAGCATTAAGGGAGGAATTAATTAATTTGATAGAGATCATGTCTCAGAAAGCCCAACAAGAACATACTGGCCCTGTAAATCTATGCAGAGTAGGCTCAGATTCCAGCCTGGCTGTCATTGGAAGCTTCAAGAATTTCTTTAAAAGACCACCTAAAAACTGTGTTGACTAGAGCCGATTAATAAGTGGAGCCAAGAAAGAATGCTCTGTATTGAACACAAGTGATTATATATCAAAACGTTAAACTAATATAAAAACCTATGCATCAGATTAAACTATTGATGTCGCTGAAACAGAACTGATCCCACAGCAATATAAAATAAGCAAAGTTTGACCACCACAATGAATTAAGTGAAATAAAGCAAGTGATTATTTGTCATTATGTACACACCGCATCGCAGCCCACAGTGCATCACAGCCCACAGTGCACCACAACGAAATGTGACCTCTGCATTTAACCCATACGTAAAGGAGCAGTAAGCAGCTCACGAGCGGCATTGGCAGTACCTTGCTCATGAGTACTTTTGTGGTACCTTAAACCGACGACCTTCCGATCACAGGGCCAAATCCCTAACCGTTAGATGAGCAACTACAAGATGGCCCATTAATTTGTCAAAGCCATTTAAAAGGACTGTTAAATATTTTCACACTAAGTATTCCAACTTGTGGCAAGGAAATTAACCTTAAAACACAAGCTCTTGTGGTCTTTGGTCTAACAGAACTTCACCACATACTCCATAACACCTTCCGACCATGAGCAGCACCGCCGAGCAAGTGGGTGACCACAGGAATGGACCACCTGAATATAAACTAAAGTCCCACGACCATCTGAGCAAAAGTTTCATGAGACAGATCTACGAGACGCATCTCCCAAACATCTGCTTCCTTTGTAAATCTCAGGAGTATCAGGCACACAAATCAGTGTCGGATCCAATAGAGATCTTCTACCCTGTGGGAAAGAGTGTGAGCCGGAGAGACGCCGCCACGAATGACAGACTTCCAGCTTTGGGAGAACTCAAGCACATTTGAATTTGCACCAATATTTAGTGAGAGCCCAATGGATTTGAGACACTACCTTGTCTTTTATTAAAAATGGACCTCCTGTTCAAATAAAATGGTGTTACAGTATGCATCGTGTCTGATTGACATTTTGTTTGGGATCTATATTATGGGCTCACTGATAATTATATTAACGTATCAGAACACTCCTGTCTCGTTTTCCATGAAATCATAGAAAACAAGTAAACATTAGAAATTAGTGCTGAGGAAACACGGTTATTTTTTTTGAAGATTTTCTCTGAACCCCGGCCTGAATTTCACCCAAGTTAACTTAAAGGGGCAGTTGGTAGCATAACGGTTAGGCAGTTGGCCTCATGATTAGAGAGCCATCGGTTCATGTCATGTCAAAAAAGTTCCTTCACAGATGGGTAAAGAGGTCCGAGGTCACATTTTGTGTGCTGTGCTGTGTTCAAAATGACAAAAACATCTCTCACTTGTTTACTAAAAATACAAAAGGTGACTTAAGTTCAGTACTATATCTAGGGCTGGGCGATATGGAAAAAAATCTTATCTCGATATATTTTTTTTAATATCAGCCGATATCGATATATATCACGATATAAGTCAAATCACTGTCAATATGAGTCATTCTATGGCTTAACATTCTAACACTTCTTTGTCCATTTTGTATCCAGATTTATTTATTTGATAAATAAATGTTCTATATTTCTTCTTTCCTGCTGATTATGCTATAACATTACTGAATTAAAAAAAAATCTTATCAATTGAAAATAAAGAAATATTGATGTTTTGGGTCATTTTGAACCAATCTGGTGTATAAAATGAGCCGCTTTTGGCTTTTCTGGAAGAGAACTACATTTACCACAATCCCCCACGCCCCCCTCGGAGCCGTGTGACTATAAAGCGTTTTAGAGACTAATGGCACTCACAAATACAGCGTGTGTTTACATCGCGCAAAATGCCATTAATGCGTTTTTATGCATTTACTTCTATTTTTGTGCAGTCACACACACTTTCACATACGCAGGGATCGGGTCTTGTCTTGATCGCGCCACTGAAAACAGTAATAAGCGTCCGTGTGAAACACGAGCGGGTCATGCTCTAGCAAGTGAAATAAATGAAGCTTAGTATTTTTGTGTATTCGAATAATGGTTTCAGCTCTAGTATGACCGGTCTTTGTATGAACATGCTTTCGACACAGTTTGCAGTGTGCGCTACTCTGCTTCGTATCGGACTTTAAGTAGCCAAAATATTTCCAAATTGCGGAATACTTCGGACCTTTTTCCAACAATGTACTCGTCCATTGAGGTGTCTTTCTATAACGGTACTGCTTTTCGTCATTTCTTCTATTTTATGTTGCTCGCTCTCCTGACATACTGTTGTACACGGCCGCTGTAGCTCGCAGCTTTAGAATATGAGAAGCCACGCTTACTTAACTGACTGGAACTCTTTTGCAACCACGTGATTGGTTCGGCTGCTCTGTCCGTCAACCTGACTGACGTGAGCGGTTACCACACGGTTTTCATTATGGTTAGCTTCTCATGAAATCAAAAGGTGGACGGAATGAGTGCTATGGACTTTATATCGACTATGTCCATTTTTTCTATCGAGGAAAAGTTATTTCGCGATAATTATCTCTATCGTTTTATCGCCCAGCACTAACTATATCCCAAAATTACAGAAAACTTTATATTAAATGCCAATTTTTGTCCCTACTTAAAGGAGCACATGGGCAAGTCACCAAAATGCACTTAACAAGAGAAACCTTAAGCGGGTTTCACCAAATGTCCAACTTTATCCAAAACTCCCCATTAGCTTCCTTTCATATTGGACAAAGCGACCTTTAAAAAGGGCACGCCTGGAAGCAATACTACAGAGAAGGTGGCCTGGAGGTGTCAGATAAATAATCAAAGGTTTTGAAATTTATTTGTGAAAACTGTCAAAGGAAAGAAAAGGGAAAATTTATTACAGTATTCAATGTGGTGAAAAGAGGAGATTAATTGTGGTTTGACAATGGCATTCTGGAAGAGATTCGAACAGGCCATTGTTAAGCGGGTGTCAGTGTGGTGCTTGTCTAAGCTTTGATGTGCACCGCTTTCATTAGACTGTGCTAATTCATAAAGCTTATCGATCCCTCTGTGCTTTATAGCAGCAGGGGGTTCGCTAGCATGCTCCGAATAAGGAGGTTCAAATTAAAAATTCCACAAAGCTGCATGTAATAAACCTCCAGAGTATAAGGACAAGGGAAGATACACCGGTAGAGAAAATGAGAATAAAGGCTAGAAAAGGGGAGCGCGAGAGTGGCAGAAAAAACAGAAAAGAAAAATCAATGCTAGGCAATGGCAGTAGAAATTCGCTTCAACTTGAGCGATCACCTGCATGTAGTAGAGGACACACAGAAAAGGATCCAAGGATATGCGTCAGAGAGATAATCGCAGCTGCATTTAAACTCCTGCCAGATCACCCTTTTCAAAAAAGCAGCAGAACATGAAAGCCCACTCATAATTACATAAACTGTCATTCAAGCGCACTCAAATGGGAGGATGAATCATGGGCATGCATAATTTAGGCCCATTAAACACAAAATACAAACAGGGAAAAAGTATTTAATTGCCCAAAGGAGCACCTTAGTTTTAATGTTCAAGGTCAGCGTTTGTTCTTTACTGGTGCTAACAGATCAGGTGTAGGAAAATTTCATATTTTGACACATGCTGCTCTTTCTAATGTGCAGCTCCCAGTGGTCTGGGGGTGTGTCACTGCAGAGTGAGAGAGCTGGACCTTACACATTCTCAGAAAAGGACAAATAAAGATTAGGTGGTCTAGCCCCAGGGTTTCTAGCACTGACACATATGCCCAGCTGCAAGATATTCTTGAGTGAGACTGTGTGTGTTTTTTTTTACTGGGTTCAGCATCTTTATTTTCTAGTAGGTCTGAAAAAAAAAGAAAAAGTTAATAGTCAATATTATATTTATCCACTGCTGGCTGTATTCTGCTTTTACACATCAGACTCATCAATAGTTTTAAATATTTTATAATGCTTTAAAAATAATTTTATATAATGCATAGGAGGTGAAATCTTGACATTATTATTTCTTATATCACTACATCTAAATACTAGGAAAATACCTTATCTCCATGGGAAAGTCTGCTCTTTCGAGTCACATAAACAGTAAGCCATGGTAAATAAGGGACTTTCCAGTAACACTGCACATTTTTTGCCAAATTTGCAGTAAGATGGAAGTAACACAATAATAAATATGAACTTTTGGGCTTAGCAGCATGACATTACATGCCGTCTATAGGAGTAGAATGACGTTTTTAGAATTTGCCTGGTTTTGGTCACTACCTAACGCTATACTCCTGCTAGCCAATGGTTATTTTTGCTAGTGCTTGTTGCTAAGGTAACTGAATTAGTGAGCTAAAGAAAATTTGTTTTGCAAAATATTTTGCTAGTTTAAATGTTCTTTTCATTTTTAAAGTGCATTGCTTGGTAATCAGGCATTAATATTTATATGTATTTTTCTATTAGATCCAAATAATGACATACAGTATAATATACATGCCTTTGAGATAAATTGGGTTGGAAAAAATATTGACATCTAACAACTTTTTGCCCAGAGATGTTGTGACATGATTTTTGAGTCAGTTCGCCCAGCCCTACTTACGTGTCCGTTCAATTTTAATAACACAACAGATGAACAGATGATCACTTCAGGACATTAGACCTTTCCTGCCCACTTGTCCTTGGCATGCAAACCATTAGTTCTACACATTTATGCAGATGAACGAGTTTTACATTATTTATGCAGATTCATAAATATTGTCAGAGCTAAAACTGTTTTAATGATGAATTTTAAGGCTTTCTGTAAGCAATATAAAGAACACAGCCCAATCTAACACAGCCCCCCCCCCCAACAAATACCATACAAGAAGTTTGGTATAAACGTACTTCAGGGCGCACACCGCGTTTACTGTGATCCGTATTTTTGTAACTGTCGCCGTTTGATACGAGCGACCGTGTTGAGCCTGCAGGGCTCAGCGGTGTTCCAGTCACATTTCTGCTTCTTTGAGAAATAATTCACGCCTGAACTAAAGCTCTTACCCCTTATGTCAGTTATCAGTAAAGGCAGTGCGACGCACAGACAAAAACAATTTCCTGAGTGGGCTGTATAAAAAACAACACTGGATTATTTCAGAGTGAAAGGGATAAGAGAAATCTCTTTCCTCTGGGTATATATTAAATCTCCGTACTCATAATTAGCTATAACATCAGTCAAGCTCAGACTTGCCTGACACACCAGTTTCAACAAAAAAAATGCTACTCCTCATTTCAAGATGATTCATTCAAAGGTTGTCAAAGGTCCGTTCAAAGGTGAATCTCAGTAAGGAACAAATTTTGCTGCTAAACAACAAATAGGAACTCGCAATCAAGCTGTGTTTCCGAATCTTGGACTTAAATGGACGTGGCAGTACAGCTCCTCAGGAAGTGCACTCGTCCTCGTCAGCAGATAAACACAGCGTGCTATTGTCTGGTGATGAGTGAGAGCTGGAGCACGAATGCTGACACAAAGGGAGTGAGCTGTAAATCTGAGGATTAGCTCTTACACACACACACACACACACACACACACACCCACAATCAATATGTACACTGCAAAATAGGAAGCTCATATTGTGCAGACAAGGTCACTCATGTGCCGTCATTAACAATATTCATATTTACCCAGAAATAAGTCATGAGGCAATAAAGCGCTGCTAAACGGCAGCTGACAATATTTATGGGAGGTACAGTTTTTTTTACATGTAGAAAATTACACTGATAAAACCAGACACATAATTAATGTATACATTTGACAAATACATGTGGCACAATATTTCAATTTCAATATCAATTTTCTTTAAGCAATGAATAAATATACATGTATATAAATGGAATAAAAAGTGTTAATGTTTAAAAAATTAAGTCATCTATGTCACATTATACAAAAAATGGAACACAAACTAGGATTAAGAAGACTTAAGTGGTACTGACCAGTTATTTTGCAGACACTTTAAACTACTGGGTCCAAACCTAATAACAATCCTGATCAATTTCATCAATAAAATATTCATTGTAATTTGTAAGATTTGAGCAGGATCTCAAAGAGTTCCTACACCCTATCATGATAAATATCTCACTTAACAAGCACAATATCTTTCTAAACAGGCACATTCCAAATTCCTGGAAAAGGCATGAATAACTGGTTAAATGTTTTATTATATACTTCTATCCTTCTTACCAGTAGTTATGACTTTTAATTTGTAGCATTTTCTGTGGTTAAATATTGTATACGTAACATATCAGAGTCAATGAAAGAGTCAATAACCAACTAATCACCTGTTTGATTGTACAAAAAGAAGAAATGATGTTGAGAATAATAAAATGTGTCTGTGCCACTCCACAGGGTGTGGTGCCCAGGTACACAAAGCCATAGCTCTAGAAAATGATGACTAACACTTCTGTGAAAACTGGCACACGATCCCAAAATGGTAAACTTAAATAAAAGGGAGCCTATTAAAGCAATCACTGCTGCTCTACTACTCTGGTTCAAGCAAAGAATGACACTAAATGCCTCCTACCCACACACACACACACACATCTGCTCTCATGTCACCTTCCATCTGTTCTACAGGAAACATAGGTGAACCTTGACCCCAAACCGCCCTGCTGACATTTCCGCTGTGTACCTGAGCGCAGAATGATGTCCTGCATCCAGGCAAGAAGAAACTGTGTCCCAACTGCTCATATGAAACATAGCCAGTTGCCTCGCTCCCTCCCTCCCTCCCTCTCTTTCACATACACACACATACACACTGTTCTAAAAGTGTGTAACCGCAAAATAAGGCCCATGTGCCAACCAAACTTTCTTGCACATAGACACGCGCACACACACTCCTTTTACCAATTCTTTACTTGTATATTACTAGTATATTATTACTGTTTTAGGGACAAAACATTTCTTTTCTAACTTTGCAAAATAAAATGTAACAAAACTAGGAATTTAATGATGCATTAATTCAATGACCAACAAGCCCATGGCATCGATTCAAACATTGATCAGACATCATAAATACTGTTGCTTCATTTTATACGTATAATACATATACAGCGGAACAACATGGTCAATTTTCAATAAACGAGAAGAGCTCAGGAATAAACATCTTAAATGATATTTTATTAGATTTTTGTGATCTGATATTAATGGAAATGTGTTTAATCAGTATATGATATTCTCACATTAATTGCTGGCTTTTGAACTGAATCGTATTGTTTTGCAGACTTGATAAATTGTTAGCAACTTTGTCATATCACTAGACACTGAATTGTAATCCACTGACTCAATATAATATTGTATTACATCCCTAACACACCCCCACACACATTTTAGAGCAGTCAGAAACTGGTCCTATACATAATTCTCCTATAAAATGATAAAATGTAAACAATAGGTAAGGTCTGAAATGCACTTGATGAATTACAATTCACACGAGCTGCATCAACAATTAATTGAACTGTACTGAATAGATCAGCTCAGACATTGTTACTGATGACCAATATGCCTTACTACTGGATCATTCCATTATCAGTATTGCATCAGTGCATCAACATTACAGCACATAAAGAAAACTTTGTCTTCACCTGAAGTTTAGATCTCAGAAACGTGTCAATGCAACTTTTCTAATATAGAGAACAATGCAAAACTTGTACTGTGGCCCTCTGCCAGGAAACCCAAACAGAGACACACACACTCACACAGCCCGTTCTCTGGGTGAAAATGAGGGCTTATTATAGCAGCCACCTGGTCGCAGCAGACCCAGCTGAGAGCTGCCTGTGAGCTCAGCACACAGCCAGGCCTGCAATTACCAGAGACATGGACGAGCTGCATTTAGATCCCTCCATGCCAGGCCTAGAGCTACATCCTACCCCAGGCTGAGCAGTCCCAACCCAGCCACTAATACTCACTCATCCTCCTCCAAACAATCAGCCAAGTGTGTGTGAGTCACCCACACAAATACCCCACTACTTCACATGAGCAGACGATTCCAGACTGGATATACGCAGGGTGCATTTACCGTAAAAATGACAGTGCATAAAACATGCAATGACACACTGCAAATCTAAAATGACTCAACAAGCCCAAGCTTTTTAACCAACTGCAACTTTAACTTTAACCAAGTTTAACCAACCGTTATTAATTTAGTAGCATGGAGAGGGATCCAAATATAATAATAATGATAATAATAATACAGCATCAATACCCACTTACCCACACCTCAGTAACCAGCTTTGTCAGGCACTGATGGCAGTGTAAAAATGGCTAGCAAGAAACTCCAAACGAAACAAAACCAACCCAAAACTTTGAGCTGTGAAATATCTATGTACAAACTTGCTGGCAAACTTTTAAACCAAGTGATTTAGGATACATGTGACAACTACCACACAAACTACCCCACCAATTCTTGAATGTTTATTTCTTTAACAAATGCAATTATTCAGTTAAAAGAATTGATGTATTATGTATAAAAATATTGTCGCCTTACCCCACTTACATGTATTTTCTAACGTAATGAGAAGGTAAAGACTTTGAAAAAGAGTGCGAATGTAGGTAAGGAAATGTTATGGTGTGATGTGTGCAGATTTGATTATAACAGAAGGACTATTTCACTATAAAGAAATTTAACTTTGATCCACCATGAAGACTGCACAAACATTACTTTTCCACTGCATGTGAATGTTTATTTAGCAAGATTCAAATGAAGTAAAATGAAATGAAGAAATTATGCAGTGATGTGAGGAAAATGGACCTTCAAGTGTGACACATTCCCTTAAAACAAACAAACAATGTTTGTACACGAAACCCAGTGGCCTGGATGTTTGTTCCCGTTCCTGTTTTTGCAGTGTGAGTCAGTTCAACCTATTACATTTACTAAGAATCGATCTTCTGAAAAGAAGCACATGATATAATTCTTAGCCCTTAATTTTTTTTTTCAGAATTCACATGGCGATGACACATTTGGCTCATCAATCGCATTATGATTTTCTGCATTTAAATCCATTTCCTAGAGTGAAGTGAAGTCAATAATATGGTCACAGCCCGAGTGCACAATCTAGACTATTCAGACAATGAGGATCTCTTCGGTCACTACGCTACTGTGTGGACTGCACATTCTCCCAATGAATTTAGCCTTTATCTTTAAATATTCTTGGACATATTCAAGGATTTGTATGCATATGGGACCTGATAGGAAAAATAACATCAATGAGAGGAGAATACAAACAAAATGATGTCCAAAATCTGAAACTATATACAACCCTTTTGCTAATTAATCACAGTGAACTATTAGACTAAAAGCTGACGGCATGAAAATAAATCTGCACCATTCACATTTTTCCCCAAGGCTCAGTGGTCTTCATGTCATAAACCATTTGTTAGTCATCATCAGATTTTAGTCTTGAATTCCAGGAAAGCTATGAAACCCTGAGCAAGGTTCCTAAGCCCTAATATGGCTGTCATAGTAATTACACAATTAAGTCAGTCTGGGTAAGCATCTGACTAATGCTGTAAATGTGAAATATCAATCATGTATGCTTTAGACTCAAAAACAGGAACAGCAAAATCAGGATCAACAACAGAGAAGATGGTGTGGATTCAGTTCTATTTTATAAAGGAATCTTAACAATAGACATGTCACACAGGCAACTTTAACAGATTTCCACATCTAAGCCCCTAAAGAGCCAGACTGGGGTTGACTGTGACACAGAAAGTCTCCCTCAGAAGGCCTGAGAAGGAAATAATGAGGGAAACCGAGCCTCAAGATGGAGCCTTACTCACCCTCCTCTGGGCAATGTGGGGAGTGCAATTATTCAAAAAGTGTTCTATGATTCTAACTCCATAAGGACTGGGAGAACGCATGAGCCATGTTCATGTGGACTCTATGCAGCATCACAGGAGCTTCCTGCAATATTGCACAGTCTGAGAAAACATGCTAATACAAGAAAAAGATTCAATATTCAATGGGTCTTCAACCTCGATCCAAAATGAAATCATCAATCAGACATCATACATATTGTAATGCTAATTCATATTTAAGAGGTCTATTTTATTTAAAAAGTAGATTCGTTAATTTTTCATTTAAATATTTGGTTGAACTCAGGAATGAAATTGTCAAATGGTGTTTTATATGCTTTTTGTGATGTAATATGAATAGAGGTGATTGCGTTAAATCAGCATATACCACTGTCTTGTATCAGTTGCTGGTTCCTGAACTGAATCAAAATCATATCACAGCAGACTTTGTGGTATCAGCGACCATCATATTTATGGTCCATTTAAATCAATATAATAAGTAGGGATGCACTGATCCAATTTTTTCAGTTCCAATATTGATACTTGAGATTTGGGTATCAGCCGATCGTGAGTATTAATCTGATACCAGTTTTTAAGTAATAAATTATGTATTTCTCTGTGTGGAGGAGACAGAGATTACTGTTATGCTTAAGGAAATGGTTGACTTAAATAGTGTTTTTCTAACTAAAACAATGTGATAATTACACCCCTATATGTATATGCTAAATAATTTATTATTAAAATAGCATCTAAAAATTATTTATTTAAACACAGTTCTGTCATTTTATGTTCCTTAATCCTGCGGCACTAAAAACATCAGAAAAACAGAGACTGTGAGCGAGAGCTGGTGTTGTTAAGAAAATTAAACAGTAATAATCATGTGTTGCGGTGCTTGTTCTGCTCATTGCCATACCAACGTAAAAATTAGTTCAAGAACCCAATGGTGGCTCTCCTGGAATTAAATCCATCTAACCCTAACCCTGAAGAAGACCTTTAAATTCAAGTTGCTTCAGGGAGACTGTTCCTGGGAAGTGCTTATCCACCTTCCATACGTTTACTTATGAATACCATCCGTGTGTGGTCTGCAAACATTGTGCTCCTGGCCAAGTGGTAGGTTGTGGCTTCCATCTGGCTTTATCCTACCTCATGTACTACCACCATTCAGCCCCTGAGCAAGACCTTAAGCCTAACCTGCTCCATGGAGACTGCCTCAGTTATTAGAAAAGTGTATGTTGCTTTAGGTAAGAGTGCCACAAATAAAATGTTAATGAAAAGGAAGGCTGGAAAAAAAGCTGTATCATTGTTACAGTGAGCAGCGGCTCATTTGCATTTAGAAATACTACTGAGAAACAGCCTGTTCTGAAAGGGACTGAAATAGAGGGGTAAAAATGCAGGTGAAAATGCTGAATCTGAGATGTATTTTCAGCAGACTACTTCAGAGACATGTTTAGTGGAGCTCATAGACTTATTTTAACTTGTTGAAAAATACTATGGGACCTTTAAATAGAACCGAAGCACAAACAAGAAACTGAGAACAAGTTTAAGGTTGTGTGACTAACCATGTCTATCCAGTTACTGAGCTCAGTTCCAAATAGCTAACAAACCTGTAATGGATTACTGTCTCTCTCTGCTTGGTAGCTTATGTCTATTTGGCTGTAAATCAAGTTAAATTTAGATCACATGAAAGGCCCAATGCCGCCCACAAAGATGAGTCTGAACATCACCCGTTCTTCTCGGTCTCCTTGTTTGTTCTTTTTAATGTAAGGCCACTATTGTCTAAAAAGCAAATATTTTAAATCTCTTGGTGCAAACAACAAAATATATATTAAATCTGATGGATTATTTTATTCTATTTTACCAACACTGCTAAAATTAAGCCCCTAAAGGGACAAGTGAGGAAAATAAATAAATGAGTGTTTTTTGAGAGCGCAAAAGATTCAAACAATGTTTTCTTTTGAGTGTAAGATTTTTTTCATGCACGCATGAACAATTTTCAGGAATTGTTTTAAATAATCAGAAATGTCTAGTCTAGACCAAACAGATCTTAAATCAAAGAAATTAAAACATTGTGGCAATTTCTTGATATTAAAATAAAAAAAACTTTTGTGTTTAGACACAACTGCTCAATCAAGAAAATTTCCTCAAATGACGTCTTGTGATAAATTTCCGGCACAGCATTCTGACAGGAGACATCAAGCTAATGGTCTGCCACAAAACACACAATACAGCACATCAGCCTAGGGCTGGGCGATATGGCATAAAAATAATATTGCGATATTTTTAAGCCATACTACGATACACCACATATAACTCAATACCTTTAAATTTCCTCTAAATCACTGTATAAATGATAAATTTGGCCCTATGTTGCATAAAATGACACCAATATAATGAATTTAGCCAAAGTTTAACATAGTAAATGCTTTTATTTGAAACCAAAGTATAATATAGCAAACTTTATATTGGGGACAGACAAGTGGGCAAGGGGAGCCATTGATTGCGTGCTTATTAAACGTGTAAGACCTAACTATTACATTATAATTGTAAGGTCGATAAACTATAAATTGCGTTTAACCAACGTGTCGCCGTTCCTCTTCCTCGATCATCTTTGTTTTTTCTGTAGAAACTTTCTGTAGTGTACAGTCAATCACAAAACCAGGAGCCATCGGCCAATAGGATTCGCAGACAGAACCTGCCTATACCCTGCCCCCAAACTGCCAAAATCCGCCCCTTTCAAACCGCGCGCGTAGAAATCTCACTCGAGCAAAAAAAGCTGCTCGTCGGTAATCCACTTTGCACGCGAGGACATTTAACACATCGAGAGGAAGAAAGACATTCAAGAGAGGAAAAATACAGTTTGCTCGCAATATCATCACAACCGCACACTCGATTCTTAATTTTGTGCTCGAGTTTCACATTTGCGCTCGCGACTTTTAAATTTACATTCGCAGAATTTTTGCGGCAAGCCATTTTGTGCGCTCTAGTTTTGGCACTGATGTGACGCCATAGGCGGGGGAGCGAGCAGAGAAGCGAAACACGAAAGCAGTACAAAACACGCATGCACTAGGAGTTTTCTGGATGGGCGGGGGAGCGAGCTGTCTGCTTTGACGGGGCAGGAAAGCAAAACTCGAAAGCGAAGTACATGCTGTCTGTTTAACAATAACGTTAGGATTTATACTCGATTGTCACGATATAGTCATTTACTACTTCGCACATGGAACAAGCCGAGATACATCGAGTATATTCGATATATCGCCCACCCCTACATCAGTTACATGGAGTCAAACAGTGATAAATTGCAAAAAAGCTTCTACATGGCTGATGCAAGAACTAGGGAATAACTGTGGCAAGATTTTCCAAACACTGGCCATGTGGACATACAGATAAACCAGCTTGAGAGCCACCTTCTCACACCTAGAGCAAATGTTTACAAGCTTGTAGTTAGACTCCATTACTCTGCCTTTGTGTGCCTCTAATTGAAGTTCATTCAGTCTGGGAGAGGTCTGGAACCCCCGGCTTTCAGCAGCGGCGGATAAGTTTACCCTCATGGCCGCCGGCTCGTAGCTCCTGCCCTGGTGGGGAGCCATCCTCTCAAATTACACTCTCTCTCTCCTTCCCTTGAGTCAGACATGGGGCTGCCCGACTCTATGCACCCGACCCGCTCTCGAGTCGCGTCTCAGCATCTGACAGCCCATTAGACAGGGCAACAGAAAGCGGCGTAAAGCAACATTTTAATGGGACATCGGGAGCCGTACATGAGGAGTTTGTCCCTTAGCTGCAGTGACGGATTAGACCAAAGCACCACACACCACCGAGAAGAGGCACACAGGACAGTGCCTTTATTAGACACCTGCATTAAATGCAGTGCTAAAGGAGCTACTTTTAAAATGCAGCTTTTTAAGCTACAAGCTACGTATGATTAAAAGTAAGCTAAGCTATAGTTAAGCTACTGATTTCATATAAGAGGTTAGCTACATGACAAGCTAGAGCTGGCAATACAACGTCAAGTCACTATCTTACCCACACTGGGAAAAGTATTAATAGAGTTTTAAAAATGACTCAAATATGTGTCATGGTCAGGATTACAGATTCTGAATGTCGATTTCAATTAATTTTTAATTAACTGCCCGGCTCTACTAGAAGCTACAGAGAAAAAGTAGCTAACCACACTGAAGCTATTTTAACCAACAATACTTTTAATAAAGGGTCACTGTTAATTAAACAATAATTTTCCAAATGATCACCTTAGTCCTTTAATACCACCTTAATACATTACTGGTGTCTCATCTATATGGAATGTATCTATGAATGGTATATAAAATTATATAAAAGTATTAAATTTAACCACATCAAATACAAATAACACAATGCAATAGTGAGTCTAAACCAGTGCTATCAATTATTGGACTAAGCCAGAAAACCGGTGTTTTCACATATACAGTACAGCAGCAATTTACCATGTTTACAGGTCAGCAAAGAAACATTAAACAGTCGACTTGTCGCACCATAGCAGCAATATTCTATAAATGACAAACATGTTTTCTGATTAATTACAATAGGTGGTGCCATTAGAGATGGTCTGATCTTGATAAAATCTTTAGTAAAACCTTTGTCAATCATAATTCCAGCTCAAGACCTTTTCCTCTTTATTAACTGCGGAAAACTAGTACTGTCTGTACTTAGATTTATAATGTAACACATTTACATACTCATAAAATTTTTGTTGCTTTTTAACAGTGCTATTTCTCTTCCAACTGACACAAAGTCAGCAAACTACTCACTAATAATGACTGCATCTGGGAATTTGAGCTCAAGGTACAAGTCTGGCACTACTGGTATATAGAAACTGTGTCCTACCTTACTCATATTGAAATGAGTGGGTGATTATCATTGTGAATACACAACAGCACAGTGCACCACAATGAAATGTGACCTCTGCATTTGACTCATCCATGCAGGAGTAGAGGGCAGCTTCTTGGCAGCATATTAGAGGGACTTGGGGTGACCCTAACCATTAGACTATCAACAGCCACCCTCTGTATAGAATTGGTATAGAAGTTCTTTGCATATCAACAGTGAAATCAGAGAAACACTTGTTTACTCTTCACCCTCTATGAAAGCTGAGTGGTTTTCCTCTTCGTTTTTACCACACACTGAGCATTCGGCAACACAGAAAATGAAGAAGTGCAGCAACTGAAAAACTGGATTTTCGCTCTGCATGCTTACATTTGAACGAAAACCCAGTGTTTCAATTTCTACATATGCAAAAATCAAAAGGCAGCGAGATGGTCAGCTTGACTGGGTCCCAAATTTGGCCCTGTCATCAAGAATGTCACCGGTGGTACGGGTGACTTAATTTGTAATGAAAAGAGGTAAGGTAAGCTTTTTCACAGCACAGGTAAGGTATGGTTCCCGGTACTGGCAAATTAGAAGGGTTATCGGCTTGACAACTGATAAAGCTGCAATAACCGGTACCATCTGGTACCATTTATGGTGTTCAAATTCGAATCATCAGTCAGATAAATAAAGTTTTTTTATTTTTCAGTCTCTACTGAAGACTAGCAAAGATGCAAAAAAATGTTTTGCTTGGATAGCTTGCACACCATGAAGCCATAATCGGTTAAAACTTTATTCAAATACACTAACAAGAAGTAGACAATTACTCATTAACACGTCAACTTTGACGCGTAAAAAAAAAAAATAAATAAATAAATAAATAAAAAAAAAATATATATATATATATATATATATATATATATATAAAAACAATCGAGTGCGTGGTTGTGATGATATTGCGCGCGAACTGTATTTTTCCTCTCGCGAATGTCTTTTTTCCTCTCGATGTGTTAAATGTTTGAAAGGGGGCGGGTTTTGGCAGCTTCTGTCTGCGAATCCTATTGGCCGATGGCTCCTGGTCTTGTGATTGACTGCACACTACAGACAGTTTTTACAGAAAAACCAAAGATGACGTAGAAAGAGGAACGGCGACAGGTAGATTAAACACAAGTTACAGTGTATCAACCTTATAATTATAATTTAATAGTTAGGTCTTACACGTTTAATAAGCACACAATCAATGGCTCCCCTTGCCTACTTGTCTGTCCCCAATTCAA